>VZTA01006030.1:11891-86141 GCA_013398855.1 Mohoua ochrocephala | reverse complement strand
TGACATATGGTAAAAATTCCTCCAAAGGCACCGTTTCCCGTTTCTGCCTGACATGAAGATACAACTTCCAAGAATACAGTAGAGACATGATGAGGAACAGGCTCAGGCAGCCATACACATGCCAGGACATGCAAGAATTCAGAGAATGCTGTCCATTTGCCAGTACCCAGGAAAAAAAGTCTGGAGTGATCTGCAGAGGGACTTCACAATCCTTTTATTATAAGTCTTGATTTAAGTACATTATACCCAGTAATTTGGAGTCTTTGAGGCTTTTTTTTTGCTACTTTGGGATTTTTTAAGCCGTTGTGCACTGCTTAAGGAAGAATAGCAATAATCCTGGAGGGAAGGAGAGACAGAAATGAGCAGTGATCCTCAGGGTGTGTCCTATATGAAACTGTCTGACCGAGCAGGCTGCAGGCACTATTTACTCCTTATCTAACTGTATTATCAGCTCTCCATTAAGCATTTGTCCCAGTTTTGAAGTGTGTTGAATCCTTATTGCCTTTTCATGCTTTCATTCTGTGGTTTACCTGTTTGAAATAAAAGTTTAAACATCCTAGTTATCACTCAGCAACAGTGTTAATTCTAAGGCAGCGTTTTCTTGGCCAGTGTTCCTTGACCTCTGATTTTGTATGTGTTATCTGTGAATTTATTTTCAGAGAACGGTTAATTCTGAAGGGATTTTGATCATAGGTGTGAAAAGGCAGTAGTTTGAAGCTGAAAGGTTGAAAAATGCACAACAAAATTATCAGCAGTTAAAACACACAAAATTTTAAGATAGCTGATGATCTGATGTTTGCATCAAGGAGGTGGGGGCTCCTTTGCGGGTTTGGTTTTTTTTAACATCACAAAATCCACTGTAAATCTTGTGTCGGGTTGCAGACGTTCAACTGACTTATGGGCTGAATTTGAGTCTTGTGTAGAAGGCACTTCTACTAATGGACTGCTAAAGTTGCTGTGTACAGTGCTGAGGTTTTGGTTTTACCAGCCTTTAGATAGATGAGCAAACTATTCTTGGGTGGTTTTGCTGGGAATCTGAGGCAGCGTTGGATTACATTGTATAGGATAAAGCAAAGTTGGTGCTTTTGCTGGCAGTGTGTGTGGTAGCTCACATATATTGCATTGGTATTGCAGCTGTTGCTTCTAAGAGATAAGCTTACATTCTTTCTATTTAGGATTGTGTGTCAAGTTGGACCAATGGGTGAAACACAACAAGGTCAAATTGAAGTTAACATCAATGGAAAATTAGGTAAATCACCAAGTGAAGTGTTGTTTACATACCAGGTAAGTGCATTTTTTTCAGAGACCTGTTTTATACTTTGTGCATGACTTAAGCACAGAATCGGTTGTGTTTGTCTTACTGTTTCATCAATAGCACTGTCATTCAAGAATATTAGAAAACACTTAATTCCAGCCTTTCTATATACAAAAGGTATACCAAAAATCAATTCTGATAAATAGATCCATAGTCTCAAAATAGGAGGATGTTGTTTGCCATTCAAGTTAAAAAGATGTGGTAGAAAAGCAACTGGAATAAACCTACTGATTAGTGATGTAATATTTCTTAAGTATCACGATTAAATAAAAAAAGAAGTCAGCACTGCAAAAAATTAGGTATTCTCTAGACACATGGTGCACTATTTTAATCATGATATTTAGTCTAGGCAATGTTCTTAATTAGAAGAATGGATGCAGAGCAGCTGAAGAATAAGTAATGAAAGTACATTAATTTCTTTAATAATTTATTTCATTCAAAAGCATGGCATGCAGAGCCACAGACAGCGTGATGTGTGTTCATATTACTTATATGCTTTGTTTTCAGTGTGACTATGAAAGAGAATTTCATTTCTGTGTTAATTGCTTTGCTCTAAATGTGGCCCTAGCTTATAGCTGGTCTAACCTGTGGTTTTAGCAGCAAGTAGTTTTATCTGCATCTATGAGGTCTTCAAATTTTATAAGGTCATGTGATAGATGAGAGGTTTAAATAATACCAGTCCCCATACTGATACTTAAAATTACACCTATAAACTATAAAACTATAAAACATCACTTGTGTGTTAGGCTTTTATCTTCTCCCTTATTTAAACTTCTGTCTCATTAATTCTTGATGTCTTGTGAGAAGTAAAGGAAAGGAGTCAGCAGTAAGCAGTGGAATAAGTCAAGAATGACATTTAACTGGGAAGAGGATATTCTTGTTTTCACAAAATGGGCTAGAAGTGGGTTTTCTATAATTTCCAAGCAAATATCTCCTCTCTCTGGTGATACAGCTGCAAAAAAACCCTACCCTTTTTGCTTGAATATGTCATCTGTTCCTTTGCGGAAACGTAGGTTATGATCTTAACCAGAGAACGACGATATAATCTCCCATGTGTATGTTTGTGGTCTCTAGGACAGAGACTATGACAGTAAGCCCTACATGAGATTTTGACATGAATCTGTTGGGTATGTTTTGCACCAGTTCTCCTATCCTTCTGTGTGTAAAGATTTTCCCATGATTTTCATGGAAAGCACATGAAGTTTCTATAGAGTGAGTTGAAATGTAAGCTGAACCAGGCAGACTTCGAAGCCTGTCTTTGGACTTGTTTTGGTGTGATTCCCTGCTCAGCCCATCTGAGAGGGACATAAGGAGCCACTGCTTTTGGCCACTTCAGGGAAAGATTCTTAATTGCCTATCAGAGAGGTGCTAGGAGAAGTAGCTGTGCACTAGCATCAGCTGGGTGGATGTTCTCCTGCAAGTCCGAGAGCCCCCGTGTGTCAGTGTCTGCCTGCATGGAGGTTACTGAAAAATCAGATGCCTAAGCCAACTGCTGATAAAGAGCATTTTTATTTACTGCAAAAATCTTTCCATGTGGACCTATTTACAATGTGCAAAGCAATGACAAGTAAAATGTGCAAAGCAATTCACACCTTAAAACTGGTGATACTGGTTTCTAGTTTCATTCCTCTTTATTCCACAAGAAAATGAAGCCAGCTTTGGACTGCAGTAGGATTGAAGTCAGTACAGGGGCGTCGCATTGATGCGCACCTCTACAAGAGTGGCACGAATGCTTTGGCATGAGAACAGACAACCAGAGCAGATCAGAGCAGACAGTTGCGTCAGCTAATGTTGGCTTAAAAGCTGCAATCTTGTTTCAGTGCTTTTTTTCAGACAGATCTTTGGTGACTTCTTTCAGCAGACATGCAAAATCTGTGCTTTGTGTAAAACCTCTTCTACTCGGTATATACAAAGGAAAGAAAATCATCTTCTAGGTTTAGGAGCCCTCCTAAACCAAATTTTCTCTTATGTCTTTCCCTGTTTCTTTGGCACATTGGATGGCTACCCTTCTGCTGGTAACTACCACTTCTTTTACTGTGAGGTCTGACCACTTGAAGCAGAAGTCTTTAACAGTCATCTTTAACAGTGACTGCTCTAAATGCAGTGTGTGGCACCGTGGGGCAGAAGTGCACAAGGAGACACTGGAAATGCTCATCCTGGTGTATCTGTGTACACCAGAGGTATCGCCATACACTCCACTGTCTCAGCCTTGTACATGTGATTAGTATCTACCACCAAAAGCACTTATCAAGTAGATTGGGTATAAGGAAGAATTTTTTATATTATGAGAGTGGTGAGTCACTAAAAGAAGTTGCCCAGAAAAGCTGTATCTGCCCCATTATTGGTACTGTTCAAGACCAGGTTGGATGGGGCTTTGAGCAACCTGATGTAGGGAAAGGTGTCCCTGCCCATGGCAGGGGAGTTGGACCAGGTGAGCATTGAAGGTCCCTTCCATTCCCAACCGTTCAGTGATTCTATAAGTAGCACTACATTTGGCTCTTGTTGATACCCAGTCTGAATGATGTGATTTATTTTTAAAGGTGGATTGATGAGAATCAATAGTCAGAACAACTTGGGGCTCAGACTCATGCTTCTTCCCTGTCTGCCAGCACAGAGCACTTCAGAAGTGACAAATGTGCAAGACCTTCTTGAAATGGGTCAAAAAATCCAGTTAAAAGGGAAGCCATGGTTTCAATTTAAAATTATTTCTGAACAAAAATGCCCTGGTCCACAAGTGTCTGTGCTGTACAGTAAATACCTATATTTGTTGCATAACAGGAGAAGAAAGCTTTATGTCTCCCTACCCATCACGATTTCTCTATCCAACCTGAGTGCAGTTCAAGGACAGTCCCAGTGAAATTAAATTCTGATGACCCAGTCATCCTCTGCTGATATTTCTACTGTTTCACTATAAGCAGGATCAGGCAATAACCATTCTCCTGTTTAGTGAAATAGAAATGAACTTATGCTAAATTGTAATATCCAGCTATGCGGTACATCTGGAGCACTGACAGCTTGGCTGGTCTCTGAGCAGGTGGAGCAGTAACATGGCTAAAGGCCAGTCCTGCTTTTTCATTTATTATTAACTTTATCTGATTTGCTTGTTACTATGGCAGTGAGAAGCAGTCTCAAAGGAAGGAGTTAAGCTTTTCCAAGGTATATGGCCCAGATTTGCTGATCCCATACAAGTGCTGATTCTTTTCTCAGAACTCCTCTTCTTTAGACTCAAGGCACCAGGACAAGAGCTTGCAGCTGGTTCTGGCATCTCCAGCATCTGTTTGTCAGAACAATTTTGTGAGGTTTAGGCTGTGCAGGTTAAAGAGACTATAGGGTTTTCAGAAAGCTCAAATAAATCTAAGACGGTGAAATTAGAGGTAGAACTTTGCAAAAGCGTAATACATTTCTGAGGTGCCGAAGGTAGGTTAGGAATTGGCTTGGAAAAAATGACTTCTTGTAAACCAGGAAGTCTATTTACTTAAACAAGATGAGATGAATAACCAAAAAGAGGAGGAAGGGAGGATAAATGAGAGTCTGACCTGAAAACAAACATCGACATCACTATTCACCATACTGGAAGTTTGAATGTGAAATGAACAGCACAGTTACATTTAACAAGGAGCACTCTTCCACCTTAATCTACTCCCAAACTTGGCAGTTTCCTCTTACCTGCATCCATCCTCTGCTTTGCTTCTTGATGTTTGAAGCAATTGCACTGGAAGCTCTCACAAGGTCACTGCCTCAAGGCTTTCATGGAGAGTTTCAGCTCACTCCTTGATTTTTCTCCCTGAGTCTTTGCCTCAATACATTCATTTTACACTGTAGCTGGGGGCTTTGGGTGGGTTTTTTTGTGGGGAAAATTACATGCTTGTTGCCATTATGATTGATGCTGATAAACCACACATCCGCAGAAGTCTGGAATTGCTTCCAGAGGACCTTATTTTGTTCTTAAGTCCTGCAGTACATCTTGTTTGTGTGTCAGTCTGCATGGGGGACAGGAGAACTCTTGGATAGCTGAGAGTTTTAGTGAAGTTCGCCCTTTTTCATATGGATATTGTTAGTCTTTACTCTCTATCATCTGAGCCATGCGTTTAAATACATGTCCCACCATCCAGTGCTCGTGATTCTGCTCGAGACCTGCCAGTAAACGCTGGATGTATGATAGTAAAGACTTTCCGGTCATGCATGCTTCCATTTCTCCATCAAACCTGTCAGCAAAGCTCCGTGGTCTTTTCAGTAAATCATGTGGTGTCTGCCTCATGATAAAAAGATGCTGCTTTCAGGCCAAAGAATAAGTTGTTTAACATAGCAGCCCTTTGCATGAGTGTCCCATCCACAGCAGCTAACACACAATGTGCATTGCCAGGCAAATGCTCTGCCTGGGCACCTGGAGTGCCTGGAAGCATTTGATCAGCTTACATGGTGTAAGGTTTGGACAAAGCAGCCCCAGAAAGGCAGGACTCAGCTCATCTCTCTGCTGTTGCAGAAATAACCCAGGAACTGACTTGTGCTATGGCTGCTGTGACGAGGCGAGCCAGTGGGTCAGGTCAGCCACTGCGGTGAACACCAGGCTGCCAAGAATGCGCAGTGGAAATTCTCTGGATGAATATCCTGTGAGTGGGTGGCTTGTCTGAAGAAACAAGAAACAGGCTCCCTTGAGTCTGAGAAAGGAAGGAAGTGGAGGGGGAAAGAACAGTTCCTAATGGCTTGAGGTCCCCATTCAGAGGTTTAATTTAGCTCCTGTGGTTACCTTTTTAGTCCATGAAATGACATTTTGACCTCCAAGAAGCTGGCTGGTGTCTACAGCACTTCGTGGGCTATGCCTTTTATTTTTGTGTGCATAATATGCAAGAGTTGGCAGAATAATTTGGCTTTCAGTGTGAGGCAGATAATTTTGGTAAAAATTACTTCTTCTTCAAGAGCCAGAACTTACTGCAGCTGGAACCAGGATGAGGAGAGGGAGGAGTTACTTATGAAGGAAAGATGGATGCGATAGATGCAGAGCAACAGCATGGCCTGTGCATTTGTGAAAATCTTATCCACATCTGTGTGTGCTGTCATCAGGCCTTGGAAGTAGGATCCCTGTTCTCTGCTTGTGTGGAACCACAAGAGCCCATTCCTACTTATGAAGAAGTGCACTTGCATCAAAGGCAAACCCCTAACCGGAGGTCAGTGTCTATAGGAGCCAAGAGAAGGGAGCTTAGGTGGCTTTGCCATTTGCTGCCCATCGTGTCCGTTTGAACACCTCCATCTGTTGCTGGCTTCCCCTTGTGCTGCAGCTGGCATCTCTCACAGCATCACGGGGACATACTCTGACACCATCCTCTTTTCCCTTCCCAGTTGTCCCTCTGCTTGTGATCTGGCACAGTTGTGTTTTTTCCAACATCCCCCTCCGAAGCATAGACTTCATGCCAAGGTTTCTGTGCGTCTCTGTTAGGCTCCCCTCCTCTGTTGCTGTCCAACTGTTCTTCCACTTCTGGCCCCTCTTGTGATCCACCATGAGCCTCCTTGGTGGTTTGTTGTTTCTCTCTTTGATTTTCTGCATTAGTGAAGGATAAAGGGCAACCAGTTTCATCCCAGTGGTATAGTTCACGGGCTAGAAACTGCTTACCACAGATGGGTACTGTAGTAGACAGTATCCTTATTTACAGAGTCATGTCCGGGAATCCTTCTGGGAAAAAGAAACTTTGTATAGTTGTGCTTCATGACAGACAAATGGAAAAGCAGAGAAATGGAAAAAGACGATGTGCAGAACTTTGGTGATGCTCCATGGGTGTGCACTCCTCTTGTTCTTGGATATTGTGCAAGGGACCAGAAGTGAGTTGGCTGGACATGGCAGTGCAAACCAGGAAAGCTGCAGAGCAAACAGAATGGGTGAAAAAGAACATGAATCTGTCTGGAAAATCCAATCCCAGATGCAAGATGGGTGAGCAAAAAAGAGGCTGGGGGAGTGGTTCTCTTTTACACTTCCATGTCTTTAATTGCAAAGAAAATTGTGAAGAACCAGGAAAGAAAAAAAAAGTAGAAGAAGAATAGGAATAACCCCACTGCTAGCCAGGTAAAAGACGGGCTTTGATTTGACACCAGCAGATCATAGAGATTTAAAATGCTCGGAGCTCTCGGAAAGAATTTTCAGACTACAAAAGGTATTTTTTTATTAAAATAGAAGTACAAAAATCTGAAGAAATAAGATATCACCTTCCTAACTCTGCAAAAAGACTAATTGCTACTCATAAAATATTAAAGATTAAAAAGTTCATTCTAGATTAATAAACAGGATGAAAAATGTAAGAGCTAAATGTGAATGCTCAGAGCATCTACAGAAGCTGTGTAAGAGCAGCAGTCATGTACACTGCTAATAAGCAAGTTCATGTCTAAATGTGATTATAAGTGGAACAGACATGGAGATAATTTACCCTCTAGCACACAGAAAGCATGAAACTACAATGAAAAATATATCCACATTTCAGTGAACAGATTTTTAAGTAGGGGGCAAAAGATACAAACAAAGCAAGCAAAGAAGAGATTTCTGGCTGTGATGAAGAAAACAGGACACTGGAAAATGGCCTGAATGTGAAGTCGTATACATACTTGGGCCAGTTGGACCTTTTTTGTCAATATTTTTCTTTGGGTTTTTTCCCAGTACTTCTGTGCTGATGAAGCAAGGATAAGACAGTGGCACACAGCAATGCAAATGCCATGTAAGGTGTTACATTGGTACTGCAAAGAGAATAAAGGAATGTGCTACTACACATACTAGCATCATTTGAACATTAGGTACCAAAAGCTATATACAAGTGTTGTTGTCTCACTGCTTGGAGCAGATAACCACTGCTTTCAGGTAAAGCATGGCAAGAGGACGGGTGCTAACCACAGGTGTAAAAGCACAAGAGGTAATCTATTTGTAGCATTATTATCCTTCCGACAAGGATAATAGCCTTGTGGTTATCAAAGCACTGGGAAAACTGCTTATGAGTTCAGGAATACTTACCCAGCAGTCTGGTACAACATGGAAAAGTTGGGCTGCAGGTGGACTTTGAGATCTTTACCTCAACATTATTACATCTAGGTAATAATTTAGGTAATAATAATAATCTCGGATTTAAGGAAGGTTTATCTGTAAAGTATGTAAAGTGCTCAAATTTCCCATGACAAACAGACTACAATCTGCTCGGACCTACAAGCAAGAAATCTTGTTTAGATCAAATAATTTTTTCAGGATAAATCATGCAGTAGGGAGCAATTACACCTGGTAACAAGTTGGACTAAATGATGATTGAAGATCACTCCCAACTGAACCATTGTATTGCATTTTATTCTGAATAGCATAGCTGTGGGTTTGCATAGGTTTTATCAAAACTGCAAATCCACTTTCTACAAACACAGGGCATGATCGTGAGAACGAAAGGCAGCGGGGAGTCCTGGTGGCACAAAGTCCCTCTGCTGGGAGACAGCTTACCAGACTCGGCAAAAACCAGGCCACTGAACAGCTGACAGACATTGGAACAGGCTTTTTCAAACTAGGCTATCAAAAAGCCCACATAACGAGGTAGCCTTTTATTGCAGAAAATATTTATGCTCAAACATTAAACTACCTGGAAGACATGAACAGTATTTTCCTGGTCACAAAAGAAGCATAGACCTGAAAAAACATTCCTCCATTTCAAGCAAAATAAGAAAAAACTGAAATATGTTTGAATGATTTTCTACACTTTAAGGAATTATAAAACAAGGGTTAAATCAGCATTTGCAGGGTTGTTTAAATTTTACTGTGTCCATGACAAATAAGTATTGCCAAGTCCTCACAAGGGCTGATGTTTTCCAGAAGAATTATTACAGGACTGCTACAAATTCCATACAGGACACATGATCAAATGTTCTGTTTAACATCATAATTGCACTGAGCACTGCAGCGTGATGTTACACTGATGTTATAGAAAGTGTGAGTTCCCCTGGGTGTCTTCTGACGGAGCCAACAAAGATCTCAAGGTGCAGAGGGCTGAAAAAGAAAGCAGAGTACTTATCATGACAGCAGGTGTACTTCTGATTCAGAGACTGAAATGACAACAGGGCAGAAAGAAGGAGAGAAGAAATCCTTGAGGGGATTTGTCAAAAAATAGCTTCACTGATACTGCAGCACTCGAGGTTGGAGGCTTATCAGTCCCATTTGTAACAGTTGAACATTTGGTATTGCTCAGGGTCAAGTTCAAATTAAAGGGCCTTCCGTCTTGGTAAAAGCAGCATTTTTATTATCCCTCAAACAAGGTTTGCACTGACGGATTTACCGTCTGCCCCTCATTTTCTTCTGCAAGGAGAAGGAATCTCATGTAGGACTTAGGTAAGCAAGGTAGAGCTGTGGCTCAGGTGCAGCTTTGCCAGACTGCATAAGATAAGACTCTGTAAGATGAGACTAGAGCTGGCACCTTCCAAGGGTCTGCATGTGTCTGTCTGACTGCTGAGTACCACGGGAAGGGGCTACCTTCTCCTTAGGTAACACAGTTCTTGTTGAAGTCTTGTATCACCACTGATGGCACTTTTTCAAATTAACTTGGCATTGAGTGAAATATCATTCTCCTCCTGATCCTATCTACCTAACTGCATTTTTGAAAAATGCTTTCTGGTTGAGTATTTGTATGACCCAACTTTTTTTCTTTATTGGTACTCTTAAGAAGACCGCCAGGTGGGCCAATGGAGCTTTGTTCTTTGAGCCATCCATGAATATTTTAGAGGAGCAATAAAACTTACTAACAGCACATTGGTTTTGCAATAAAATGATTATTTAAATTGTTAAAATTCTTGATAGTTTATTTTTTCTGGCAGGTCCTTAAGAGGAAGGGAAAGAGGGAAAATATGAAACAGAAAATAGCAAGTTAAAATTAATCAAATAATATTCCTGCCAAGTTTACGGCAACAAAGTGTTAGCAGTCATGCTGAAGAATTCCTCTGCACACAAAGCATCGTTCAGCTTCTCCTTATTAGATCATATTTATGAGGCGTCCACATTATTTGTTCCCTGGAGAGCTCCTGGTATTTGCAGAATTACTTTAAATGCATTAAATATGAATATTTTGAATTAAGCGCTTTTAAAATAGTCCTTTGAGAGACAGCTGCAAGATCAGCAATTAAAGACGAAATAAGGGTTAACCATAACCGTTCCACCTCCTTTTTGGCTGCTCCCTGTGTTAGTTTCCAGAGAGGTTCTTGGCCCCAGTTTTCCATTCAGCCTGAAGTGCAACTGAGATGTGTCTGCACAATGGATGCAAGAGGGATGGGTGGTGAGGTCTCCTGTCTGGTGTAGCTGGGCTTTGAATTCCAAGAGGTGGAGTCTTTCTAAGAAAAAAGGGGAAAAAAACCTGTTTCTGTGGAAAACAGAACAGATACTTGTTTCACTTCCCCCTCACAGCTGTGTTTGTCAGAGATAACTTTGCTGCTACCTCTACATCCCTATTCCTAGGGAGACAAATGTAGGCCACCGCTAACAGGTCCCTCAAAGACAATGATGCCGAGTGATTTGATTTCAGGTTTGAGGCTCTCTCTGTATTTACTGACTGTTGGCAGCAGAGACAGCTGAGCCCTGCCAAAGGGACCCATCAGATAACCCAACAGAGCTGTAACAAGGCAATTATTCTACATTTTTGCTAAGAGAAAGGAATATGGCTGCCCAGCTGAAGTTCTTAGCAAGCTTCCTTTCATTCATTATGCTGAGGTTACAGAGAATAGTGTGTGTGATGCTTCAGAAACTTTTTTCTTTCTTTGTTTCCTAAGTCTATGTTTAAAGGCTTGCTTTAAGTGGTTTCTTGTTCATTTCCTTCCTAAGCCTGTGCTTGGAGCCTAGCCTTCCAGTGGAGGTAATATTTAGGGAAAAGGCTACAAATTTTAAATAGATTTTTTCAGAGCTTCAGGGAGAAGGAATTTGTCTATACTGATTCTTTAATGGTTCTTCGGGAATACTTTAATCCGAAAGCTATCCTAAGCATGCTATGCAGCTAAGCATTACTGTGGATAATACAGAAGTCCAGCATGGTTAACAATTTATAGCATTTAAGATTTATTTTGAACTTAATAAAAGGTATGGTTTTCTGTCCATGCGGGAAGGTTACACTTAAAGTATTTGACTCATTTTTATAAACTATTTATTGACTGTGTATTTCAAATACAGTTTTGATTGTAATATTTTTTGGAACAAAATTCTCTTGTAAAAAAGCACAAATGAGTTTTGCCTATAAAGTGCATATCTAGACTTATTCTAATTTAAACTTCAAATGTGATTTTTAAAACTGATCCCCTAAAACTTTTTATTTACCCTGGTGTGGCTTGTCTCAATTTAGCTTAAATCAGCAAGCAATTAAATCCAAATATGAGGATGCACAGACCGGGTTATATAGACCTAAATGAGCTTTTAAAATGCTTTAAAATTACTTTGAGTCACTTCCCTATATAAAATCTTGTAACCTGAGTGATGTATTAAATTAAAGCTAAATCAAAGGTTAGTTGCATGAGAGCAGTCATATGCTCACTCTTGAGGAGTGAAGGGTTTACAAACAGATTTCTCTCAGGGAAGAAAAGCAATTGACACCCAATTAGTTAAAGCATATTCCTAAAGCTCAATGACTCGAGAGCAAATTACAGTTGTCATTGTGGATTTGTGAAGTGTGCTGAACCATGATGCGTTCCTTCAGAGGGAAGTTGCCTAGACATGAAAGTATAAAACAAGCAGAGCACGTAAGAGTTCTCCATGCTTCTATAACATCTGAGCTGCAATAAAACAAATTTGTAAAGTAACCATGAAGTCAACTGGATGCATTTTTAGGGATTCCTGCTGCTTGTTAAAAACCTGTCGATGACTCACCGAGCTTTGAACTGAAATGTGATATATCAGTCCCTTCCTCCCTGCCATTGGTGGGCCCTTGGTTTTGTAGCTGTAAGCTGTCACAGAGATGGGCTGTGCCTGAGAAAACGATGTGAGAGAAAGGGGTTTGCTGCATGCCTAAGAAGAGGTGGGCATATTGCTCTGCCTCTGAGAAGGGCTTTTCCTCCTTCCAGTGGAAGATCAATGCTGTGTGATAGTGATCAAGGAAACCCTCATCAGCAAGGGAAGTTTTCAAACTTCTTTGCTCTTTCTTTATTTGCATGTGCTTCATATGGAATAGCCCCAAGCCTGGACTTTATTATCAGTCAACCATTTTAGCAAGATTTTGCAAGAGGAGGAGAACAGCTGTCATTTACAAATATACATGAGTCTGGGAAATAAGCTTATTACTTTTTTCGACTCATTTAAGAAAAACCTGTATTTTAATGTGATGAAGCAGCACAGTTGTACATCAGAAAAGGCATCACCTATTCACAAGCCTCCCTTAACGTCTTGATCTAGTATGCTTCAGCAAACACAGGATCAGGATCCCTTGTAGCAATGCCCCAGCCTAATGCACCAGCCACACGCTTAGACCTGGCATCCTGTCTGTGTATGCAGTACTCATGCCAGCTGCCTGCCCAGGGACCACAGTGCTGCCAACTCAGGACATGGTGCTGCCAGCCCAGGACATGGTGCTGCCAGCCCAGGGACCACAGTGCTGCTTGGCCAGGGACCACAGTGCTGCCAACTCAGGACATGGTGCTGCCAGCCCAGGACATGGTGCTGCCAACCCAGGACATGGTGCTGCCTGCCCAGGACATGGTGCTGCTTGCCCAGGACCATGGTGCTGCCTGCCCAGGACATGGTGCTGCCTGCCCAGGGACCACAGTGCTGCCTGCCCAGGACATGGTGCTGCCAGCCCAGGGCATGGTGCTGCCTGCCCAGGGACCACAGTGCTGCCTGCCCAGGACATGGTGCTGCCAGCCCAGGGCATGGTGCTGCCTGCCCAGGGACCACAGTGCTGCCTGCCCAGGACATGGTGCTGCCAGCCCAGGACATGGTGCTGCCTGCCCAAGGGCATGGTGCTGCCAGCCCAGGGACCACAGTGCTGCCAGCGCAGGGCATGGTGCTGCCTGCCCAGGGACCACAGTGCTGCCAGCACAGGGCATGGTGCTGCCAGCCCAGGACATGGTGCTGCCTGCCCAGGGACCACAGTGCTGCCTGCAGGCCCAGCAGCTGTGGCCCTGTGGGCGCGAGGGCTGTGGCACGTCTGCAGGCGTGGTGAGGCGTGGGGTCAGCGGGCAGTGTCACCCGGAGCCGGCTGGCAGCCCATGTCACGCGGCTCGCTCGGCTTCGGTCATGCTCTTGATTCAGCAGCTTCAGTGTGGTCCTGAATAAGGATGCTTTTCTCAACTGGAAGCAGAAACTACTTAGCGGTGAAGTAATTAAATCACACTGCTCATGAAAAGCCCTCACTGTTAATTTACGGTATTTGTTGGAGCTCCCAGAATACAATTATTGAAACAAAGACTGAATTGAGAACAAAAGGAGGGAACTTCTTGAGAAATTTAAATATCAAACAAATTTTATAACAATTTGAAGCATGTCTGCTTGATTTAATTGGTTTTAAGGAACCCACTTCAAGGTTCTAGGTACATTAAGACAATTTGAGAGTTTTCTGATTTTCTTTCTTTGCAAGTTCATTGTTCAAGTATAGGGTAAGAGTTTTACCACAGTTACTGAGAGCCTTATGAGATAAAGGGAATCTTTATATTCTTTCTGTTTAGTACGAGTTTTGAAAACCTTGTTCTTTGTCTCCTGTAGCTGACACAGAATGTAGGAAAGGGTAAGGAAAGATGAAGGTAGACTCAGCCATAAAGAAGGGAGAAATCTTAAAATAAGTATGAAACCAGGAAATCCAACAGGAAGCGCTCACAAGCTTAATGGCAGCTAACTCTCCATTTTGTGATAGGGAATTGAAACTTGTATAAAGCCTCATAAAATACAGTAAAGAAAAGAGTGCATTCACTCTATCTGTTACTTCTTTCAGCATGAATAGTAAAAGATTTTGTTTTATTTTAGAAGACTTGTCTGTCATTGCTTTGACTTTATTCTTTTTCAGGTAGTAATATTAAATTTCTATTACCTGTTAAACTAAATAATACTGGTATAAATTTTATTTTAATTTTCTCACTTAGTTTGACTATCTTCTCTTTGCAGCAACCTTATCCTTCTGAAATAACACCTGAAAGTGGTCCACAAGCAGGTGGAACCAGAGTTACCATCTCTGGGAGAAATCTGGCCACTGGTTCCAAGAAGGATGTTCAAGTTTCAGTCGGTAGCCAGCCTTGCAATGTGTACGTAGCCTGAGTAACTAACAATACAAAGCTGTGTCCTAAAAAAGCACCAACCTTTTCTGCCCTTCATAAATTAAACAAATCCATTGTCTATCTCTTTTTGACTCCTCCCATGCAATGGAGTTCTGCACGTAACATTCAGACAGAAACTCACTCAGAGGCTTCAGCAGAAGAAACAGCTGTAAAAACACCTTAAGTGCAAGAGTTTGGATGTCCAAAGATTTCTGCACTTTCTGCATTAGCTTTCTCTGCTAGACTGGCTGCTTCAAACGCACCCATGCTTTCACTCAGCATCTCCTCAGTGGTTCTGTATAAAATATTAATCTTCTAGTCTCCCATGGCTTGTTCTTCTCCCTTCTTTTTCCTTTTATTAGTTGCTGCCCTTCTCTTTTCTCAAAAAAAAGGAAAGACACTAAGTGTGCTGACATTGCATTGTTTCTGTGTTTGTACACTGTTCACTGTTATATCCTATATCTGTTTTTTAAAAAAGCTTGAGTGATCTGAAGGAAGTGTTATCTCCTCTCATAACTGCTTGGTACCCAGCAAAAATAGAGCCCTGGTTTTGTTGTTCTGGAGTATACAGCAGAAGAATTCAAAACTCCATAATATTAGTAACAGAAGATGTTTCTCTTCTCTTTCTTTTCCAACCTAGTACTGAATTTGGAGACGAGATCGTTTGCATTACAGGACGCAATAACAAGGTTGAACCTGTTCCAGTCATAATGACCTATGGGGGCACGACCATTGATGTACCACAGACGTTTACATACAGTGAGAATCCTACTGTCACCAAGTTCCTGCCAGTAAATAGCTTCAGCAGGTAATGAAATGTTTGTCATAACTTTTTTTTACAACTGGCTTATAATATGTGTAATATGTAATAAACATATAAAATATAGAATGGTTTGGCATAAACTCCTGTACTCCATCAGTGCAGATGTTTAGGTACATAGGGGTTGTGGTCTTAACTGCAACTGATGTTTGAAAGTATTCTGTTTACTTCCAAATTTTCATCCTATTTCAAAGGTCAATCCTGAAAGCAGAAAAGCCAATAAGCTTCTTTTAAATGGAGATGTGTCAAAGAAAGAGATTTGAAGCATTTCAGCATGATGTCAGACAACATGATCTTTGCATTACTTACAAATCTTTATGCTACTAGGACAACCAATATAAAAAGTTTCTAATGGAGACCTTTCTAACAGTTCTTCTATTCAGCTTTTAATAAATATGCTGGAAATTGAGGAAAAATTATGGCTTGTAATCTCTTTCTTTGCCTCATGAGTAAGAAGAGTACTTTTTTCGGAAATCTAGACCAGTGTTCAAGAACGGTTTTAGAAGGTGTGCTCTGTTCTCTGGCAGTATTCACTAACACCGCATCTGGTCGCTGGTCTGTTTTTTCCTTCTGGAAAAAAGCTCACCTAGTACTAATTGGGAAATCAAAGAAATGTGTGTCACTTTTATATTTGTAGCCATATGGCAAATCATTGTATAAAAGCCCTTGTAGCATACCTCTGGTTTTGAAAGTCATTCTGTGGCCAGCACAGGGACGGACATGACCCTGATTCATGTTGGGGTCTGCCGTTCCCCAGCATTCTGGTCTTTCTGCTTAGGGGGGTACAGTTGGCAGAGGGAGAACATTTAAATAGTGGAACACCATGACCTAACAAACAGAACATTAAAAATAAATTTGACTGTGACTTCCCTTGGAGATATTAGCACCTGTCTCCTTGAGTATTGAATAATCACTTGTATAAAATAGGATTTGTTTTTAATGTTTCCTTTTCATTTTTGGGTTGGGTGAGTTTGGGGCCTGAAATTTTTCTTTGGTAGATCAATAGTGATTTACCCCATGGAATTTAAATTACTTCTTTTTCCTTCTATATAAACTAAAGCCTACTTTTATTGATTGGTTTGAGGTTTACTATCCCTCTAAATCCATGTCACTTCAATGACTTGAATTCCCACTGGCAACTTGCATGCATTCTTCTTCTTATGTGAATGTATTATTTTTTAAACAACGTGCTGCAAATAAAAGGGAATAGAGACGCCAGGTCCCTACAGACCTCTGGGAAATACACGCTCACCTTTGTCCTTATGTGTGTAAGGTAGGCAGAGTGACTTTAATAATAACATTGGAGAAGTAAAGCACACAAAGATTGGAACCAATGAACAGCCAAAAATCCTGGCAAAGCAATTTGTACTTTTTTTTCAATTTTGCTGTTTTAAAACGAGCTTTAAGTTGGCATTGATGCTTTAAAATTCTTTCATCATCAATAGCTTTAACAGAAGTCCTTTTTGTAGGATATCTAATTGTCATATAGGCATTATACATAGGTTCTTTTCAGTGGAAGCAATAGCAGTGCAGGATGAAGCAGTGTACAGCTGGGGTAGTCTGCCAATGATTTGACTTCTTTTTTAATTCTGCCTTGCAGTGGAGGGAGAAATATTACAGTAACTGGAACCGGTTTTGAGCTCATCCAGACTTTCTCATTGGTGGTATATGCAGAGCGTCCAGAAGCAGGGAGGATGAATCAAAAAAGGGTAATTTTCTTTCTTTTCCCCTAGAGGCATAACACTGGATGCACAATATACAATCTGTTCAAAATAAACTTTCATATAAACTTTCCCTCTGGACTTCACTGGGCTTGGACTGAAATAAGGTTTGAACAGATTTCCGGGTCTGTTCAGGGTTTTCCTGTGGAAGAAGATCTTGACTTTCCTACCATCTTGCCTTACATTCGCTTGTACTTTGCCATCTTCTGCTGTAAAATTAAATTCATTCAATATGGATAAGGATAAAAGAAGTATTTCAGAATTTGGAAGTGTTTGTTTTTTCTTTATCTTTCTCTTTTCTACTCCCCCTGCAAGCATTAGCAATTTGCCTGAAACAGGATCTAAATTCAGACAATGCAGACGACTCAGCTTTGCACAATCAGTGCCTTTTATTTTTTCACATCTCAAATAACCAAGTCTTCTTTTCTTTCTTGCTTCATGCGTATTCCACCTGTAACAGGTCACAAAAAGTTGTGAAAAATAACATTAAAAACCCACTTCTTGCATCTCCTGTTAACAGGAACTGACATTACCAATAGTCTCAATTTCCGACTCTTCTGGTGAAGATCACAATTTAAGGACATGATTTAGACTTATACGTGATCTTCCAGTAAGAACATTATAAGACTCTTTCTAAGGCTGGCTCTTCGGTGTAAGACTGTCTTGTGATCCATAAAGAAAGGAGTCAGATTCTAAAATGTGCATGTTCTTCTCTTTGTCTCGTTTCTTACAGTTTTATGGAAAGGTTGTTACAAGACTTAATGAAACCACAGTGGTTTTTTCTTCCCCACCAATACTGGAAGACCCGGAAAACTACAACATTACCACTATTATTCTAATGGATCATTATAAGTTGGTTGTAAAGAATGAGAGCCACTCCTTTGCCTATGTCGCAGACCCAACCTTTGAAAACTTCACAGATGGCATCAAAAAACAAGTCAACAAACTTATTAATGCAAAGGTAAATTTGTCAAACGTTGGTGATTGCTCATTTTGTCCTTGAAGCATATATGGAATTTTTCATTCCTTTCTCAAAGCCTTAACAGATGTTTGGTGCCATACCCCAAATTCTTGGTAGAGTCCCTTACCCCTGCTAGATGATGAACATTGACAGCTCCCCTTTCCTCCCCTTCTCAGAGAGAGTTCCTATCTTTTTAGCCGTACTTCGGGTTTGCCAAGGATGCCCCCTCCTGCTGAGCCTGGCATTTGCATTTGGAAATGCCCTCTCCCAACAGACCTCCCAGGACCTTGAGGGGACATCTCATCTCACCCTAGGAAGGAAGGGAGAGGAATCACGTAATTCCCAATCACTGTGCTGTTCTGTCGGCTGCAGCGCAAATCATATCTGCTGTTAAAAGTGATCCAAATGGAAAGTTGCAACTCAGGATTTCTTGTCTCCCAAGGCTTTGCAATGATAACTTAGCCTTTTATTTTCTGTCTAGGGCAGCAACCTGAACAAAGCCATGACGATAGATGAGGCCCAGGCTTTTGTGGGTGATGAGCCTTGCAACATAAAAACTCTAACTGAAACGGACTTATATTGTGAGCCACCAGAAGTACAGCCTCAACCAAAGAAACGGCAGAAGAGAGACACCATCAATAACCTTCCTGAGTTCATTGTACGTTACCTTTTCTGTAGAATTTCGTATCATGTATCAATAACACTGATACAATGCCTCTCGACTGAAGTAATTTGTTCTCCAAAGTTGTTGTAGTACTGTGAAGAAACTCCTTGCAGTTCGTTCTTCCTCCAGCTTCTGCCTACTGCATAAAAGATGTCACACGTAAAGAGCAGTGTCAAGGCTGCCAAATGCCTTCTACCTTCATTACATAGAAATGTAGAGCTCTAGCCAGACAGACTGGGGATTTTTCTTCCTCAGCTGAGCAAAATTAAATTACTTCATGGAATAAAGTGCTAGTGACCCAAATTCAGTTTAAAATATTCAGAAGTATGTCCTCTGTTTGGCAGTTTGAGCTAGAAATTCACTTGTGGAAATTACTAAGAATTTAGAGTGAAACTGAGAAGTGGACCACCTTACATTTGCCCTTCTTGAGACAAATGTCTGCTTTTATCTAATTAGGTAAAATTTGGACTCCGGGAATGGATCCTTGGAAGGGTGGAATATGATACCCGAGTGACTGATATCCCACTGAATCTTATTTTGCCACTGGTACTTATTCCTATGATAGTAATCATTGGCATTTCTATCATCTGTTACAGGTAAGTTCTTCTGATTAGATGCTTTTGTTTCCCTAAAGCTTTCAAGGTACTACCTGATTGTTTTCATCTCAGTCTACAGAAACTATCTTCATCTTTTTTATGAGCTGCAGAGTTAAGAAAAGGAGTTACAGCTGGAAATATGTATGAGCACCAATTTATTCCTCTCACTCATGCCAAATTCCTCAGTGTCAGTCAGCCCAGTCCCTCCTTTATACATAAACAAAACAATTGGTCCCAGGCTTCCCAAGTAAACAATTGCAGACTGAGTTGCACAAATACCCTTTTGAAATGGCAGCTAAAGTGGCACTTGTGAAGGAGATAACTTATTCTGTATAATGCCCATCAACATTTATGCTGCCTCAGTCAGCCCTGTAGGTCTGGGCGGGATGGATTTGACTAAGGGGTCCTTTTGGTCTTTCCAGCTAAGTTACCCACACACAAACTGCATGATTAATGTTGGAATTCATGCTTCATAAAGGGTCAGAATATATGTCTGTGTTTCACTTAAAACCTTCTTAGTCCAATTTTAAGGTTAGTAATGAGGGCCTCAGGAAGGAATAGATTTCACTCTTACGTTACATATCAATACAGCTGAAGCATGTGCTGTACAGCCATGATGTTCTTGTGAACCTCCATCAACCTTCTGAGTTTGATCCCCACTCCGGGGTGGTTTAGAGCCAGTACAGGAAATGTTGCAAGCAATCCTTGTTCAGGATTCTGAGTTTCTGTACTTGATATCTTTTTGAAAGCATTTGCAGCTACTTCTTACTGGATTTCAAATTACTGGCCCAAGTCTGCTTTGAAGCAACCAGCCCATGATAGTGCCAAGTTGCTTTACATGGAATGAAGATTTCGGCCACTGTTGCTGTTTTTCTCCTCCATTCTCTTTCTGCTGTATTTTAAAAAATCAAAGCCAGGAAAATTTCTTCCAGTCCTTGGGCTTCCCTCTCAGAGCTGTGGCAAATTATCTACTTTTGTAGTTTGTAACTTTTTTTGAATCTTACTTCTGTTCCATAAAGACGCAAGAGCCAACAAGCAGAACGAGAGTATGAAAAAATTAAATCACAACTTGAAGGCCTGGAGGAGAGTGTCAGAGACCGGTGCAAGAAGGAGTTCACAGGTATGACAGATATTTTCACTGCTGTGGGTCCTCTTGAGCAATCAAGACAGGCTGGAGGAATGATGCCAGCTCACTAAAACTGTCTTCTGGGAACAAATAATCAATACATCTTAGTAGTCTTCATTACTGACATTGACATAGAGCAGATATTTTGCTATTATATACGAGAGAAGTAAATAAAATAAAATAGGTAGCTGAGGTTATTAAGAGAAATTGATTACTTTAGTCTAAAGGATGAATGGAGTTAGATACTGGGAGTAGAAACTAATTGAGATTGGGGTTACTTATAGCCATTAACGTGATTGGCTATTAGCACAAAGATAAGAATGTTTCATAGTGACTAACTGCATTTAATATTTAGCACAATGACCGTGTGTGCAATATGTGCACATTAAAACCTGTTTTCAGAGCTGCAAAATTTATTTGCAGCCATCAGCATACAAAGGGATAATTTGGTAAGCTCACAGGAAAGAAATAGCGTTTTACCCTGTTTATCGTGGGAAAATCTTAAGCTTGATTAGAGCAGCTAGCTAATTGTTCTGTGTTAGCGTAGAGGCATCATCCCGGGGAAGGCAGCAGGAGGTGTGAAGGCTCAGCATTTTTACATGTTGAACTACTCATTGCTATGCTTAAATTAGGCATCTGAGTGCAAACATTGCAAATATTGGCCTAAATGATTACCATGAAATGTCAGCTCATTATCTGAATTATACTTGCTGTTGGGTCATGTTGACACAATCTCTATTACAAAAAATACCTACATGCTTTATTGCTAAAGAGAAAACATTATTTCATACTGGCAATGGCTAAAAAGCAAGATTGAATAAAACAGAAATTTCAAGTTGGAGTTTGAAATTAATTTAGGAAGCTCAGGGTATCTCAAAGATTTCAGCCATGCTGGAAGCCTCCCTCAGTCTTGTTTTTTCTGGCATTTTTGGGACAGGATGTTCTTTACTTGTACCAGCTTGCTTTCTCTGGAAAACCAACTCCTTCCAGGTTCTGGACACAAACTAGAAGCAAATGTTTGAATCAATCCCAAATGGGCTTCATTTCAAACTGCATTTTGTACTGTGAGAGGATCTATCAAGGTTCTCCCTCCCTCTCTCCACCTCTCCCAGGGCACTTCATACCCATTTCTGAAAGGAGAAGGTACCTCTCTCTTACTGGGGCAAGAGTACAGAGTTACACATTCCTGCTGTTGGATTGAAGGTTTCCTCTCTACTCCACAAAGTACAAACACTTGGGGAGTAGAATGTACATTCAAGGAGTAATGCAGTTCTAAAACTACATCCACCTTGATTTACAGTTAAATGAAACACTGAAGTCAAAACACATTCTGGTTCCATACTGTGAAACTGTTATGTCAACAGCACAAAGTGCAGACAGTCTAAAATACACGGGACCAAAAATAGCCAAGGAAAGGGACAGCAGGAAGGAAGTACTAACACCACACAGAGGGAAACCAGAAGATTCTTTCTACCTCAGCTTTGATGAATGCTATGAAATAAAGAGGTAAATGAATGAGTAAGAGCAATAAAACTCCTGAGACGATAGGTCACTACATTAATTAACATGGTGTTCCAGTCAATCAGCAATACTGGGTAATTGGAAAGCCTTCAGCTAGAATAGCTGCTCCAAAGGATGATTCCCTAATTTTCGTCCCTTTTAAAAACTTCAGAGCTTTTGAGTCTCACAGAAATATTTCCATCAATTTCAGCGAACCATTTAACCCTCTTCCTTCCTGCCATCCCCTTCCTTCCAGTTAAATTAGCTTGCTTTACACTTTAAACCTCTCTTTCCTGCATTGCTGTGTTTTTAAAAGAACTTTCTTTATTAACTAGACTCAGAAGGTATAGAATTTGGATTGGGGAAAAAGAAAAATCAAACCGAAACAAAAAATACTGCAATGTCTTTTTTTGATTCTGTACTATAATCATACATTCATATGTATGAACTCGCACAGATGCCATAAAGGCCCTTTTACAGATAGTCAACAACAAGGAAACCATCAGTGCTAAAGGCAGTTATCCTCATGTCACCATAAGATTAGCTGTGGTTATAGTTAATAGGATAATTGTTAAAAATAGCAAAAGAAAATGTGAGATGAAATAAGAGCTTTTGCTGCTGAGTTGCTTTTTTGCTATTACAAGGCACTCAAAGAGGTTGTGTTGCCTAAAAAACCTGCACACTTTTTAAACTGAACCATTAAACTACATTGCATATTGCAGATCTAATGATAGAGATGGAGGATCAGACAAATGATATCAATGAAGCTGGAATTCCAGTACTGGACTACAAAACGTACACAGACAGAGTCTTCTTCTTGCCCTCCAAAGATGGAGAGAAAGATGTGATGATTACGGGAAAGCTGGATATTCCCGAGGCCAGGCGCCAGACTGTGGAGCAGGCTTTGTACCAGTTCTCCAACCTCCTCAACAGCAAATCGTTTCTCATTAATGTGAGTACTGAAGTAGATTCTCCTTGTCTCCTAGCTAGGCGTACCTGTGTGTATCTGTGCAAGACAGTAGGTTTGCAAGTACAACCGAAGCAAAATTAACAAGAATAAGTGATTTTCATATGGTTCTGATTTCACAGTAACCACTGCAGATATGTGGCATCACAGCCAGAGCTTTCTGGTGGGATGGATAGGCAAGATCATATTCCTGTGCCAGGTCATGTAATATGGAGTTAGTCAACATGGCAGTGGCTGTAAAAAGCAGGTATTACCCAATCTGGCATAAAAACTGGTGTTACAGGTTTGGTTTAGCCTTTTAAGGAATGTGATCAGAGTGTGTTGATTCCATCCTGGCTCCTCACGGGAGTCACCTGTGGACAGCCATCTACCAGAATCTCTGCCCCAGCGAAGGCAGAGGCTTCTCAAGTGGCCTATTCATCAAGACTGATGAGTGCTCACAGCAGCTCTGAAGAGACTTATAATTGCTCACTCTCAAAAACTGAGGCTCATTGTCAGACACCTAAATATAGATTTAGGCTTCTAGCTTTTTCTCTTTTTTCTTTTTTCTTTTTTTTTTTTTTTTAATGAGAATCCAGTGCTGAGCTAGTTAATGGTAGAATTAGAGTTTATGGCAGATGAGAGCACATTTCCAGGTGTACTTACATTAGTGCCTTTGTAATTTGATGTGAAAGGACTGGGAATTTGGGAGAGAGGGGAGTTGATTTTCTCTTTAAAAATTGTCACAGAACACTATTTTACATTTAATTAAAACATCATTTTTAGATAAGGTTTTAGTTAATTATATAAGCATTCCTGAGATCAGTCCAGTCCACATTGTGTGTGTATCTAAAACCAAATTTTAGGCAACATTTTCTTCTAAGAAGTTTTTTCAAACTTCTGAAAACTTTTTGATTCTGTGCTTAGGAGATTTAATCTTAAAATAATATTGCTTGTCTTCTTAGTACAGACAAGTGTTGAGGTTCTTCAGAGACCTGTCATCTGACTTGATTTTACATTTGTTTTCTGTTTCAGTTTATTCACACGCTGGAAAGCCAAAGGGAGTTCTCTGCTCGAGCTAAAGTGTATTTTGCATCTTTACTGACAGTCGCTTTACATGGAAAACTAGAATACTACACTGACATCATGAGGACGCTGTTCTTAGAACTGATGGAGCAGTATGTTGTGGCCAAAAACCCAAAGCTGATGCTAAGAAGGTTTGAATGATTGTCATATTTTCTCTATGTCTCTGGCATTTTGTAAATGTGTTTCTTTTGCAGTGTGACTGTGTTGAAATGCCAGCTATCCATAAAAGTCAGAAATAGCTTGGCCCAAGCATATTAACAAGACAAGCCCACCAGGAGCAGCTGTGGGAGGCACTGACAGGACTGCTGGACAGGACTGCTTTTTCAAATACTGTAGTGTAGAAACACCTACCTTACTTCGAAATACCACACTGAACATTTCATTTACTTTTTAACCTAACTTTATTCCAAATGATCTAGCATTTACACCACACATCACCTCCATAATGAGCACACATAATCAGCTGCATTGTGCATTCAGTGAGGGCTTGCTCTAGTGTTCTAACCCAGCTGTTATCCCCAATAAATTCCAATAGACCTTGTTCTGTGTATGTTGTAGCTTTGTAATCTGTAGGTTGTTTCCCAGTAACTGCACAACTGGGTTAATATTTTAGCTCTCACGGCGTAGACTCAATTTAAGATTTTGAATAAAGGATGTGTGCTTTTCAGCAGCAAGATGAAGGTACCTCCCCAGGAATGATGAGCAATACAAAGCACTTATCCTAAAGCAAGTATATGCTTTCAAGACTCTATAGGGAAATCATTGCATTAGGAGACTGAATGCAGTTAAGCATGTAAAAATATTATATTTCAAGCAAGCAGTGTTTTTCTTTAAAACCTTGTCATTAAGTGCCCTTACCATATTCGGGGTTGGTTTTTTTTTTCAGATCTGAAACGGTTGTTGAGAGAATGTTGTCTAACTGGATGTCTATTTGTTTATATCAGTACCTCAAGGTAAGAGTTGAAGTCTGTTGCCTGTGGGGATTTTTTTAATCAGGAATACTTTAAAAAGCTGCACTGAGTATGTCTTTCGGTTGTGCTTTATTTCATTTCCTTTCCTTTACATAGGACAATGCTGGGGAGCCTCTTTATAAATTGTTCAAGGCTATCAAACACCAGGTGGAAAAAGGCCCAGTGGACGCCGTGCTGAAGAAAGCCAAGTATACGCTCAATGACACAGGCTTGCTGGGAGATGATGTAGAGTACACGCAGCTGGTAAGCAAAGCATGATTAATAGATTATAGAATCCTTCTTTATTTTAAAATTAATTCCTACTATGTTAAGTCTGTACACAGTTTTCTAGACTACTGTGAACTGCATAGAAATTCTGGTCATGGGCAGGATTGTCAGTAGTTTGACCAAAACAAGTCTCCAAGCAGGAAAACAGAATTATAAAGTATCTTCTAAAATAAAATTCAAATCCTGCCAGTGTGGAATCCATTTCAATAAATCCCTTTCATAATTTTCAGTCTGTCTGAAAAGTGGTCAGGATGTTTGGCTCCTCCCCTTTTCCAATCGAAATTCATTGGCAATTGATTTTTGCAGAATTCTTGCACTACCATTATGCTTGAACTTAAGGTTTTTTTCCCTTGTGATTGCTGCTGATCAGCATATTGAGCATCATTTTAGAGATCATGTTATTAGTATAGCAGGTTGTACTCTCTGCAGTCCTATGAGATGGCTCCACAATCTCCAGAACACTCTATGAACCTCTTTCTGCATTTTTTTTTTTCTGTGTGAGTCAAGATTTCCTGAATGTGGGCAGCCCAACTGACACTGAAAGTTGTTTATTTCCTGTTAGGGAAATAATTCCCTACAGGGCCTCTACAGCCAGTTCTGGAGACCTGTGGTAGTTGCTTCAAGTGGGATGAAAGGGACATTCCTGGCAAGGGAACTCTCCCTCTGAACTCGACTTCCCCCTGTATCTGATCACCAGTGCCATGGTCCTGTTCTTTTCTATTTTGAATTCTACTTTAACTTAATTCTGTTCCCTGTCAGAAATTTCCACCGCTTTTCAAACATACTCCAGAACACAGATTCACTGTCCTTTGGAAAAACTGAAGCAGCCCACTCTTTAGCTCTTCAGGGAGTGTAAAATCTAGTTTTACTCTTTCTGACAGTCTTGCTGGTTTTCTTCAGGATACAGTGTAATGAATATCAAAGATGCACAGACTGTCCTTCAGAGACCAACTCTTTTTTTTTTTTTCCCTTTCTAATTTCTTTTTTATTGACATGTTAGGAGTCATTTGTCGTTGTCTTCAACTGAGAAAGATGCAGTTACATATATGCAGCATGGAAAAGAAATTTAATAAAAAGCTTTATTAAGTCTCGGTTTTAAAAAAAAAAAAATCACCATTTTATGTATTCTGAAGGGATGCTGATGGGAGGGCTCAAGTGAGAGTACTGTAGGGCTTTCACTCACGGAGTGGAGTCACCAGACTGTGACCTAGAGTGCCTGGAGGAAGAGTGTGTTGGGCAAGAAGAAATTTTAAGTTCAACTGATATTTTGAGGATTAGCTGAGTTACCGTCTTTGTATCTAAGCCAAAAGTGCCACCCACAGAAAACACACTGACTGGCAATGCTGGCTATAATTTCTGTTGTGTATGGAGACCAAAATTTATTTGCACTGTACATCACGTAAGACTTAATGGCAATAATTCTTTATTAAGTCTGTTTCTTTTCATTTAAAAAAAAGCCTGTAATTAAGCTAAATGAATCAGTGTGAAAGCAGAAAATCCTTGTATGCAATCAGATGTGGGCACAGCATGCATATTAGCTAGATATTAAACACTATAACATTGTACAGTAGCAGTATTTGGTCCAGACTTACAGATTTCCCATCAAACAAATATTTTATGTATGTGCTTGGGTGGAAGTTGATGAGATAGATGTATATGTGTCTATATGTATGATAAAAAATTATGAGGGGGGTACTATTGACATAAGTTTTTGGGATCTTTGGCACGATGATGATGTGGTAACTGAACAGTTAGGGAGCATTCGTGCACCAATGTAGGTTAAAGCATGAGTTAATTCCTTCACTTCTGCCTGAAAATGAGACAAGGTGGGTAAGTACAGCATGGAGCAGTTGTCTGCTCTCTAATTGTTCTTATTTAAAAGATGAATCTGTTTTGCATCACTGGTTACACTGACATGCTGCATACTGAACCAGCAGCAAAATCATGTCTAATTACCATAAAGCTAATAGGAAAAGGAAGGTGAAATCTCATGATTAGTTTGAGAGTTCTGTCAAGGGACAGTGCAATCATGTTTAATTTGACTGCCGTATGGCATAGCTTTTCTTCACTGTTTCAAAATACCAGCTATGCAAGTTTATTTTGAGGTCTGATGTGATAAATTCAGGCATTATGGTTGGCAGGACCATGTGTATCTGAGAGCTGCAGTGCTTCACATGTGCTGGCCTCCTGAGTTACCTGACTGGCAAAAGATCCACGAGGGCTCTGAGCTGTTGTACTGATTGAGCTAGTGAAAGAAAGAGGCTTTTCATAATATCTATTTGGGTTTTCTCTTTTTTTTTTTCCTTCTGGGGAGGTTTTCTGGCCATGATTTTCTTATTTCCTTTTGTTTGTATTGAAGCTGACACTTACATAGCAAAGCTACTTTCAAAAAAATCAGTCTAGATTTAGCAAATTACAGGCTTTCAAGACATTCTCTTTAATATTAAAAAAACCCATGTCGATACTATCAGAAAACAGTAATACTTTAGAACTAGCATAAGCTACTTAGGTGTATTTCCTGGAGCTATTAGAGTTAGTATGACAACAGTGAGCAGTAAATGAAGTTTTCAAACACATAAGATGTTAGAAATTACTTTTATATGTACATATATATGTGTATGGGTGTGTGCATATTTAAAGAACAGCTGGTCACAGGAGGTAAAGTTTGGAGAGCTGAACAACTCACTGCTCATCAGTTGAGCCATGCTAAATCACCATATGGACAGAAGTAGTCTGCTCATCTTTAAAACCACAGCCACGAAGAAAACATAAAGGAAGGCAAAAGCACATAATATTCTAGGAGTGCAACAAAGTGCAGTTCAAATGATTATTGGGAACTCATGAAATTTGGGCACTGCAATACTTGGGCTTTTTTATGTTTAGGATTATCAGGTTAAATGAGAAGCATGTAACGAGTCAGTGGTCCAGCTGCTTTGTTCTTGTGTGTTTTTCTTTAATAAACTCTCAAGACTCAATAATGTTAGCATATTAGACATGACTAAATCTATTCTGTATCTTTTCTGTTTTGTCATAGTGGGAGAAATTAACTGGAATTTATGATAGCTGCTTGGCTGCATAACAGTGAAAGATCCTTCAAATAATCCCTCAAATAATCCATACTCCCATTGCAAATATGTGTTGCTGTGCAAAAACCATTGCATGGTGAATTTCAGATACTGTTTGCATTTAAATCACCCAGAAAAACAGATTCAGAGGAAATTCAGCACTGATTTGCCTTAATAACCATGTGCATTCTTTTCTTCACAGACAGTTAATGTATATGTGCAAGAAGGAGGAAACGATTCCATACCTGTGAAAGTGCTGAACTGTGATACTATATCACAAGTAAAGGAAAAGATAATAGACCAAGTCTATCGAAATCTGCCATGTTCTCAGTGGCCAAAAGCTGACAGTGTAGTTCTTGGTAGGTATACTTGTGATGCTATATTGAACAGGTGAGACATGTTGTGTGACTTAGTATTTCCTCAAAAAACATCTGTAAGAGGATTTTATTGCTTGGTTATGGTTTGGTTTGTTGTGGGTTTTTTTTTAAAAAAGCTGAATTCATGTGCAGCTGAATGTAAAAATACAGCATTTTGCAGAAATCTTAATATGCCTTAAAAATTAATGTTTTCTTACAGAGTTAGTTTTTCTTGACTCTTAAAGTTTTGGTATACTGTCATCAGCATTGCAAGAGCCTGTTAATGACTGTTGGCACAAATGAATTCATGTCTGACAGAGTCAGTATCTCAGGTACTAATTAATGTGATAATGACAGCATGGATAATTAACTGATGGAGAAGTAATGATGCCATTTCAGAAACTGGTACCGATTTTTAGTTGCCTTTATGATGGTTATTCAAAAGAATTATAACTTACAGGAACTGCACTTTTAGGAGATGATGTACCACCTAGTCTCTGAAAATCATCCTCCTTGAAGGCTTTCAAAATAGCTGCTCTCTTCTTGGCAAAAAAAAAATGGCATTCCTTAAAAGGCCTAATAATCTCAGAATAAAAGCTCCAATTAATATTTTTTTCAGTATTTTCATTACTGCATTAATCTGAACGCAGAAGATGGAATTCTTGCTCTTCAGAAAACCCTAGTAAATCCCCTAAAAATATCTTTTCTATTCCATGAAATCTTACTCTATTTTGGACCGATAGCAGATCTTATTATATATGTTTATTGAATTCTATGCGAAGGAATTTAACTTTTTATGGAAGATAAGCAGAAGTCATATGCATGGTTAGGAATAGTTCGTGCAAATTTCTGTAATAAAGACCAAATGATTAAGCAATAAAAAACACACATTGGGGCATGTGCTACATTACTTCTTTCGATGTTCCACAATGTGTCAGTGGGTCTGTAAAACATTCTCGGAGCAGTTATTTTTGCACATGGTTAAAAACTGTTTTTTCTCACTTTAATTGCCCCTTAGAATGGCGTCCAGGTTCTACTGCACAGATCCTCTCAGACTTGGATTTAACATCCCAAAGAGATGGCAGATGGAAACGCATCAACACACTAATGCATTATAATGTAAGGTGTTTCAAAACAGTTGTTTGCGCCTGTTGTCTGTTTTCTTGTAATAAATAAAATCTTTACTTGTTTTTAGAGAAACTTTAGTGCTACATACAGGTTGCCCAGAGAAGTTGTGGATACCCCACCCCTGGCAGTGTTCAAGGCCAGGCTAGAAGGGGCTCTGAGAAACCTGGCCTAGTGGAAGGTGTCCGGGCCCATGGCAGGGGAGTTGGAAATCTTGAAGGTCCCTTCCAACCCAAACCATTCTATGATTCTATGATAAAGAGTCAAAAGAAAAACACAGGTCTGAGTCTAGTCAGTAAAAGCTTTGGACTGTGAAAGGCTGGGTCTAGACATTCTGCCTAAGCATTTTATAAAAACACAAAACCTAAATGCCAGCACCTTGGTTTCCTCATCATTGAAATGTCCAAATCCAAATTCCACTTTGAACATTCAAAAACTCTTTTTGCTAGGTCTCATATTCATGTTTTCTTTTCTCCACCACTTCCTACCCCTGAGAATTGTCTTTGTCCTTGCTGTGCTGCTAAACAGATTTTGAGTTGGTCTGGTTTGTTCAAAAGTCCAGTCAGGAGAGCAGATGTTGATGTTTTTGTACCGTCTGTTTTAGGTTTCATACTGTGCGCTCTACCACGCACTTGCAATCCACTTATCTTTCCTTTTTATGCTATTTGTTGCCTTCTAACAACAGTTAATCCTGATTGGAAAAGAGAAAAGATGGTTAGTTTTCCCTCAGAAAACAGACAGGTCTGATTCTTTATGATAAACCCCATTTGTGTCCAAAGGGCACCCACACCAGGTTGAGGAACCACTTAAACCTTGAAGATGTTCCTAACATTTCAGTAATCTCAGAGAAGGTGTTGATGGGATCTCTTACTAACGGCGTGGGAGGGAGTGTGTTCTGAATTGCAGAGGCAGTTGCCCAAGAAGCCTTGGAAGGTTAGCATTCATCACAGATTCCCTGCAACCCATTACAGAAACAGCAGGTTACGGGTTAAGAAAGAGGTTCAGCAGTGCATGGTTCTTTCGAAGAACATCTCTGTGTTTGTATTTTCAAAGGTCCGAGATGGTGCCACGCTCATCTTATCAAAAATGGGAATTTCGCAGCAGCCAGAGGATAATCAGCAAGATGTCCCAGGGGAAAGTAAGTATCTCGTGGCTTCCCTACCTCCCAAGACGACCAGAAGTCAAAACTCACAGAGTGATGCTGCCATTTTGATTTTGTTTATCAAGCACTTCCTCCACACTATGGAGCTAGATATTCCTCACCAGACTATATAGGGTTTGTTTGTTGGGTGCTACCACTGTACACTTGCAATGGTTTTCTTTGCCCTCATTATGAAAGTCTTAAACACTAGGACTTTAACCATAACTGCTGTGAGTCCATATCCTAACTTAATAGAAAACACTCTTATTAAACATTTCCTTCCATAATTTTTTTTTAATCACACTACATCTATAGTCAAACTGCATATTTCATCCTCCCAGAGCTTTATCTCTTTTTCTCCTTTCTTCAGCCTTTACTCACGTTCCTCTTCAAATTTCTTTCACTTCTTATTAGGCTGAGATTTAAATGCAGTGTTCTAGATGAACCATGGTGGAGACTAGCTCTCCTCTCTGTGACATAATGGATCTGATGTCATTTTTTGTAGCATTTCTTATAACTGTTTTCCCTTGCAAGCTCATCTCTGTACCTTCAGATTTTGTGTCTCCCTTCCTTTGGAGTGATGTTTCCCCAGCTATGCTAACTTGTTTTTTCCCAGGGCTTTTAGTCGGCTTTGTTCGTTCCGTGCATTTTGTCTCTTTAGATGCAGCATTTTTCACAATTTCTTTGCTCTTTTTGAGGTTTTCAATCCTCTGTAAGTGAGCGTCAGGAATTTCCTTGTGATGTTTCTTCTCTTTCACATCACTAATGCATCTGCCGCATAATTCTTGTATTGCTGTCTGCTACACTACGCTGGACTTCGCAACACAGAAGACAACCCGTTAGCTTGCAACCCATCTTAAAAGCTTTTACTTTTACGTGTTAGTGTTCTGTCTAGACCCATTTTCTCTATTTCAAAATATCTTGAGACACAATATCCATTACAGCCTTGAATGCACTCAGATTTTTACAGAAATATTTACTTGTGAATATATGTTCTTTGCCACATGGATTTCCTTTACTGACTTCAGATGTTCAGTTTCTCTGGGGATTTTTATCCTTATATTCAGTATTCCTCATTTTATATGAGGTAGAAGTTAGATTTATGGAACAATAATTGTTGAGATCATTCTTACTCCCATGAACTCATTTGATATGCTTTTCTGTCTAGCACTGATTGCAAAGGCCATTACTTCACCTAATAGTTTCATTCCTTGAAACAGATTTACTGATCTTAGATTTAATAGGTTTCAAGGGCTGGGCAGTCAAACAGGTTGGAAATAATATGCCAGAAATGTACATTTTTCAAGAAGATGGGTCTCAGCCGATAGCTCTGACATATATGGCCATTTAGCAGAAAGGTTCAGACTTTCATTTCATTTGTTTTGAGTGTTGGACAGGAAATTAAGATGGGCAGAATTACTTGCTGTTTACCTTTTACTCTGTCCTCCTGGATTCTTCCTTTGAGACTTCTTCCAACAGAAAAAAGAGTCTTCTAATGGTCATGTCTACACCAGTGCTGCTGTCCTCTCACCCCTTAACTGCAAGTGCCTGGCACAGCTGGCCAAGCAGTGACCGTTCTGGCACAGCAGGTGCCAACCCAGCATGTTAACTTGAAAAGCCATCCAGTTCAATACAGAAGGCAGTGGAGAGCAGCCAGGCGAGGAGCTGATTCCTAGTCCCTGTTCAGTTTGGTTGCACTGGTGGCTGGGGCTATAGTCACCTCACCTCTAAAGAAGTGGAGTGGACTGTGAATGGAGCCTGGTGGTGCCCTTAACTTACTTTGCTTTCTTAACATAGAATAGCGGTCAGCCTTCTGTTCTGGACTCCCAATCTTCATCCTTCTCACCTCTCTACTCTTGTGGCAGGCAGTAGAGGACCAGATCACGTGTTTTTCTTTTTTTCTCGGGTTAGATTTTTTCCTTTCCTCCTTCTCTGCAATTATATCATTAGATATGATTCAGTGTGATGAAGCTCTTTGAACAAGCATGATCTGTACTCCAAGGTGAATTCTTTAGTTATCTGTGTGGGATACTAAATTGTAAAAGGACTTCTGGGGACAGTGCTGTCACACGAGGGCTCTTGTACATGAGAGAAAAGTCTGCAGAGAATTCAGGTCCCAAAGTATCAAGCGAAAACAGCTTCCACCATGTTTCTTCTCCACACCCTGTCTTGCACCATGGTAGTGTACAAATTTGGGAAGACAGTGTTTCATGCCAAGCTGTCCTGCTTTCTTTAGCACCGTAAGGTCCTCAGTGCTATCTGGTGCCAACTCATTCTGTTGGAAAGCTATAAAATGTTACAAAGCTGGTACAAAGCGAGAGCCTGCCATGACCGTGACTTGTGAGACAGTGCGTATAAAAGGAAGAGGAGAGGATCAGAGGCTTCCCCTCCCACACATACCCATTTATATGATACAGGGATTTACAGGGTTGGAATAAACAGAAATCCTATCCTGACTATGAATGAGGCTTGTGACAAAGTGGATTTCCTTTTATTCAGTCTCATTAACTTGCACCTTGTGCATTGAGAAGTGTCAGCTGAAGCCATTGACTGTCAGCCAAAGTACGAGGCTTTGCACCGACCGAAAATGTAAAACCATGTTCAGAGATGTTGCTCTAAAACCTGGCATTGCTTCTATGCTGCTTTTACTCAGAGCTTCTAACAGGAAGACACTAGAAGCTGGAGATTGTGACAAATTAAATGCAGCATCTTTTGCTTCTGGAGACAATAAATGCAGTTACTAATTTGTATCAAGAAGGAGAATGGTTCCAGTGATTTCATACTAGTATTTCTGTACTGAACTATAAACCAAAACAACACGTTCTGTTATTTTGGGTAGTTTTTTTCTGATATTTGATTTTGTTTTGTTGGGTTTTTTACCTTTTTAAATTCTGAATAAAAATAGACACAGGGTTGCAGATCAGAAATACTAATTAGCAGATCTGTTAGGGCAGCCCTTCCTTCATCTCCATCGAGCAGTATTCATGGGGTAGGGGAGACTGGAAAGAAGATAATTTGCTGCAGGTCACACAAGGGGAGAGGGGCTGCATTGCCTGATGTTTACATCATAGTTCCTACCACTATAATTAGTCAGCAGAGTCTATTTTTGCCATTAACACCCCTCCACTCCCCCATGAATTATTTTATATTGGCCAAAGAATGCCAAGGGCCAAGACAAAGAGCTCAGGGGGAAGCATCTGACCCCCTGGACACAATCTTCTCCCTGCTTACAGCTTGATGCATGTGATGCTTGTAACTGTGGAGATAAAAAGGAGGTATTTCCCCCTATCTTTTACTGTCTTCACTTCCTACTTTCCCATTGAGGAAAATATTATCTTATAGAACTGTTATTTTCTCTTAGCAACCCTATTGCTAACATGTTTTGTTGCTCCATGTTCTGAATTTCTCTTCCTCTTTCTTCCTGCTATTTATAGCAATGAAGCGAAATCTTCAGGTTGCAGAAATTCATCTGGTTGAGCTGTAGTCTCTTAATCCTTACTTTCCTATGAAATAACTCCTACTCCACTAGTAGCCAATTCTGCTGTTGCTAAACAAACATGGAACAAACGCTGCTGCACGTAAGAGCCAGTAACCTCAGTGGAAACACCTTTAGCTGTTTCCTCTTCTGTCCAAAGTTAAACTGGATCATACACCATCAGGAGGGCAAAGAGAGAATAAATTCCTTTGAATCAAAGGAGGAAGCAGGAGTGTACCAAACAACTGACATAAGGCTGGAATATAGTTTCTGGTCGAACTGCATGATTTGATCTGTTAATTTCCAAAAGTAAATAACAGGGATTGCAAAAGAAATTCCATACTTCATGCCTAGCAGTAGTTCTTACTGTACTGGCAGATGATTGCCATGAATGGCATCTACTGTGAAATCACAACTGCTTCAAAATAAAGCGATAGCTTTTATTCTTTCTGGTTTCATTCACATGAACTTCCAAGTTGAATTAAGGACTCTCAAAGGACAATGTGATTTAATGTGGGATTTATATTTTTTCCCTACCTTGTTAAAAAGAAGTAAAGGTCCCAGAAGACTGCATAACTAATGCTTTTCATAAGGATATATAAAGTAGATACAAGCAAAAGTGTTGGCTTAGCCAAATTACACTTAAATGTTATTTTCCCCTGTGATGTAAAATATTGAATGTACATGCAAGCTGGGAAATTCAATGTAGCTGTTGAGGAACTTAGTTAATAAACTATTATGGTCAAAGTTAATGCAATTAAAAACTGATATTTTGTGCTGTAACTGGGATTCGTTATGTTACAGATGCATATTAAAGCATAAAACTTAGCAAAATGCAAAATAATTTGTACAGTGAGGCTGAATCACAATTTTTGTGGGAAAAAAACTTCCATATTTTTAAGATGTCAATGATTTTAAATGTACTGATTCAATAACTTGCACTGGGAAAGTGCCATTGATTTTAGGGACTATGCCAAGTAGATGCAAAAGTTCAGGAATTAAAGGAAGAACAAGCAAAACCAGGAGATTTGAAAGTGACACAGAAACTCTTTTCAAGGAATATTAATCGCAAGTTAAAACAATTGTATCGTCTCTTTTAGAACTGCTTGTAACAAAAGATTCTTAGGCATGGAGTTTGTCTGAACAATAATGTTGATGCTGAAATGCAAAACTGCTTTTGCCCACTGTGGGATGGTTGGTCCAAGCCCTGGGACCGGGGCCATGGCCAGGCCCCAGGTGGCACGGTGAGGCACTGCAACCACAAGAGCTGCCATTAGCACCCAAGTGCCTACTCCTGTTTCTGCTTTATTGTAACACACTTGATGTGAGTCTCTCTCTCTGGTTTAAACTATGAATACTGACAAAGAAATTTTTTTTAAATCTTATTATAATGGATATGAATTTGCTTCAGTCATTACCTCTGGCTGCTGGAGTTTGTGTCATCTCAGTGAAGGGATGCATTTTTCCTCCACTCAGCTACAAAGTCAAGTGGTGCTTATCATATGCTGCTAAAAGGAAGATTTGAACTGAGGTACCACACTTTGACCTCAGCAAATGGGGTAAAGATGTGAATTGCAATGGCGTTACCTAGAAAAAAGGTTGTACCAGGAGTAGGCTGCAATTGGTATTTCTGTGGTGGCTATGAGGTCAGACCTAGCCAAGATTCTATAACTTGATCATGTCTTTGAGAATTCACAAAGAAGCAGAGAACTAGATTGTGTGGACCTCAAAACATACACATACTGTGTTTACATGACTGTCGTGACTTAGGAATGGTATTCTCCAATTTAGTCTTCTACCACTCCGAGCCATGCACTGCTTGCTCACTTTCCCCTCCACCTCTCCCTTCCCTGCAGCGGTTTGGAGAGCACAACTGGAGGCACAAAAGGTAAAAATCATGGGTTGAGATAACAACAATTTATGGGAAACAGCAATGAGTTAAGAAAACGAACAGTAACAACAATATTAATGACAGCAGATACAAGAAAAGAAATCAAAATTGCTCACCTTGGAAACCCCCAACAACAGCCAATACCTGACCACTCCCTCTGTCGTGCTACTCCCACTGCTTCCTCCAGCTTGAAACTGGCATTACCCATCCGCTCCCTGTGGCTCGGAATTGGCATTATGGCACTGCTCCCTCCAGCTCAGAACTGGCATTACCCCACTGCTCCCTCCACACTTACTCCACAGGAAGGAACTCCTTCTCCCCAGAGGAGACTCCCTTCTCCCCACCTGTAACAATGACATGAGGTGATATAGAACAACCTCCGTATCCCAGCCATGACCCTTCCTGGCTACTGCAAAAATTATCCCTGTCCTGGCTTGAACCAGGACAATGGCCAAACAGGAGTTTTCTTATTGTGTGATTCCTTCCCCCTCCCTTTGGTCTTGACAAAAGCAAGCTTTTTCAGCTCCGTGCCACTGAACGTTTAGTGCTTGAGTTGTATATGATGGACAGGAACAGAGTAATCTAGATCCCCTTGGCAAGAGGGCAGGTATGTTAAGAACAGGGAACATGTACATATGTATATGATTCCTTTTGTGTTGCTCTTTTGGGGTTGGGTGTTTTTTATAATTATTGCAATTACTGTTTCTAGGGCATGCACTCCTGGAAGATGAAAATAAGGTCTGGCATCTAGTCCGACCAGTGGATGAAATGGATGAAGGTAAATCAAAGCGGGGCAGCGTGAAAGAAAAAGAGAGGACCAAAGCTATTACAGAAATCTACCTGACCAGACTTCTTTCTGTGAAGGTAGGGCTCAGATGTGCTGTAGATACACCTTACTTCTATAGATTTTGAGATACAACTGAGAAAATAGATGCAAATATTAGTCATGCGTATGGCTGCGATTTGGCATATGTGTCATGTACATACAAGCTGGTGTTCAAGGCTTCAAGTGGTTAATATGCCCTGAGGAACATTACTGGGAAAGAGATAAAGTACAACTCCTGATCAAAGCTGAGAACCATGATTACGTGATCGTTAAATAAGGATTTTCCTTGCAAGACAAAGATGGATATTCTGCTCTGTGCCACCTGTTTATATAATATTTTATTGGGTTTTCTTCTGAACTGAATGCTTTATAGACTCCTACAGACTCTTATATTTCCCTCTTCTTGTATGTGATCAATGCTGCAGTAAACCCCCCCAAAAAAAAAAAAGTTTCCAAATAATAATAGTCCTTTCAAAGTATTTTTAGTGCCTATACTGCAGAATTGATAATGAGCAAAATAATTTTTTGAAACATTTCTCCTTGGAGAACAAATTTAGAATAATGTGTTTAATGACCACAAAGCCAGGCTCCTTTTGTGAAAATGAAGTCAGTCTGGCTCCAGCTGAGGCCACTTGTCCAAGTGTGGAAGTGGATATGAAGGAAGTCTTTGGATAGATGACACAGACTCAGGACAAAGAGCCACAAAGATGCTTGCATCCCCTTTTTCTGTTAATAAGGCCACTGTTTTTGCATTCCCAATCGCCATTTTATAGATTATTACCAGTCTGGAGCTTTACTGACTCATAAAGTGTTGGTGAGGTGTTACAGCTGGGATCACAGCTACCCCTACAACCCAGGGACTGTCACTGTGTTCCTGCTGACAGTAGAATGCCTTAGAGCTCCTTGCCATCTGGGTCCCTGCCCTGTTTGAGGGCTGTCAGCTGGAGTCATGGTTGGAAGGAGGATGCAGCCCTTCAAAGGTGTCTGTTGGGCCAATCAGTTGACTGGGGATGAACTCTACGTGGCCTCAACAGGGTCATCTCTAAAACAAGGGGACATTCTCTGAGGTTGCCATTACTAAGATCCAGGCAGCTGCAAGAAGCCAACCAAGAACACAGCCCTTCTGGACACTTCACTCCTTGGGCTCCATGGATCTCATGAAGCTGAGTCAGACTGGGTGTCTGATAAGGCCCAAGTGCTTGCCCTTAAACAAAAAGGTCAAATGCTCACTGGTACTTCTTCCTCTCAGTCGCTTTCTAAAAATTCCATGGTGCTCTGGTGTCAGAGGAACTGGATGTGGGAAGCTGCAAAACCATTAAAAAGTGGCTAAAAATTATTTTATGTGCACAATGACCCTGAAGTGTAAATGCAGCAACCAATTTCTGCTTCTTCTGTCATGCAGAAGGCACACCTTTCTGTGCAAACCATAGGATCGCTGGTGAAGTCACAACCTTTCAGTCTAGAACATAAAATTGTGCTCTAGAAGGTCTTTACTGTGTTGGCAGTTTGCAAAGTCACTGCTCTAAGAAGTTGCTTGCTTTTTGTCACTCTCAGCACTAGGATAAAGGCCATCAGTGACGGCAACTGGATTACGTCAAAAGGAACGAAAGATGCTGAGTTCAGCTTGTAATACAAATGTAACTGATTTTTTTAAATTTGCCTTTAGGGGACACTTCAGCAGTTTGTAGATGACTTCTTTCATAGTGTGCTCAACTCGAACCATGTGGTGCCACCAGCTGTGAAGTACTTTTTTGACTTTCTTGATGAGCAAGCCGAAAAACATGACATCAAGGATGAAGATACCATTCACATCTGGAAAACAAACAGGTATGGTATGAACAGAGTCATACTTGCTTTGCAGAGAAATGAAAGTATAATTCCCAGGTATATACTAGCACTCTTACCACAAATCAAAGTAAATTTCATTTATAATTCTCAGAATCATTTTAATTGAGATAATATGTTTGTATGATGAAAAAGATTCCCTGTAAGCCTAGAAGCTGCAAAAAATGAAACTTGTTTACCTATGGGATTGTCACTGGCAGATTTACCATGTTTTACTTGTCGTCTTTCCTCAGAGAAGAGGAAAGCGAGAGGCAAATGGGACTAGATTAACCTGTTAAATCACAAAATCTAATACATACTATTTGATAATTTCTCTGACCACGCAGACATCTTCACTTGCTATTTTGGGGCACTCAAGATCCTTCTCATATGAGTTTTTCTATGAGAGATGTAAAGACTTGGTTTTCAGACATGGAACCCAGACAAGCTTATATAAATGTTGAAATATAAAATTAAACATCACTTTTGTGGGGAGACCGAAATGCAAAGCCCATACTTAATTGCATGTTGTTTTCTTGTTGTCGAATATTTATTGTGTGAAAAGGATTATTTATCTATTTCCTTACTTTGCAGCCTGCCTCTTAGATTCTGGGTAAACATACTGAAAAATCCCCATTTCATCTTTGATGTTCATGTTCATGAAGTAGTGGATGCTTCCTTGTCAGTCATTGCACAGACTTTCATGGATGCTTGCACAAGAACAGAGCACAAATTAAGCAGAGTAAGTGATTTGCATTCTACATCCTGACTATGCTCATGCCTGACGAGACAAAGGGCATCCTCACAGACAATACCCATTCTCTGAGGAGATACAGCCTTGATCATTTCTCTTTAGTTTTGTAATGAAGTTAACATTTCACCACTTAACAGGTTGGTGAACTGTCAGTATTGCTGTGTAGTCTGCCAACTGATGCTTAGAAAAAGGAGGAAATAGCAACTGCTTTTATAAAAAGCCTGTTTAAGAACTGATTATTTCAGGTCCACCAATAATTTATTATCACCTTGCATTGATATATTTTTTAAAACTCAGCAGTAATGCCATGTGTAAACTTCATCTTTTTATGAAATAATCCCACCAATGTTAATAAGTATCCAAATGTTAATATCTGTAAAGCTCAAGTGTATGTGAATATAAAGGCTTGATCTTACATTCTTGACTTTCTTTTGCTTCCTAGAAATGTTCATAAATAACTACATTTTTCTGTATTCTAAATTTTTCAGGATTCTCCAAGTAATAAACTACTTTATGCAAAAGAAATCTCTAACTATAAGAAAATGGTGGAAGAGTAAGTATCAACTCTTTTCATGCTTATTCAGTTATTAGGATTTTAAGCCTGTGTAAGTGGAAAGGGAATGCTGAAATAGTCAAAGTCAGCTGTCAAATATTAAAAATTTTACACCCAGATGTTTATAAACATCCCCTTGCTGGTGGCATTGGTAGACTTGAAATGGAGCTCCGTTATGACCCAGTGTGTATTCTTGTATTTACCAAAAGAGGAATAGATTTATTCAAGAGAAAATATGATGCTGTTTTCTGCAGTCATAGTTGTTGCCTGCACGATCTGTCTAACAAATGCTGCACTTCCATAACTCAGTAGAGACCAAATCCTAAAAATATTTTCAGAAACATTTTTTTTCTATTCTGTCTCTGACTTAATTCATTTACCAATTGGGAATTCTGTTAATATCATGGAAGATCTGCTGCAGAACAAAACTCTTGCCAGTTTTAAGACCTAAAATAATCATTATCTGCAGTTGTAGTTTTTTCCTCCTGTGGTACGTTCCTGTACAATCAGGTATGATTTGGCTCTTCTGCAAAGGTACTAATGTTGGAAGGCAGGATTACTAAAGGAGTCATTGGTCTGTTGTGGTAGAGTATCTCCTGTGATAGTAAGGAAGCATGTTTGAAATAATGGCAAAACTGAAAGACAGAATTACCAGAAAGACACAGTTTATTTCACCTAACTGAAAATCTTTTTTAATCTCTTGCAGTTACTACAAAGGTATTCGTCAAATGGTGCCAGTGAGTGACCAAGACATGAATACCCATCTAGCAGAGATTTCTAGGGTAAGAATATAATCCATTTTCTGGTACTGAAATTGGAGCCAAATGTAGTACTGGTTTTTGTTGTCTTCTCTTTCTATCTGGACAAATGGAGTTTTTTGCATGTGCAAATATCAGATGAGTTGTTTCATAAATCTCTGAAATACTCCTGTTTATTGTAGTTATGCCTGTTAGACCTTTGAAATGTTGATTATTGAATGGAATCAAGAATCCTTATTGTCACTAATCTATCTGAGTTATGCAGGGAATAGAGTACAGTGTTTGGATTTTTCACATCCATTGTGGAAAAATTATAGCACTCTTGAACTGTGCTTTCTCTCCACAGCATATAGGAGATTTTTAGCATTGATCATACTGATAATGAGTAGTGACTGAATTCACAGTGCTACCACAGCAAAAATTAGATTCCAGAAATCAAAGAGGAATGAACGTTAAGTATAGCGTATTTTAGAACTGTCTATACAGGGGCAATACTTCTGCTTTATGCTACGTGTGAGAAGTTCATCATGTGCTTCCTCAGTGGCACTTTTTGCATTGTAGGTTATTTGGGTTACCTCACATGGAGGAGAGCAGAGTGGGGTGGTTGCTATCTGGGACTTTGGTTGGAGACTGGTGGAACAAAGTCATTACAAAACCTGCTTTGGTCTTGAAAGAGCCTGTGTGCCTGCAGCTCGGCTCAGCTCGAGCAGGCTCTTGCCTTTGAAGCACTCCATTTAACTTGGAGAACCAGGAGAGTCCCTCATCAGTCCTAAAGATGTTGTTTAGCCTGTGCAAGAAGGCAGTGTACTTACTGGCTGGTTTGTTCATTTGCTTAATTTAGTTGAAGAGCTCTAGCGTAAGGAGGATGTTTGGGGAATTTTTTGCGGTTTGTTTATTTCAGTGCCCTTAGGACCTAACATTTTGCAGATCAACATCCTCATGAGAGCATTTCTATTTTCAGTCATTCACTACAAAACTCATCTGCAGTGACATTTCATTTTACAGTTCACTTTATTTAGTACATAAATTGAGATGTATATAAAATTAGAATGTTTGGTGATTAAAAGTAAATTCAATATAATGTTTTAACATCAGCAGAATATGTTCTTCTTTTCTACTTTCATTATAAATTATGATAAAAATTAATACGGAAGGAGTGATCGAACACTACAAATTTTGACCAGCTCTAAAAGTGACTTTTATGGAGCAAGGAAAGATGGATGTTTCTCTGCTGCTTTCTCCCTTGGGTAATCATTTATGCCAGTAGCAATATTTTGCAATTCTTCATTTTCTTAACTAACTTAAAAGACTAAAGGCATAGCTAGAGACCTGAATCCTACACGTTTGAATGAAGAACATCTGTTCAGACAGGTAGAGCACATTCACTAAATAAGTTATATGTGTAGGGGGCAGGGGGAAGATGAGGTAATGGAAGGGTTATTTCCTGCTTCATTTAAAGTCCTTTCTCTCTCTCTCTCTTCGCACCACACCCCCACACACACCTTTGTATCTTCATGATTCAGGTGGCTTTTTCCAAATGTGCATGTGCTGATGATATTGATGAGTTACACCTTTGCTGTAGTGAGGTGTGAATAATTTCCAGAATGTAAAAAGAGCTGGAGAAAGGATTTCAAACACCCTTGATGGCTGTGTCAGAACCAATGCTTAATATCTCAACAATATGTAGATTGTACTGAGTAAATGCTTTAGCTTTTCACACCCATGCTGCTAACAGATGTTTGAGCTGTAGCCTGTGGTTTGATGTTCAGAGTTCAAAATATCTTCCACTTCCAATGCTAAGAGTTGTCAGCAGGCTGGAAAAATACCAGAGGGAAAGTCTTGATCTGAAAATCACCAAACAAAAGTTTTCTTACTCCTTTTCTCTGCCCCAAGTGTCATTTAATAGAAGTTAAACACAGAGCTTGCATTTGGAAATCTTGTCAATTGTACCCAACAGTTGTGCATGTGCATAACTTTCAGCTGTGTGTGATCCTATTTTGACATATTTGCTGCCTGTTTGTGTTAACAGGCACATACCGACTCCTTAAACACGCTCGTGGCTCTACACCAACTCTACCAGTACACTAACAAATACTATGATGAGGTAAGTTATGACTTTTATTTTCATGCTTTAATATCAATGGTAAAATGTTATGAAGGTTAACATTAGTCTAAAGGAGTGACTTCTGGATTTCACGGAATAATCAGGTAAAAGCAATGCTGAACAAAAACCTCGCAGTTACATACCCTGCTTGGCCATTACACTGGTCAAGGGAATGTCCTTATAAATGAACAATTCCGTTATGGCTATCTGGTTTGGTAGGGATAGTTCAACGGATAGTTTAACAAGATCTGAAAGATATATAGATTTAAAAATAATTTCTCTTCAGTCCTACCATCCTAATAAGTATATAAGAACGTCACCGAGGAAAAAGTCATCAGAGTTATATACGAGGTTTCAAGACGGTGTGCTTTTTTATTAGGAACAACCCGTTAAACTTGTTTTGCTTGCAGGAATTGGAGCTATGTCCTTTTAATTAGTTAAAATGCTCTTAAAACTTCCATGCATGCACTACCATCCCTGTTTTGCCATGCCAAGTGAAGTGCCTGCCTAAGGTAAACCAAAGTAGAGTAACTGTTGAATGTAGCCTGATCCAAAAGCAGGCTCACAGCTTCAGTTTAAAAAGTTTCTTAGGTTTTTCACACCCTGTGGAAAGGGGGACAAAGAATATCCCAGTGTAGCTGAGCTGTGGCTATGGCTCTCCAAACTTAATCTGAAAACAAAAAGAGAGAAGGAAACTTTTATTCAAAGGTTTCCATGGAAATGAATGCCTCCAGAAAACTCTCAGAATTAAATCAAAGCAAGTAAGAACAGATGCCGAATCAAAAAGGAGCACAGCACATGTGAGCTCTATTCGGTTAGTCTTGCACCTCAGCACAGATCATGTTTTCACTTATATTTAGCACTAAAGACATCCTTCACTGCAGCTGCTTTATACAGGAGCAGCCAGCCTGTCGCAGCTTTTAAACAGATGCAAGCGGGGAAAATCAAATCACCCTGAGAAGTCTTGCAATGATGGTCAGTGGGGGAAGCAGCCAGAGGAATGTAGGCCAACCCGATGGCATTCCCTCACCCCTCATCCCCAGCGCTAAGATGGCTTTCAGCACCTTCCCAAATGTGGCCATGGTTTGACCTCTTACAAAAACACTCAGGGACCCTGAATGACAGATGAACTGTAAATCCCTGACTCATCCACACCTCAGGCAGAGTCACCATCCTGTGGGACTTCATCAGTGGCAGGCCAGCACACCCCAGTACATAGCTGCAGCTCTTCCCTTCCATGTACCTCACCGTGTAACAATGAGGTGCATCTGATGAAAAGGCTGCTAATTCAGAATTGTGGAGATAATCTGTCAAGAACCATTCAGTAAAATTAATCAAGCTTATTTATTTTCCATGAAAATGTTTTAATTTGCATAAATTGGAACATTTTGCAGCTGCCCTTGTCTTTATTACTGACACAGTGGTTCCCAGCATGTGCTGTACCTTCTGCATCTCTGCAGGGCTTGACAATGACTAAGTGGGTACATTCTAATTGTCCACATTTATATGAAGGATATATTCACCAGTAGAGATAATCATGAATTATTTAGCCTAGATTTGAGGAGTTACAGCTAGATATAATTGTTTAAATTAAGGAAACAATATCAAATTAAATTAGGCCCAGTTTAAATACTGCAATAAGTGTTTATTAAGTCTGTCTTGTAAAAATATTTTCACGCTTTAAAAACACATTCATTAAAATGATTATTTCTAAACAAATTTGCTCAAGTGTTGGAAATGCAAATGCTATACCAGCCCTTCAAAGTGAAATTATTGGCTAGATTGATTCTGACTGCATTAATCTCCATTGTCAGTGATGTTCAAGAAGTAATAAGAACCACAGGTACTGGCAGGCAAACTCCATTTTTCCAGTCCTTGTACTTGCAAGTTTATATAGTATTTAAACAGTGCTAAAGGTTTCTGCTTGATTACACTGTCAGACTTATATTAATAAAGCCAGTTCTAGAAAAGGAATGGTTTTGTCATGTAACACATTCTTCTAATGGAGAAACCTAATAGCTTGTGGGAAAGTTTTCCTAAAGGATGGTGGAAATGAAAACCGTTCAAAACCTTTTGAATTTGATCTGGGTAGCCCTAAAAAACTCTATTTGAAGAAAAGCCTTCTCATAACAGCTGACCTTTACTAGCTCTTGTTTTCAAATCCCTTGTGTCTGAAGAGTCATATCCTCTTATATCTATTCTGTGCAGCAGAGGCTGTAGGATGCTGGGGGCTCCTCTGACGAGCTCTTTGCTTTCCTGAGCTATGTGGTGCTGGGCCAGAGTCTTGGCACTTCTTGGTGAGAGCCAAAGGGGAGCTGCTGGCTTTATTCCTCATATTGCCTACAGACACAGGAGACCTTGCGTTGTCCTGCCAGATGCCTGTGCATGGACCACCCAGGAGCGTCTCATAACTAAAGCTCATGGGGATGGGATATAATTACTGATGGTAAATGACCCTTAAGCCTTGTAGGGTGCACTGTAAGTAAAAGCACTGTTTCTCAAATAGCTCTAAGGAAATTTTTCCCCTGCCTGCTCCATCTTGGAATGTAATATTTTACATGATAAAGTACTACCTATTAATCTGCTTATATCTCAACATAATGGGAAACATTACAGCAACTTAGATAAAGTAACAGAGACAATCATTTTTACTGTCTTTTTGTAAAAATAGAACATGGGGCCTAATATTGATGGACTTTGGTACAGAGTGAATGCAAAAGATTCCTTACAACCAAAGTAGTATCAAACACTTGGTCTCAGAACTATGTCATACATTTCAAGCTAAATTACTCTAAACTTTCTCTGTTTATATCTTCCAGATTATAAATGCACTTGAAGAGGATCCAGCTGCACAAAAAATGCAGCTTGCCTTCCGTTTACAGCAAATAGCAGCTGCGCTAGAGAATAAAGTGACTGACCTTTGACTCAAAAGCCGCAATAAAGAAATCTGATCTGAAGATGTTCAAATTCATTCTTCCTGTTAAGGAAATAGTGTTCTATTTTTTAATGTATAATTACAACTTTAAATGAAAGATTTCATGGTTTTTTGATAGCAGAGGTGTAATGTAAAGAATTTTTACTGTAAATTATGCTTCTAATTAAAAGCTGTGTTGTGTGTAAATGAATCTTCTGTGGGAAAGAGAGTCCTTTGGTTTGGGGCAGGGTGGGGGGTGGAAGAATAAAAACCTATAGTTCATTTGATTTAGTAGAATCTGAGACATCAGCATTTAGGATTCGTTATGCAAGTAAATTCAATACTATAGCATCCTTTCTACCTTAAGCAATATTTGTACTAGGAAAACAATAACATACTCAGAGACACATGCAATATCCCCTTTTATTTTGATAACTGGAAATTGACTTCCCTAGAGCTCTAAAACTCGGTCTGTGCTCATAATGAACAAAGCGAACAAAGTGTCCGATTTCTCTGCAAGACCTAAAAATGGGATTTGCTACCACACGAGGTTCTAAATTTAATTATTTATCTCAGTGGTGATGCACAGTATTGCACCCACCACAGATGGCTGTGAGAGAAATAAGAGTAATGTCAGTGTAGGAGAGTTCTACTGATGAAGTCTTGTTCGGTTCAGAAATCACTGCAAAGAAGGAATTAGTCCTTAAAACTTTAAAACTCTTTGTTATTATTGTGAGTTTTATGATATATGCTAATGTGCCTTACTTGTACTAATTCTGTGAATCTGATGAATGGTTTTGTAAAAAGAAACAGATCAGAAAAATAAGTATTTATGTGCTATTGAATGACTTTTGTGTGAAAAACATGACCAGCAGAATGCTTGTAATTAGCTGCTTGCCGAGAGTGTGCTGTTTAACATGATTTGATTATGTATAATATCCTATTTTAGAATGGTTCTGATGATTTTTTATTTGAATCTTGGAACTGTCCTAGAAATACCATCACTTGTTTTTATTGTATCTGTGATGTAAAATACTAGTATGATATTGGAAAAATCATATACCCGTCTATTGAAAACCACTCGGTCAGTTTTGAGCCTTGGAATGCTGCATTTGATTGAATACACACTATAATCCATAGCAAAGAAAATTGAAATAACTTGTCAGAAAGTGTGTGTTTACAATATAGGTAAGCTCCGTACAAATCAAAAAGTTAGGTACGTCTTCTTAAATTGCTGTATTGCACATCAGAGAACTTTACTTCTCTTTGTCTTGCAAGTTTTTGGCAGTAAAGTAGCATTTTAATGAAGTGCTGCCATCTGTACTCCTTCATTCATTGTCCTGCCAAGCACCCGGACTCTGCTGACTCTCAGCAAGCTAATGCAGTGTCTGCCGCCCGCTCTCCCTGCCTGGTAGGTTGTCACACACTGACTTTTCCTGTCTGTTGATATTTTATTTTTTTTTCTCCCGTTTTGGAAACTTCCTAGTATTTGTCAGTGGGCCTTTCCTTCAGTTTCTGAAAATCAAAAGCCTCACCAAAACTGGTTTCCTGCCCAGTAGGCTGTGAGCAGTTTTTTTGTTTGTTTTGTATTCGACTTCTTGCATTTGTCTATAATCATTCCTGAACCTGCCTGGGCTGTAAGTTATTTTATACTGTTTAGGACTGAGCTATATAACTTCTACAAGAAGGTGCTTTGCCAGTTACTCTTTCATCAACAAAGGCATCCTAATTTCATGGCTAATCTGTTTCTTTTTCATTATTTGTAAATCCTGTTAATTGTAAATCAAATACAATGTTGTTTTTTCCACCAAGTGTCAGTGGATCTTTACTGAAACTGGGGGGTTGGGTGTTGAAAGGATTTGTGATGCTTCCTCCGGGAGTGATGGAGCAGCAGCGTCCATCAGTCTGTGGTTGGGAACAGAGGAGCGCAGCACATCCTGCAGATGGAATGCCTGACATCATGCCCTTTTTATTGGCATTTGCTCTGAAAAATGACAGTACTCTGGAGAAGCAAGGATGTAGTGCAACATACCAGAGTGAGGTCTTCTTGCCTGATCTATCTTGGGACCTGAAAGCCAATTAAAATACAGGCTCAGCAGCATCTCTCCAGAGAGACCAGAAAGCCCTGCTTGAGCAAGTAGGGCTTTCAGAGGGAACATTATATGTCCCCCATCACCAGCGGCTTGACACAGAGCAGCTGCAGGCTGCGGCTCTGGGATGCAGCGGTGCTCCAACTGGATCTTACCTGTTATAGGGAAGTGGCATGTGTGCCTGCTGGCACGTGCGAGCTCATGATGGATCCATTAGTCATTCTTGGTGCCCTTTTCGCACATCCTGGGAAATTTGCAGACTATCGGTGCTGCAGTGTCGCCTGCCAGGGAACACAGAGGCAGATAACTGTGAGCAGCTGCAGCTACAGAGAGACTAAATGCCAGTTCTTCAGTTTCTCCAAGTCTCCTGTCATGAAAGCACAGAGTTGGAATTTGAGTTGAAGAACTGAGCTCGTTTATTTTATTATTTCCCCTTTTGGCTAAGCTACTCCAGTGCTTGTTTTTCCACTCTGGTACGCTGTTTTGTCCAGGCCTAGATTTTGGCTTCAGTTTTCATTACATTTTAGCAATCTGATTCTTAAAACCTTCATGCTTCTCCTTTGGTTTCTGCTGCTCCTGCCATCCGGTTCATCTACAAAATAAAAGGAAAAAGCTCACTGGGGGTCTCCCTCCTTTGCACCCCTTCTGCAGAGGGCACTTCTTAAAGCGCGAGAGCCTTCTCTCTGCATAACAGGAGTCACTTTACTCCATAGCAGCAGCTGTGAGCAAAGTTCCCTTGCTTGGACATCTCCCACACCTAGATGGGAGGCTGGTACAGGCAATTGACCGCCACCAGCAGGTCTGAATCCCTTTGCTGACAGCCGCCTCTCCAAGGGTTTGCTTGTCTCCTCACCAGCAAACGTGCAAGTAGAGATCTCATATGATAGGACAAGGTCCCTGCACCTGCTTGTTTAATATGTAATATTTCATCCAGCTGAACAGGAATGGGTTTTTTTTTTTGTCTCTGGCCAGGAATTCACTCTCTATTCCTTAGTGCCAGGTTTCCCTCTGACACCTTACTTGATCGTTTTGCTGCTCTCTACATGCTATAGATTTATAAGTGAGCGGTTATGGGTGGAGGGGACCTTGGCTAGCTCACATATGTGAGGCATTCATAATGTCTCCTCAAGATGACTTCTCTGATCAGTCTGTTACAGGCTACTTGAGCCTCCCCCTTCTGCGCCCTGCTGTGTTGGACACATTTCTCAGCCTGCTGAGTCCGAGCTGTATTTACACGCACTCTAAAGTCGGCCTTCCTGGTAACCTTTGGAAAACAAACAGAGCCATCACTATAAACAAAGCCATACAGGGAATTCAGAAATTCAGACTGGAATTCACAAATTCACAAACTGTCGTAACATGGGACGATTTTTAGCCAGCTGCATAAAGACTTAAAGTGGCTCTAAGCTTGAAATTCAGTTGTCCTGGACTTACCAGCACTGATGAGATTTTGTGGCCAGCCCTTTACCATTCCAGGTTCTCCAGCCTTATTAGTAACACAACCATTTTCAGCCAGAGCATGCCCTTGATGATATGTACCTACATGGCCTAAAAAAACCCAATCTCTGAATCTGATAGGGAAACCCCTCTTTTACACGCTTCCTAGGGTTGCAACACCTCTGTTTATCCTGATAATGGTTCTGGTCAGGGTTTCCATTCGCACCTAAACATGTGGTATAACAGTTCTCTGAGGAGTTCCTTTCTAAAGAATTTGATCTTGAGCAAAGATTGCTTAAGACTTTTCCGACGTCTGTTGTCTTCTCCTAGAAAAAACTTACGGGGGAAATTGTTTGGGGTTTTTTTTCCTTTTTATCTCCATCTAGAGATACCCTTCAGAGCAGTGAGACAGTCATCTTCAGAGGTTTAAAGGAGGATGTCTGCCTGCCATTTTTCTACCAACCACTGACTTGAGCCCTGTGTTATTCTGCTTTACACTCAGAGGAGTTGAAATTTGGCACTTCGAGTCACTAGAGTTGATGCACTGGAAATGTAAGCACTGGTGCCCTTGTGACTCGCTTTCATCCCTCATTCCAAGCTCAATACAGGCAAACTCTGTGCCTGAAGCTTTCCAGGTTCTCCATCACACAAGCTCCTCTCTTAGTTGTCTGTTTTGCCAGATCTGCCTGGAGCACAAGATTCCCTGGAGAATGAATGACAGCAGCACACAAACTATAATGATCAGTGGTTGGGTTTTTTTTTCTCAGATTCTACATACCTAGTCTGTGGTTTTTTATTTTGATAAACCCTCCTTCAGTTGATGAATGATGAGTTTGAAAGGTGGAATTAAAAACTAGAGTTGGTCTTTTAGCCTCCCTCTTTTGTTAGCCTTTGTCTTGATGGGGCCCAAAAGTGATGGTGGAATTCTTGGTGTTTGACAGTTCCTGCAGAACAGAAGGAAAAGAGACTTTCCAGACCCACAGTTACAAGGAAGTTTTCAAAGGTTTTGTTTCCTTGAAATGGTGTCCCCTTTTGCCTCAGTATCAAGGAACATTTCTCCATCCATTAGAGAAGAAAGTGGTTTCCCCTGTGCAGGCTTGTAACAACCACCTATGCTGTGAAAGATCACTGCTGTTGTACCAGACAGTCAGGGCTGACTTCTGTCTTGCCGGTGCACACTGCTTGCTGCTCCTGTCATTACCAAAGAGGACAAATCCTACCGTCATTCATAGCCAGGCAATCAAAAGCTATTTCATTTACCCATGTGTTCCTGTTTCTTTGCTGCTTCTCAGATAATTGCCATTTGAACCAGAAGAGGGTTTGAGTGCTTTCCTTCTTTTTTTAAGCTTTTAAAGAACCTATGTGTCTTAACTGATTGGACGCTTCAGAAAGAAACTATTTCTTCAGTGGGACAGAGGACAATAGATCTCATACAGCTGTATATGGCTCATCTTAAAAGGAAATAAAAATCCCACCATGAACCCCACACTGTGTTTTTGAAATCCTTTATTCAGTGCTCTAATTCTGAACAATGTTTTTGGCTTATTTAATTGTCCTCAAAATTGAATGTTGAACAAAACTCACTTTTTTCTTTTAATCTACTGTAATAAGAAAGGAGTGAAATAAAAAAATGTATTCCTTTGATACCCTTAATCTTTTCTCTCCTGTGGCTATGCTCCTATTCAGTAAGAGATCACACTTGCTAGTTGCAGAGTCTGGACGCCAATCCATGGGATTTAAAACAAACCCAAATCCATGTTTCCTGCAGCTACATCTAGGTCCATGGCAATGCTCACAATGCCTCCAGGATGTTACTTGGAATATTATTATCGTGGGTCTGGCTGCTTTCCTCATCTTCCTTCAAGTGATGCTTCTTCGTGTGGGTTTTTTTCACCTTGTGTTTCAGAGGCACTTTCTGAACCACAATGCTACATTCCTCTGAAAGCCCAAGGAAGGAAACAATCACTGCCTGGATTAACCATGCACTTTTCATCCCCAAAGCACCCCGTGGGCACTCAGACCCTCCCAGGCTCAGCTCACTGGAAAATTACAGAAGTGGATTTTTTTTGTGCTAGAGCAGACAACCTTACCGCAACATAAAACATTTCCATCTCCCTGCGGTAAAATACATTTGTTTTGTTAATTAACACCCTACACTTACATTACTATTCGTATCTGATGTTCATACATTGACATCTGATATAGGAATGGCCCTTCTTAGTGGATCTGAACTCCACCTACAGTCTGCAGCACTCTGCCCTGGACTGGTGGCTGCACTATGCTAGCCCTAAACTGGAAAGTGGCATAGCTATTAACATCATTTAGCCTTTAGATAAGGCTAAATGCCCACAGCTCTCTTGCTTGGTGTGGGTGTTTAGCCTCATTGCTCTTTTAAAGGACTAAAGTTTGTCTTGCGAGGCTGCTGTAAAGTTATGATATCCAGACGTCCCATAATGAGGCCTTAAGGTCCAGCACAGGGAACAGAAAGACTGCCATCACTTTCAGCAGCAGCAGGTTCCTCTTCTGCTCAGCTGTCAATGTATATTCCACCCTCTATATTAGCATGGTCTGATTTTGTTTCCTTGTGCACTTGAAGCAGTGACAATCCTCTATTTGTATTCTGGCACATTATTGCTGGAGATGAGATCATCCATCTAGGTTTTGTGCTATTTTGGAGCTACAGGTTTGGTATTTAATAGGGTCGTGCCCTGGTGTGCTTACTCCTCTTACAATAATATTCGATAGAGAGCTGTGTCAAGTTATGGCTTTGCTCGCTGTGTGTGAAGATTCATATGCTGATTGCTTTGACCCGCCCATCTATAGTAAGAGCCTGTAACTGCCCAAGTACTATTATAGCTTTTGATTTAAGTTACGGTTGTGATTTTATCTTTCTTTTCAGTGAAAGGAAGATTAGAAATGTTTTGTTTGCCATTTAACTGGAAAATGTTAATAGTTTAGCTGCATCTCTATAAGAAAATAGGGAGAAAGGGGAGGTGACGTCCTTTCCCTGTGCAGTGGTTTTGGGCTATTCTTTTCTGAAGTTAACCAAGACAGTGACGACAAAGAACATTTCAGCACTGCTGTCACTGACAGACATAAGTTTCTTTGTGGTTAATCATTCATGTGAATTAGCAGGGCAAGTTTTTTAATACAGAGCTTGAATTTCATTTCAATCTGTGCTGTCCATCATTGTCTCTCTTTAGCGGATTTTTGAGATGACAGCATACACAATGTATCTAAGATTAGATTCTGGCTTTAAATATTTAGAGTCTGAATCACATCTATTTGTACTTCATTCCAAGGTTGAAGTAATGTGGCAGGACACACATTCTGCAGTAGTTAAAACAAATCAAAGGAGTGCTGAATTATTCATTTTAAACTTTTAAGCAATTTCTCTTTGTGGGCCTGCACCCATGTACTGCTTGGGGTAAGCTAGGGATTGCCAGCTGGGCTAGAGGCTCTGCCCTGCACACAGTGCCCTTGCACTGGTCTGCCAGCCCTGGCCATTTCCCCACCTGATGGGTCAGCTAAGGGCTGGGAGCTGTTTGTGCTAATGGCTCCTGTGGCTTTCTAGGAGTGAATTCCAGGCTGGGCTTCGGTTAGCTCCTGTTTAAATCAAACTGCTCTCTCACAGGTGATTTAAGAGTCTCATCAGAAGATTTGCTCCACTACTGATATCCCAACTGGCACGTCTGCAGCCAGAAACTTTCTGTTAACTACCTGCTGGGAAAGGACGCTAATTGTAGCCTCTTGCCAGCAAGCGGCAAACCCAAAGACAAGTAAGTTCACTGTGAAGCCTGAGCCATAAGGCCAGGGAGTGGATCAGATCTCTGAGCCTCGCCAAGCCTTGAGTTGCCTTGACAGTCATGTAGCCCTCAAGATCAGGAGCTGCTCTGAACACTAGCCGCTGCATTCCCTTTTCAACGTGGTCTTACGTATTAACACAACTGGAGCTTTGACCTGGTTATTACTATGCTGCAGATGTTGCCCCTGCTCACCCTGGATCTAATGAAGCATATCAGGAGTCGCTAGTGATTTAAATGGACTCCGAATCTCTCCTGCAATCTCTAGGAGATTTACGCTAAAATCAATTATATTTGCTCTAAAATCAATACAGCTAGTGCTTTAACATGATCAGCGCAAGAGAGGAAACTGGAGGTTGATACAGGTGGCTGAGGTAGGGAGAGAAGGGAACCAAGCAGACCATTTATCAGGTTGGTGCCATCGTGTGAGTGCCTGCTCTGCACATGGAAGGTTGGCATTCCCTGAGCCTGGCCATTTGACATCATGATTATCATATGGAACGACCCCTCACTCCATCTAAAAGCCTTGAAATGTTTTACAAACATTAATTAAGCTCTGTGAGGTTGCATCTTGTTCCTGTTCATGCAACAAAAAGTGAAAAAATAAAAAATGAAGGCAAAACCAACGTGACTTAAGTTAGAGCACAAGTCAATTGCACAGCTGGGAATAAAATTTGAGATTCCAGATCCTTGGATCCTAAATCTAACCTGCTGGCAGTGCTACATACAGAAAAAATAAAATTTATCCAGCTAAATTGTTATCTCCATGCTACAATTTTCCATGGCTTTGTAGAGAAAAAAAATTCAGACACAAGGTTGAGACAGGAAAAACCTGCCTGGCAAGGGTGATATGTGTTCAAAATCTATAATTCAAAGAAAAATTCCTGTCTCTGCTTAAATATATACAGCTATTTGTTGAAAAGAAGTTTGCCCGAGTTGCAGTCTGCAAACCATGGAGATTCAGCATCTATAAAAAGGATATGTGAGGCCTAGTTTTCAGTGTTTCTCAGCACGTAGTCTGACCCATTCCATGGGCACAATATAACTGCCAGCCTGTAACAAGAGTGTAACTTTGCCACCATCTACACTTGCTAAAATGTTGTCATAGATGTGGACGCACACTTGTAGGTGAAGTGTGTATTCCCAGAGGACAGGCAGCTGGACCTGACCACCTGTGGCACAGAGCTTGGTGCTACTTAGGGACAAATGCAGCTCTTCTCTGGCCACATCCACAGCCCCACTGCAGCCCCCAGGGCTCTGGCTGTGCTCCTCACTAAGCTGATGTTTAACCTGGGCACCCCTACCTGAACTGCAGAAGACACACCTCTCATTCTTGCCATAGGGTGCATTCTACCTCACCAAGCACACAATGATGTGCGAACAGATCCTGGGTGCTCACAAACAGGGGTCCTGTGCATGCCCCAGCTATGACCAAAGCCCTGCAGAACACACGGTGCCACCTCAGGAAGAGAGCAAAGAACTACACTGTGCCCCTCTCCCAGACCAGTTAGAGGGTTCAGGCTCACTGGGCTGATGTCAGCTCCAGCTTGCATTGCCCTGACAAAACTCATCACCACACACCGCAGCCCAGACTGAGCACTGCCACGCTCCGGGACGTGGGAGCAGGGAAACCTGTGCTCCCTCTCCCAGACAGTCCCTGCCTCACAGGCCAGCTGAGTGCACCAAACAGAGATAGCCAGGCAGCGAGGGCAGCCTCACCGCAGCTCACAGCACCAAACTGCTGTTTGGGAACATTAAACTGGTTCTCTCAAGCTGAGTTAAATATTGCCATGGTGCAAACCTGATTATGATTGGATAAATGTTTCTGTGCAGACATGATGACAGGAGTGAATGAAGCTGACTGGTCCTTCTGGATTTGGTTTGGGGGATTTTTTGGAGGAGAAAGCATGTAGTTGAGCTGAAGGAAACAGAAGATATTATAAAAAAGCAACATAAGTGATACAAAGAATTATATGGTATTCTAAAGATTTTTCCTTTTTCAAATTATCTAAAATGTCATTTAACAGGAGCAAGGAAATTTGGTTTTACAGATACATAAATATACATGTAACTATATATGTGAGGAGGGAGGGTTGTATAACTACATTTAATTTCACTGCATGCCTTTAATAAAACTTTCCTGCGGAAAACTCTTAGGGATTTTTAATCCAGGCAGATAACCATAAAGTTTTCTCCATAACAGTAAATTATGACAATTGCCCACGGCTTTAACATCCCTGCATTTTGCTCTCTGCTCTGAATTAGATTGTGATGATCAATATTAATAGTCTCTGCTCAGATATGGTCACTGCAAAACCAAGATGAAACTGTCTTTGCCTCCGAATTTTACTGCAAATGTGAACATTTATCAACACTTACTCAAGACATAAATGAGAAAGAGAACAGCTATATCATGAAAGAAAGAGCTTAGTTAAAATTTAAACTCCCTGCCACACATCTAGCATATCTTCTAGAAGCAAATGTAGATAGTGGTATTGCAGAAAAGACAGCAAAATCTATGAATATTTGTGATCAACATAAACCTTGTCCACTCCTAACTGTTCTGGGGAGTAACAAGGTATAAAATTTTCTTTGTGTGATCACAGCTTTTTCACACTAGCTCTCAGACATACGCGCAACAGCTTTTTGTCTCTAGCTGTCATTGTTTAGAATATAAAATTTGCCTAAGCATCTATTTAAAACAACAGTATAACCCAAAGGAGCCAAAATACCCAGCCTCTCCAGTGCCATTAGCTGTACTGTATCAGCATGCCTTTTCTTCAGCTGGGTGGTTTTGCTGCACACACGGCGTGAAGAGACAGCTGCACCATGTCTGGGTTGGCCCAGGACATGTCACCCTCTGCACACCAGAGCTTTCGCTTCCTGGCCTGACTTTGATGTCAACCTAAAGTTCACCTCTGCTGCTTGACAAGAATTATCTCAAAACCTTTTGCTTGGGCTCTTTGATGGGACACGTAAATGCATCTGCAAGGCAAGGCAGAAAACGTGTTTGCCCAAAAGAGCTGGCAAGGCCAGGGGGAATCTTTCAATAAACCATTGGTTAAAAGCAGTAGTTTAGCTGGTTGAATATCAAGTGGTCTTGGAGAGAAGTGAGTCATTTTTCAAAGAGCACACTGAGCCACTGGGAGCAAGAAGAGAAAGGAAATACGAATTTTTAAAGCAGATTTTGTATGACTCAAGTTGAACACATTCGTCATCGAAATCAGGACATGGAGGTTGCTGTACCAACGACCCTTCAGAGCTGGGATATGTCACGTTTCTCATCTCCTCTCCTCAAGGATTTTATCCTAGAAGAGTAATGCACAAATGTGTGTCCACAGCTCCTCACTGTCACCAGGTAAAAAGAGAGCTTAAAACCAGGAGACAACATGTCCCATGATCACCACAGGTTTGTCCCAAATGCGTATTCCATCATTAGCATCCCAGGAGGTAGAGATGCAGTTATGGTGGCCAGTTTGACCAAATACACCAGGAGCAAGGAATAAAAAAGAGAAAACCATGAAATGGAGGGTTTGGCAGTATTTGCTCTCTAGGCCCTAAACCTTGAAATGTCCTCCGTTTTTTCCAGGTGTTCATTAAAATTGCAAGGGCTCACCTCTCAGTTCTAGAAACTGGAGCTTTAGGAAAACACAAAATATTCTGAGTCTTAGGATGCAGTCTGATGTGACAAGCTTGATCTCCAGCTCAGAGGAGCAGAATGGTTTCACTTGTCGCTCTCCCCTTTGCAACCCCATGTTCCCTTCTCACCCAAAAGAAGAAAAGCTTTTGCCATTGTCTTGGGCTGACTTTATGATGTGTATCCCCTATCGCCTGCTCTATGCCCAGACAGGATTCCTGTGCCTTTCTATGTCTTTAAAATTGGATGCGAGAGAAAGAAAAAAAGCCAGACAAACTTTTCAAAAACAGTTTTTTGTGCTTCAAGGACATTCACTCCCCTGCGTTCCTGCTGCTGCAGAGCAGAGGAAAGCACCTTCCTGCTTTTCCTGGCTCTTGGCTCCTTTTCTTGGAAGAGAGAGACAGAGAGTTAAACTCCTTTGTTTCCCTGGGACTTTGGGTTTTTTCTTCTTCTCTTCTGGACTGTTCAGAACACCAGAACATCAGAACCTCACTGGGAGGCCTCACACCTCGGCCTGGAGGGGCCCAAGCCGACCCAGCTCCGAAGAGGAGAGAGAAGGAGAGACCACGCCCACGGAAAGGACTCTAAAATCTTCCTAGGTATTCTCTCCACAGCGAGAGGTTTTATTATTTAGCATTATTCTTTTCCTGTGTGTTTGTTAAATAAACAGTTTTTTTCCCTTCTTTCACTTTCCTTTGAGGAATTTTTTCCTGAACCTGGTGGGGGAGGGGTGGCTGTAACCTGCCTTCCATAGAGGAGACGTTCCTCCCAGAGCATTCCTCCGAATTTTGTCTCAAACCAGGACAGCCATGTACTGCCACACTAGAGAATGCCCAGAAACAAAGAAGCCTACAGGCATTCTTGCATCCATTTCTTCTTCTCAATGTTTTAATGAGCAATTTAGCAATAATGATAGAAAATAGAATGCGAGTTCTTACACTATCTTGTACCCTAAAACCGCCAGGCTCTGTTTCAGGAATTTTCTTCCAACGTTAATCACTTCATCAGCTCCATTTGTAGATTTCCATGATTTCTAGTTAAACCTTGGACCGTTTAACGGAACTTCTGGAGGTGAGTTGTTCTAGCATTATTTATTTTGACTTCTCCCTTGTTGCCTCAACAACAGCTTCTCTCCTTTAACACCCCTCATCTTTTCATCTTCACCCACCCAATCACCCTACACAGCCTACCTACACTCACATAAAGTCTATTTAACTCCTGCAGCCTTATTACCTTATACCTTTAGGACCTACTAGCCAATCATTTCATTGGATTTTTTTAAAATTCATATTGGAAGAACTTCAGGATGGCATTACCTCTCTCTGCTTTGAAGCTGTTGGACCTCACCTCAAGTACTGTGCCTGGTCTGTTTGTCCCAGTCGGTACAAGAAAGATACCTATCAACTGGAACACGTTCAGTGTAGGGCCACGGTGCCAGCTGCATGCTGGAGCACTGACCCTGGGAGGGGAGTCTGAGGGACGTGGGCTTGCTCAGCTTTCCAAAAGTCCTCACCACCTAACGAGGAGCCATTAGAAGCACAGAGCCAGGCTCTTTATGGTGTGGCATGAGAGAAAGGCAACAGGCATTAGGCATAGGCCAACACCCATTTCATGAACTCCTAGATGAGCCTGTGGCCAGAAGAAAAATGCCATTTTGTTTGGATGGCACTCCCTGGCCTGCACTATTTAGAAAATAAAAAGATCTCTTTCTAAGTCTACAGATCTATACATATTAATGCGAAAATATCTGTTACTAACATGCTATATCAGTCACCCAAACCCCTCCCCCCAGTCAGGAACAGCTTCAAAGGCTTAATTTTCTCTATTATTAGGTATATTGTTTACAGCAACACAGAAGATCACAGAGAGAGAGTTAAAAGGATATTTGCCATCTCTCATTAGCAATGTCAACACTGTCTCTTGAGTAAAAGGATCTCTGGCTAATCTGGAAGGTCTCAAAGTCTGAGGTTTTGTTCCCTAAAGTTTTTGGTGTCTGATTCCTATGGGAGAGGAGGGGCAGAGGGCTGTATCCGTACATCAGTTTCTCTCATTCGGAGGCAGTCTATGTTTTGCAAATTTTGTTTTCCTCTGTTTTGCAAATGGGCAGTTACTAGTCATTCACTCTATGTTTATAATTTTCTGTTCTTTCAGAGTAATTTTCAAAACACTTTGATTTTCTTTTCAGCTGTGAAAGAATAATCTAAAACCAAACATGTTATTCTTTGAAATTAACTCGCTCACTAAAGCTGGTTTCCCTATAAATTTGACTGAAGTGGATGATTAAGAAGTCTTCTCTACAAATAATGCTTCATGCAATACAGCTGTAATGAGACTACAGTCTGATTATTTAAATGGATGAACATTTTTATTTACTGCAAAACCACTTCTGGCTTGCCCTATATTTAATACTTAACGAGACTTTGAAATCACAGTGGTGGTTTCACACATTGTTAGGGAGGTCAACTCCAAAAGCTGGTTACTTCAGTCCTCAGAATTGACTCTGGCCTTCATGTTCCCCTAGGGCACCAATTAAATTTAAAGGATGAGCTTTACCAAGAACCTGAACTTGGGAGTTAGCTTCCATATACTGCCCATTTTCATGCCCCGCACAGAGCAGATGCAAGGTTATTTGGCCCTAGTGGATTTCTGATGTCCTTTAAAGAGCTTCTAAATCTCTCTAGCAGAAATTTGAAGACAGGTAATATAGATGCTGGGTCTTGTTCAACAAACCGATATTGTTTTAAGTTATACTGCAACTCTTTTTGACATCTTTCTCTGAGGCCTGGTAAAACAGTTCTTCAATTATCTATTACTCCGAATTGTTACAAAGGACCCCTAGGATGAGCACCTGTGTGATCTAGGACGTGAAGGCAGGTTACTCATTTGAGCACAGCCAGATGTCTCTACAGAGGGGAATTATTAGGAGACATTAGTTTGAACCTGCACCATGCCCAAGCCACCCTGTCCTACTTCTCGGCACTACTCACTCTCTCCGAGCTAGTTATGCCACTTTCAGTGCTGGGCTTGCTGTGGCAATAGACTGTGAAATAAAGTGCAGCCTAAGATACATGTGCTACTGTACAAGGCGGATATGCCCAGAAGCACTTTCACTGTTTGCCTCCAGACTCAGGTACCTTCAAGGTTGGCAGGCAATTGTGGTTCGAATGCTTTGCATTAGAGAACAGTCAGAGAGAAAGAAAATTGCCTGGCAGTACAAGAGGATTGAGAATGAGTTTTTTGGTGTATTTCCATGTAATGACAGCAGTGAATCATAATGACACCCATGAGGGAGCTGTGTGAAGATCCTTATTGATTCCAATAGGTAGTTCTTACAGTGGTGGTGTCTGCTGTCCTTTTTTAGAGAAGGATGTGACCAGACTGGAGTGGAGAAGGAAAGCCCTTCCTAGCAGAACATTTTAAACCTTGCTGATTGATCAGAGGAGGAGTGTGAAGCCTTTAGACAGGCACTTTTTCCTTGACTGTGATGTAACAGAACCAGAGGCCCATCAGAAAAATCCCAGCCAGAAAGGAACTTCCTCACATTTCCATGGTTTCTTACTTTGTTTTGTGCATATGTCTACTTCTCCTGCCAATTTCTCCAGCTTAGTACACGTGAGACAGAAAATATTATCTGGACCTGAGAGAGCTGCATTCTACAGTACTTAGCTGAAGGGGCAACTGGAGGCCAAAAAGTCCTACATGACACAGGTCTGTTGTGAAGGAAAATAGAACTTGATAGACTTCTAAGTGAAACTTAGAAGTGATTTTTTACAGTAAGTGGAACAGTGTGTACACTGGAAAAGGCTACGTAGAGAGGCTGTGGATGCCCCATCATGAGTGTTCAAGGCCAGGCTGGATTGCGCCCTAAGCAACCTGATCTAGGAAAAAATGTCACTGCCCATGGCCGGGGAAGGCTGGACTGAACAATCTTCAAAGGTCCCTTGCAACCCAAACCATTCCATGAGTCTGTGATCTATGAAAAGTATTTCAGCCTTCCAGGTAGCATGCCAGAGAGCTCTCAATAAAAGTAAGCCATGTTCATTTCCTGAGTATTAACTGGTCCAGGGTATAAATGTACTGAATGTACCTGTCTGGGTACGGAGGAAAGGGGAAGTGGAAAGGGGAGAAAAACTTAGAGATGAGCTGGGAGGCATCTTGCTTTTTTTTCTGTTGGGAGTCCAATCTGGCTTTCCTGAACACAAGCTAGAGAGAGTCTCATAAAAGCAAGAGATAACAAATGCTGCCTCTGTTTCTGGTGCAACTCTCTGCTGAAGAATGACAGATGCACGCATAGCCTTATCAGACAGAGATGTATACAAGCATCAGGTTGTTTAAAGTTCTTCTTTTACTTGCTTTTTTGGCCAAAGACTTAGAATAACATTGGAAAGGATTCAAGCTTAGTCAGCTGAACCAGACTTCCATTACAGACATAAACAACCAGATAAGAAAAGAGAAAAAAGAAGACAAGGAAGTTGAAAAAAGGAATATTCAGGAACGACACGGTGGATGTGATCTAGCCGGAATCTGGCTGCCCGAGCGAGCGGGTGACACCTCTGGGCTTCTGAGGGCGCGGGGCTGTCACCGTGGATTCCACAACCCTAAAGGTGGGAATGTGGCAGTCGCCACCATAAAGTTTGCTCCTTTCAGTCCATCTGCTTTCCTGTCATCGATATTTACAGCCCCACAAACGCGGATAGGCCCAGCCATCCATGCTTTCATTATTAGACCCAGCATGCAGCACATAAAATTTTGTTCATTAATTCCCAATTGCACGTTTGTAATATTTATCAAACACAGCCTTTGGCGGATAGTAATGAGAATGTTGGGGTTAGTTAATCTCATCTTTCTTTCTTTAACCCTTTCTCTACTTGTATGAACAATTTTGGATAATGGTTTGACTCTGCTTTTTTGTTCTACTTTGGAGATTGAAATAAAAAACTCTCATCACTGTGCCCTTACCTTCTATAAATCTTTCTTGCAGTTAGCAAAAAGAACCAGAACACAGTTTGTTAAAGAAGTATTGCTATATTTCTCTATTCTAAACCATCAGTGCCATTTGTACTCACTCCTGTATCAAGAGCATCCACTTACCTCCTTCTGTGAACTTCTCGCTCTTACCTTCCTTCTGAAATCAGTAAATATCATTTTTCATCAGTTCAACTTTAAAAAGATTTAAAGGACAGGAATGGAAGGACAGGAAGCTCTTGTCAACGTGGTTTTAGGGAAATAGCTACTGGCAAATACCTGAATTACTTCTAAAATAATGTTACAACTTTGATCAATTGTGTCAGAGCTCCACAATTACCTTTGACTTCTATAGATCTGTCAAATTAATACAACATTACACTGATGTAAAAATTGGTGCTACATAACATAAATGCAAGCAGGTAGAAAGCAAATTCTGGGTAACATCATTGCCAATAGAGGAGCATCAGTAAAAAAGTTTCACTACTCAGATTTTGTTTTCAAAAGTGATGAAGGAGGAAATTGCAATTCCCGAGAGAAAGACTGAAAAAGCAGCAAACAGTAATAAAGGACAGAGGAGACAAAACCCTCTGACTGCCTGCTAACCCGAGCAACCCATTCGAAAAATTGGTATAGCCAAAGGATATTCTTCCTTTTTAGAAAGATCAAGGGAAGGCTAGACTCACTGAATAAGGGAAAGGATACAAGAAAAGACCGATGGTGTGATAGACCAAAACTGTAACAACAAAACCCGGCTAGGGGAAGGTTGAACAGGATTAATAAACTGATTAAGCGCTATAGGTACTGCTGAGTAAAGAGTGAAATACTCTGTGGGGTTTGGAGCCTATTTTTAAAAAGAATGTTGACAAACTGGAAAAGATAAAGCAACTAAATTATTTGAGAGCTGGAGCGGAAAGATAAGAAGCCTGGTCTCTTTTAGCTGACCAAAATGATGACCAAAGAGTGGCTAGGTAAGCATTTCAAGGGAAGAAACTACTGAGTTTTCAATTCTAGTGGTGAAAACCCTATCAAGAATCAGTGGCGAAAGACAGAAAAGGAAGGAAGAGAAAGAGAAGGGAGAAGAGGAGGAAAAATAGGATGGATGAAGGGAGGAACAAGGGAAGGGAGGCAGTAAGGCAGGCAAACCACAGAACCATGTCTCAAAAAGCAGGTGGTTAAACACTGAAACAAGTTACCAAATGAAAAGGTTCACTCTTCATCATTTGGGTTTCCAGATTAAGTCTACATGCTTTCTCGAACATGGCTTTCAGTGGAAAACAAAACATATGTTCATAAATAAACAATTATCATTTCAAGATAGAGTATCCTTAACCACCTGTGACATATGGGAAGCTACCTCAAATGGTCTAAGGACCTCTCTCCTGTCCTGTAAGGTATTTGTAAACCGTTGTTGGTAGTACTGAGATCAACGGTTAAGCAAAATTTGCTCAAAACCTTGTATTAGGCACTTTTTTCTCCTACTTAGAATTTTGCTGTGCATAAGCTGTACCAAAAAACCCCCATATGAACTGCATACATGCTTCATGGCTCCTTTTTTTACAGTCCCTTCATACACAGCAAAAATTGTGTGGTGTTTTCTTTGAGATGAAATGCTGAGGAAACCTGTTGCCTTTGTGGTCTAGGGCACGAGTTCAAAATATGGCACGGGAAAACTGTCTTCTGCTGGCCACAAAACATTTATGTTTTATGTTATCTGCAATAACTAATTTAAGAAAGGGGAGGAAATGCCAGACAGGCAAAGGACGATTAGGGAACAAAAAGTGCGAGAAATGGCTGAGGTGACACCAAATGTCTTTATCATGACTCATGAGTTTACTCACTTGTTATTCCTGTTTTCCCCGAAGACTGTCTTGCTGAGGGTGGGGGCCGAGCAGCTGGTTGGGAGTTTGGACCATTATGGTATCAAGCATCGGAAGGGAGTCTGAGGAGCAACTCTGTATCAGGGCAAGGTCAAGTCACATCCTTTTCCTCCTTGTTCTTTCCTGAGAGGCACAGCAGAACGTGCAGCATGGAGATGAGAGGACATGGCTAGGTCAAGACACAAAGTAAACTGCTGGCCGGGGCCAAGAAATACTCCTCCACATAATTCTAGGCCATAATTCAGGCATTCACATAGCACTCCCAAGAGGCAAACTGTGTGAGCTGCCCCATTTTGGCAGATGAGAGAGTTTAATGGCACGGACATAGCTTCTTCCATACCAGAACCTCAGCGCCAGAGGCCAAGCCTGCACACACTGACTTTGCAATCAACGACGCAGCCACGCTGTCCTCAGGTTTTATTCCGGGTGAACAACATGTCTTTGCATTTATGGGGTTAATAAAGTTAGCCACATGCTCGCCTGGCATTAACCAACATACTTAGCAGCTATTCCTTGGAACTGACCCTGTCTCTTAAATTTTAATGTTCTGGAGCAAAAAGTATTTTCCATTTTTCTAAGCGATGCACATTGTTCTTGTCAATTTCAATGAGTTATTTATTATCAACTTAAAATCTCTCTATTTTCAGAGTAAACATTTGATTTATTACAATAATGCCAAGTAAAAATTAATGCATGTATGTGTGGTATATAATTTTAAATGTTGCAATGCCTTGAGACCTTGAAAAAGACCATATGTTCTTGCTTTAAAAGGCACTTCTGGCATGGGCAGAATTTAAACAAACAGTGTATGCAAATAAGTAGTTGTAAGTAATCAAAAGAGAGTTCTCTACTCATAGGAGTTAATATTTATTATTGTTGCTATCATCATTCCTGGAGCCAAAAGTTACAAAATTAGATTTCCTAATCTGACTCATTCATGAATAAATAAAAAGAACCCAAGCCTCTTTTTTTTCCCCCCTTTTTTTTTTCTCCAAATGGATAAAGTCAAGTTTGTCCCCATCTTCCATACTTCTCCCAGCTGCACAGCTTATTGTACTACCAATGGAATGCAACAGATTGTGAAGGAGTCAAGGAGACATTTGAAAATAGATTTGTTCAGCCATATACTGCAAACAGCACATCTGTTATTGACAGAATGAAAATAGAGTCTGCAAGGAGTTAGCACTAAATGTAATTCAGACTCAGGAACAGAATTCTTGCCTAGATTCTACTTTCTTATTTTACTTGGGTAAAATTGTGTCCGCTTCACTACAATTGCCATAAGTAGACACAGAGGGCCTATTTTAAAGGTTCCTAGGCAATGAAAGACACCATTCAAAATCATATATTACAGTTCATTCCACATCATGCTTGTGATACCTTCACAAATGTGAAAAATCTTTGTTAAGGGAACAGAGAGATTGCAGTAAGAAGAGCTCAAACTGTTGGGTAATTAAGGTTATCAAGTCTCAGTGGACATTCCTTATTTTTTCACCTAGAAATGTTACTTTAGAAGAAACTGAGCTTTTTAGCTCTTCTCTGATTTCTAGAGAGTTCAGCATCCTGCGCAGCCAGTGTGTAAATTATTTTGATGCGACCTGGGAATCTAAGGACCCTTTCTGTATGCATCCAAGAAATTTCTTGAAAGAGCTACAGCATTTGTGGGAAATATCAGAATCCAAGCTATTCATCACAGCAGTAATTTGACTCCTGGGATGTAGTCCTAATTCATATCACCTAACTTCAGCTACCTAAAAGTTTCTCTTCAGCGTTTACTTTCCAATGTCCCTCTACAACTGGGAGGGAGGACAGGGCATGTCCAGATGGATGACAGAGATTCACAGCGGTATGATAAGGTATTAGGCTAGACTGGACATCAGTTTCTGCACAGCTCAAGTTAAGTAAAAAGATTTGTAGCTCTTGCATATAGCCATTTTGCACTCTGGACATTCACATTCCACATATCTCACATTTGCATTTTTTGCACAGACCCTTCTGCTTCCAGAATGCATTTTTCTCTTAACAGGCACCCAAGTACTCAACACATTTTCCTACCCAGTTCGGAAAGCACATTTCTTGCCCAGGTCTTCTTGGCTGCACACCATCCAAAACCACGCTGAGTTGGATTGTTCATATCCTCATTACTGGAGCTGTAGGCATTTTTGAGAGGAGAAGCCATTAAGTTATGTTTAGGTGTTCAGCAACTTGCTAATAAAAGGCAGAGCTCCTGTCTCCAACCGAAGCAGTTATCACAGTTTGTTACCAGCTGATGGCAAGAGGCTGTTTCCCACCACCATTTTCCAAGTGTCCAGTCAAACACAGAACTACAACAAACACCAGAAAGAAAGCTGAATACGGGCGGTTTGGAATGTTTTGTCCTCCCACAAAACTATCTCTGACTCTCTGAGTACTGCACAGCTGCCTGTAGAAAGTTGCTCTGCTTCTGTGATTCAGACAAGGGACTTAAATTATCTGTTTGGCTCTTTTTAGGAGAATCACATTTGTCCACAATTCCCAGGCCAGTACTGGCCTAGCAGAGATCTGCTAAAATGACCTGTTAAGACCTGGAGAAGGCTTTTTTTTATCATTAAAAAAAATTCGATTTCTTTAGAATGTAAATGAATTGAAACCACAGCCAGCCTTCAAAGAGAAAGCAGGGTAATTACATTGCTACAAGGCAGTAGTTGAATTACTGGTGTAAAGGAATACTCATACATGTAACTATCCCAAAGGTAATGTTATTACCAGGCTATATGTGATACAGATGCTATTGCTTCCCAGGCTTACTGCATTCTCCTTTCATATAAATAGTCTTCTTGTATTCCCATTTTTACTGACTTATTTACATCAAGATTTTCAGTCACTTCAGAAATTAATCACCTGCAAGTCTTAATACAAGTCCCAGGGTGAAGGGATGGAGAAAGAGACTTTCTAGAGCACAGCTGCCCCTGATCTTGTGATCAAGAACATTCCTCCTTCCCCACAGCTAAATTTTATTTAAAACTGGCAGTTAAACTGATATTGTGAGGTCTTCCCCAACCTTAAGTGTCATTTGCTCCCAGTGCACAAACTGAAAGCTTCACAGTAACAATGTTCCTGCCATGTCTCTGTGGCATTTCCAGTCTTGGATGCACTTCTGTCAGGTAAACAACTACCACCTGCTTTCTTCTGTAAGCTGTTCACAAAAGCTTGTAATTCTTTCTTCTACTACTTACCATATAGATAGATAGATAGACAGATTAGATAGATAGATAGATAGATAGATAGACAGACAGATAGATAGACAGACATAGATAGATAGATAGATAGATAGAGATAGATAGATAGATAGATAGATAGATAGATAGATAGATAGATAGATAGATAGATAGATATCGGGATTATGGCTATGGAAAAATACCCTTGGTAAAACAAAATAACTGAGATCAAGAAATACTGGGGATGAAAAGTGTTAGGATATGACTTTTTTTCCACCTGGAAAGCTTTTGTCTATGCACTGAAATATCCTGATTTTCTTCAAATTTTTCCTGTATTTTATTTTCAGAATGACAAAAATCACAACAAAATACAGGAAAAGAGCTATTATGTCTGCCCAGGGAAAAAAACAAAATACAGAATAAGATACCCTCAGTGCAGATTTTAAACTTCTTCTACAAAGTTTTTTAATGTTGTCTGTAGTTTGACTTTCTGGATCAGTAAAAACCATTCTGTTCTCTATTCTGTTTTCTTTGGAGGGGAAAATCTCATGTAAATGTTTATCAAGAGCTCAGACAGAAAGTAAAGACATCTCAGGCACAATCCTTGTGGGGATGGTTTCATCATATGAACAACCTGAATCAAAGTCTCAACACTGTTGAAAGGTGAAAAGCTTTTTTTCTCTCCACTTGCCATGTTATTTCCTTTCTGCTTTGCTCCTTCCCCCTCTTCTCAACCTCCCTCCTTCCCCTTGCTCCAGCTCTGGGATTCATCTGAGTGTCAGGTTTTCATGGCCTGTTTGCATGTCACTGTATCAACTGTAAGATAAGCTATTATCTATCATGAGAATAATTTTATTCCACATTGGGCAATACTGTATCACTTACTTTATCAGTTACAAAGCACTAAATGCTGGCCTGTTAGGTAGGCAAATCAACCTGTCATCTTGGAATGATTACTGCTTTATTTCCTTTTCTTTCTGTTTAAATGCCACATCGGTCTGAGTGCTTTCAGTGCATACTTCAGTTCTCGCTTCCGCACAGGACTCGCTGCAACAGCAGAACCGTGATAACTTCACCAGGGCAACTAAATCAGGAACATGGCTTCCTTTGCTAAAAATACAATCAACAGGGAGAAAAGCAGGCATGTGCAAAGAGAGATTCAACTATCTGACCTGTCCTGCAAATCCTTCCTCTTTTGTCACAGCAAAAACCCGCATCAGTCTCTACTCCTATGAGATATTTACATCAAGCTCCAAAGCTCACCAGGACCAATCTTATGTACCTGCAATAAGAGGAAACACTTTTGGAGGTTGAAAACCAGCACACAGCAACTGGTAACCTGATTTTGCCACCACTGTGCCTGGGCTATCAACCTTATACCTGAAGTACTCCTGTTTCAGTTTCTCAACAACTTTTTGAAACAGATTGGGTGGGAAGAAATACATCTTAAATGTCCAGATCAGCAGAGCCTGGGCCTTTTTTTAATAATGGAAGAGGATATAAGAAACAACTGTCATGAGTTCAGCTCCTGGCTTTCAGGTGTCTCTACAGAGCACTGATGTCAGACCAGCTCACACTGCTGACCTATACACCATCTAGAACCTTCTGTTTTGCCAAGGATTTTCTTAGGAGAGGAAAAGAGTTACATGCATGTTGCAACATTGTATAGATTCATCTGCCAAGTTAGGGATGATAGAGCAGATGCAGAGATATGAATCACTATGACCAGAGGGTATGTGTCAGGGTGACGTGCAAACCTCAGCTAGCTCCTCTTGCATTGCAGATGAACCCTGAGTCATGGATAGGGCAAGTGCTGTGTCCCCAAACAACCCGTGACAATGTGTTGGTGGTTGGGCTTGCAGACAAGGTTGTATTTTTAGACACAAACAAAAACCTTTTCCTGAAGCAGAAAGAAAACTGCAAACAAGTGGTTTTATTTCTCCCATTTTTTATGCTGCAAACACTGATTTGTGTTTGTTGTTAGTAAAGACTGCTGTGAGGACACACAAAACTGGAACTGGAAGATCTAATACCTGCCATGCTGGGTACAGTGACCAGAGATCATCCAGGCATGCCAATACAGAAACAGCTCCTTGTTAATGAGGTGAACTGCAATCAAACACGTTCATTTTATGAAAACCTCCAGGCCTAAAAGAGGCCAGAAAGCAGCACTGAGTGCTGCTACTGAATACTTCCAGGGCAGGAAGAGCCATGGGGAAGAGGTACTGACCAGAGTGAGAGCTGCCTACCAATGCACATCTAATTAAGACTAATGAAAGCCGACAAAGCTGTCTCTAATTACACCTACCTAAACGGCTTGTACAGTCAAAATAGGCCACATGCCTTTTTTTTTTGTTTTGTCTTAGCAATAGCTTAAAAGATGTTTATTCTTTGTTTATTCTTCTTTGCTGCAAGGGACTCTCTGGCTATGTTTCCAAAAGCTTAGAAGATCAGAGAGATCAGGGAGAAGGACGGGTAGGGCTTCGTGCTGAGGCCAGATATATCGCAGAAGCTGTGCGTTGCTTGGACCAGAAGCCCTGACTCCACACCCAGAAGAAATTGCATCTTTAGATTTAAAGATGAAGTTCTAAGCTGACAGGCTCGCTGCTGTCTAAGTGTTGTCTAAGAAACATCTGTCCTTTCCTTGATCATTGAAAGCACCTCTGCTAGTAGGAGTGGGCAGGTGAGCTGAGCTCCAGCCATGCCTCCTCCTCAGCTTCCAAATAAATTTGTCTGAATAGTCAAAGCGAGGTGAGGGCCACGACTGTTTCAGCACAAAGATATGCTGTTCCTGAGCAGCCACCTCTAGCACTGCTTAGGTAGGTGTAATACCAGCTCAGTAATTAGCAACTGCATCCTCAGCAACTGCAGTTGTTTGTTTGATAAAACAGCCCTGAGTCATCAGGATTCTGAACTCTTGTGTCCTGGAATACATCAGCTCGAGCTTATTCAAGGAAATAAACTGATAGGCTATAAAGGGTGTTCATAGCAAAGGCATGCAGAGAAGAGCACGAGCAAGGAACTATTTCCCTAAAGTGCTAAAGACACACACCCCTCGGCAAGCAAAGTGACCGGGGTTTAGTCCCTACACCAGTGACTTTGAAAGAACTCTGAGCAAAACCAGTGCAGCAAAACCAAGAGGCTGTCCCGATCAGCCTGCAGCTCAGACACTAGTTCAGCTTCCTTCTCAAAGCTAGGCAGAAAGGATCTGAACTCAGATTCCATTCCTTTTGTGACAACTGATGTATACATAAAGGACACCACTACCACTTCTCCCACTCTGTGACTTGATTTTATCAGACCTGTTCAGAAATAAAACAAAACATGGTTATAATCTATTCTCATGGTTTATTTTGACAAAAACCTGTCCATGCCAGATAAGTCTCGGTGTGCAATCTGGTCCTTTAACCACAGGGAGGGTAGAAGTTGGAAAGCAGAGATGATAGTAGTGAAGATGATCCAAGGCAGCAAACAATTTCTGTATAAGAGAAAACCAAATGGATGAGGAGTCTTCACGTAAGAAAAAGACAAACGAGGAAGGCTACAAACAATGAATGGTGCTGAAGAGGTGACGAGGTAATGACTATTCACTGTGTCACACCACACAAAACCTACAGGGCACCCACTGAAATTATTAGGTGTCAAACTAGGAGGAGAGAGCAGGTATTTCTTCACACAGTGCATTACTATATTGTCACAGGCTTCTGTGCAGGCCAAAAGTGTTGATAAAGTCAAAAAGTCAGAGAAATTCAGGGAAGACTGGTCCACTGGTAAAAATTAATAAAATTTTTAATAAAACAGTAGTCTTAATTCAACCTCTGACTCAGAAAGCAGGGCAGGAGAGATCACTGTTCACATTCTTTGTTCACTGTTCTTGTGCTTTCCCCGAGCATTTCTGCTGCAGTGCCATAGTGACATGCAAGCTACTGGGCTAAGTTGTACAGTGATGTGAAGGTTCTTAGTCTGATGTTAATTTTGTTTTATTTTTTGGCTGAGAAAATCAGGTACTCACACAGCTCACAGCACAGACATAGGCTAGACAGAGACACAGAGGAGACAGGAACCACCTTAACTCTCTGATGTCACTGTCAGGTAAACTCTAATTCCAACGTTTTGAATACCCATGCCCTTAATCTCTATCTATAGATGCAAAAGCATTACATGAAGAGCTTAATTGAGTTCTACCTCCAAAGTTACCATGACAAAAGTATTTACAGTGGAAAAATGAATATAAGACAAGTACCCTATCTCACACAGAACAATGATACTTCACACTTTCTCCTGCTAGGATATATTTAACTTTCTACAAGTGCGCCACTGCTTCTATGTTGTTTCCTATGTCGTCCCCAATATGTCCTTTCTGAAACCTTAGGAGCAAATTAAGAAGCTTGTTTATTCAAGGATAAACACTGCCATTCCTTTGCATAGCATCCTTGTCTATCTTGGGATGGAATTTGGTCCATCGCCAAGCACCGTACACCACCTTACAACCTAGTCTGGGCTGCTGCCAGAAAACTAATGTTTAAAACCACCTAAGGGAACATCTCAAACTTGTTTGACATTTCTACTCAGACTTCTACTAAGAGAAATCATAAGCTGGGGTAGGTAACATGGGGACCTGGACTAGTTCTTAGAAGAAGACTTTTTCTTCTTCATGAAGGACCATTAGCTAGTTCGTGCTCAAAATGGCTGGTTTGAATCCCACAGACACTATTCACTCTCAGGCTGTCTGCTATGGAACCCGTTAGTGGAAGTCCATGCCCAAACATAGCAACCCCTGCTCCTCCAAGCCCTCAGTGACACTCAGGCAGCACTGAAATTTTTACAGAATTGAGACACAGTACAGTGACCTATGCCAAAAGAAAATTTTTCCTGTTACAATAAGTTTGACAAATTAAGAGGAAACAATGTACATTTTTTTAAACTTTGGAGCTCCTTGTACAATTTTCCCTAATCTAAGGAACTGCAGGAGGTTTTGCGCTCTGACAACATAAGTCCAGGTTGCCTCCAGTAGAAAACCGAATTTTGCTTCCAAAACAAAAGCTTCTCAGAAAAGCCTGTCTTTTTGCCTAGGAATCAGACAGTTACACCTCTAAAAATCTGTCCTGTTCAGCATATCTCAATTAGACACCTAAAAGAGATGTAAAAAGACACTCCAGGAAAACTAAACAAGATGGAGTTTTAAAGAAAACCATTTCTGATAGGTAAAAACATCATAGCAGACTGCAGATGTACATCACATGCTTGTGATGTTTCTGCCCAGCTATACTAATGAAAAAGTAACAAAAGAATGAAAAAAATTACATGTATCAGTTTAATTAGACTGAATAATTTCCTCACTTTGAAATAAGCATTAAGCATACCCTTTGAAAGGTACTGTGAAAACAGATACTTGTCATCATGGTAGGCTGGAAAAGAAGCTGGAAGAGTAAAGGAAAAGCTTGTTCCATGTTCTTGCAAACATTAGGTCTCATTAGCTGCCTGTTGAAAGTGGCAAAGCTTTTCCACGGGTTCTTTTGTTTTATCATTTTTTTGTTTTCACTAAGCTGTTCACACAGACTCTGATGTCACTCAGTGGCCTAATACAAAAATGGTCTGAACTTCGGAAGAATAAAAAAAGAAAAGGACAAGCAGGAAGCATGCACTGTCTGCAGGGAAAGTGCAGCAGGACACAGCGCACACCTGGCTGCTTTCCCCAGGAGCAGGGGGTCATTCCTGGCGAGCCCCCTCACCTGAAGACTGAAGCACGATCCACGTGAGGAGTGTGATGGTAACTTGTTGCTGAGTCGAGCTTCAAACGGCAACGCAATTCACGATCTAGTGAACATGCACGCCCCAGGGGGTAGGAGTTTCCTACCTCCCAGACCCAAGTGAATGATCTCTCTCAGGGTGACCTTTCATCTGTCAGGAAGCTACTTCCCTGCCTGTTCCCAATATACATCTGATTATTTGAGGAAATGTGACAGCACCTCTGCATTGAATTCATTCAGAGGACAATTCTAATTTATTCACTTACAACTTCTGACCAGTTCTGGGTTTAAACTCAGAAAGTGAAGTCAGTCGCAACACAGTGTTACATTTCACATCTGGAATGTGTGTTGCAGCTGCACTTCAGTCTCAAGGCAATTATTTCAATCCCAAACCCAGTTGCTGTAAATAAATCTAATTAATTAGAATGTTTTTCCTGTGCCTTTACAGAAAAACCCTCAGTATTTCAGCAGAACCATAACCACCAGAAGTAGATTCTTGCTGCTGTTCTGCTTACTTGTCCTAATTTATAAGAAATGTTCTCCAGTTAAACATCTATTTCCCACCCACACAAAACTCAGTTTTATTTCAGATTTCTGACACTAAATCACTTCTATCAGAAAGCCTGCACCACTTCCCTGAAGCCTTAGTTTAATGCTAAGAAAATTAAAACTACTACATTCTGGAACATTACTACACTTGTATTTTACATCCATTTCTCCTTTTTTCTTCTTTAATGAGTAGCACACAGCTTGCAAAAGTATTACAAACAGTAAAATAAATTGTGCACACTTCCCAAATTCCCTGGCTAGAATTCCCCTCCAGATGAGACAGCAAAAATGCTGCAAGTTGATAACCATTACCAGTGGACATTCTCGTAAACCAATAGACTAAACAGCTTCTTGCATTCCTAGGAAACTCTTCTCTCTCTCCTGGCAAACTGAAAAACAGACATTACTAAGATTATACTGCTCAAGTACAGCGATTTCCAGTTAAAAAATCTCCAAATTATTTCAAAATTTCTGAAAAAAATGTCACACACAACTAAAATTTGTTTAAAGTATGTTAAAAACGTTTTCATTGCAATTTACTGCCTTTTGTGATGCAACTACAACACAAAATACCTGTTGTATTGTAATTGTATTTTAATAATTAAATAAATAAACAATTTGGTGGCCGAGACTTCAAGTCAATCGCACGGTGTGGGTTTCTTTTGAGCTGCGGTAATTCCCTAACCGTGCCCTGCCAGCCGGTACCCGGGCACCACGCGCTGCGAGGCCGTGGGGTTTGTCCCAAGGGCGCCGGGGCCTGCAGCAAGCCCTGCGGGGGCAGGCGGGAACGCTGCCCAGCAGGAAAGCTCTGCCTGGAAATCTCCGGGCACTCGCCTGCATTTGTCAAAATCCTAAACACTTGTGTAAAAATCAACAGGGACTCTCTGGGCGAGTTTCACGCGGCGGCCAAGGCCGGCCCGGGGCCGCGCGTTCCCGCTCTCCCGCCGGGCGCCAGCGGGGAGCGC
>VZTA01006030.1:0-11836 GCA_013398855.1 Mohoua ochrocephala | reverse complement strand
CCATCTGGCGGCGCCTTCGCCCCGCTCCCTGCCCCAGGCCTCGGGGAGGCCGCGGGAATGGTTCCGGGTGCTCGCCGGAGCCGGAGCCGCGTGACTGGCACGGCCTGGCCCCGAGCCAGGCGATTGGGCAGCAACAATAAAACAGGTATTTTAAAACCGCTTTAATGGCCAGGGTCTTCAGTTCCCACGACGCCTCTAGTTACCTGGAATCTCTCGGAGAAGGCTTTCCTTTTGTGTTCCCTGCTTCTGCACCGCTTACAGTGGGAGCGCCTAAAATACACCTGCACGCCCCTCAGGCGCCATGCCAGGAAGCTCTGGCATCAGTGACATTCCTCTGGGGATACTTCCCCAGGCCCTCTCTTCGGGAATGGCTGGCCAGCCTCCCCACACGGTTCTGTGACCTCTGGGGCCTGACCATTGCTCAGGGAGTAGTGCCAGCCCTGGTGTAATAAAAGACATCTTGAAGACACTAACTCATGCATCTTTGCACTGTTAAAAAAATTTGAAAATTAATTGGGAGATTTCTGCTACAATTATTTCATAAAACTGCACGTACTTCAGCGTCATCTGTGTTGCCAGTAACCCCCAGTCTGGACACGGCCGTTGAGCAGCAAGCGTGAGGCCACATTATCTGTTTCTTTGTGTGACAGGTTAATTCTACAATCCATTATTTTCATGGGCAGTAAATTTCACAAGGCAGCTCATCTCTTGGTAACTCTGTGAAATATTTCTCCTTGCTTTTGCCTTCCCCTAAATGATATGGCTGTTGTGAGTCAAATGCTGATAACATCCCCCCGTCCTTACCCAGGGCAGTACCAGGGCTAATAAACATTTCTGACAAAATTTTTCAAACACAACTGCAACCTCCTTGTCACAGCCTATTTTCAGAAGACAAGGCTTCCCTACAAGCTATTTTACAATTCTACTAAGAGCTGTGCTCTGACTAACAGACCTGAGGACTTGTGAACATTCTACGGAGATGTCTTACGGCTGGGGATCAATTAGGATGTATAAGTCCAGCATGGCGAAGGCGTGACAAAATTGTCAGTGTTAATGCCTTGGCAATCCCATTTTATACAGCAATCCATGTGTTAAGAGCATTTTGTCCATATAATTTTTAAGGTATCCGGCAAAACTATTTTTCTTCAACTTACTTGGTAGAATATCTGAAAGTGAGAGGAATTCAATTCACAGTTTAAATTTCAATGGACTTATGAGACATTTATTTAAATATCGTGAGAAAAATAATTTTCCTAGGTCAAAATCCAGCTCCATGTGTTAAAGACATGAGCTGTCAAGACCTTACTTCAGAAGTCCCGTATCTTTGTGTTAATTATTAACCCATTGCTTCCCTGTCATTAATTAAAAGGGCTGACTTGGACACTTTGTTGCTGGGCAACTATGAGAAAGATCAGCAAACTCTGTATGAATGATGAGGTATTGAATATCCCCAGCCAGGTCTCCTTCATGTTCTTGAGTGCAATCTAATGTGGTCAAGTACAGCCCGATGTCCTTTCTTGGACATTTTTTAAGTAAAGCAAATACCTATGGTAATCAGCTAAACTTTTTGTTCGAACTCAATTAAAAAAAAAAAAAAAGAAAAAAATGTGAAAACCCCCCCCCAAAAAAAAGGAAAACAACCAAGCAAGGTTCACATAGGCCGATTCAAAGGGATAATTAGGTAACAGAAATACTACTGTTGACATAATAACATTACTTCTAAAACAAATATAATTATTCTCTCTTGCAGTATTAACTGAAAATCACAGAGCTGTGCGAATAGCAATCCAGTGAGTAATAGAAGGAAAGAGCATTTCTTTCAGAAAGGTGCAAACTGGAGTATTTTTCTACTTATTTTGTCCACCTAGCTGGCAGTACAGACGGATCCTTTTGCTTTCTATACCATGCACAGTGCTATTGTACTTCAAAACCGAGCACTTAAAGGGATTAGTGTTTGTTGATTGCTTTCATGAGATAATATAGCCTTGTTCTCCTCTATGCTTTTTACCCATAATCTTTTATTTCCAAGGAGAAAGTTCTGATTAGCCCTATGCTTTGAATAGCAGAATTACTTCCTAGAGTGTGACAATTGTGTAATCATTCAAATAAGCCAGTAAACAAGCCGGTACAAATTTATCCCCAGCATAACAATTCTGATTCAATTGAAATGAAAACAGTCAAAAATCCACAGTAACAGAGTTAAATTCCCTTGGGGGTTCAACAAGTGAAACCTCTCAGGCTGGAAATACCTGTTTTGATTTCTTAACCAGATTAATGCATCAGCCTTACAGAATATGCTGTGTGTTAAATTACAGCAACATAGACAGAGACCAACGAAACCAGTTCACAAACAAGCTGAAATTGCTTTAGTGAATGTAAAGCAGAATTAACATTGTAGCTCATATAGGCACCTAGGCTTGGAAACAAATTATGAAAGTCAGATTTTTAATAACTTTTTTTTTCACAGATGAGCTGAACCTTTAACAGTTTAAATTAGAACAGAAAATATGCATGTGACTTTTCAGAGAGACAAGGGGGGGGCTTGTAGAGCACTGAAGTCAGAAAAAGCAGTGATGATACAATTTCTGTTACCTGGTGGTTTATGCAATGACAAAGTCATGGCCAGAATGGCTTTAATTTAATGCATGGTTAGAAGACCAAGAATGCACAGTACACCCTAGAGCACTCCTGCACCACAGCTGAGATGAAGACCCTGTGGCTGTACCTGGAATACTGCCCAACATTAACTGCTACTTTCTTTGAAGAACTCTGAAAAATCTGAAAGGACTTCAAGAAGGACTTAAAAGAATTATATAAAGCCCACGGAATATAATAACAGAAGAACCTCAAACTACTTAGTTTGTTGAAGAGGAAGCTCAAAGTTGATTCAATTGAAGTATCTGTTTAGAAGATTTCTAATAGTCAAAGGAAAGGAAGATTCTTTAGCTGGAAACTAAGCCAAATGAAAGGAGAACAGAAATAGGACCACATTTTTCACAGTGAGCATAATTAACTCCTGGAATTACCTACTCAGGAAGCAGGTGTTCTCTCCATCATTCTTAGTCTATCTGGAGCAGGTATGAGCTTTGCACAATAGTGTTTGGAAAGAGACATACTGAAACCTGCTGATAAACATTGCTGCAGCCTGTCCAAACATTGAAACTGCCAGCTTGCCCAGATGCAGCAAGAAAAGCTTGTGATTCAGTATGAACTGCCTGCTGCTGCCTACCATTACTGACACCAGTAGGCTGTGTAGAAGCTATTTCAAATCCTGCCGTGGCTGACACAGCTGAGAGGAGTAAGAAGAATGTGTTACTTAGGTCTAAAGGCTCCAGTGCTCTGCCACAGGACCAAGCAGGATCACAGGTACTCTAAGAGCCAGCCTCAGCAGCCCCTTTGGACTCCTCTTTCCCTTCACAGGGGGGGTTCAACCTCCCAACCAGCATGACCCCTGATGCCAGCCACATGACATGACTCTACCTCAGGAACCATACTTGAGTTGTCTGCATGCCTTACCAGGCCCAGGAGTCACCCTCTGACCAGCCCTCTCAGTGTAAACCTAAAGTTAAACCCTCTCCATGTTACTCATATAAGGAGAGGACATCCTGTGAATTTGGTTGGACAAAGAGGCAATGTGTGGAAGGAGGACATGGGGAAGAGGGTGGCTTTGAATATGTGGTGGCGTGATGCTTAAGTGATATTGCTGTTGGGAGTTCTGTAATGAGATGGGAAACATCTGTAGCTGCAGTAGTGGACAGATGTGTTAACACTCTCTGCCTGCACATGAGTGACCACCACATGAATCATCAGCACCAGGGTGCAAAGGCAGGAACCTAGAGAGAAAAGACCAGGAGAGCCAAACACCTTCTGAGGGAACCTCCTGCCAGGTGTAAAGGAAATAAGAGGCGGCTTAGATATCTCTTCTGAGCTCAGAAAGCATAGAGGGTGCTTAAAATGTTCTGGCAAGGCTGTGAATAATTCTTGGAATTACACAGATTCACTCAGAACTGAACAACAGTGTCAGCAAAGCAGTGGGACTCAGCTGGACCAGCTCACAACCCCGGGACAGTACCTACCTGGGAAACCAGCACAGCTCCATGGCAGAGCAAGGTATGCCTGTAAAATATGAGTTGGTTGTGTTTTATAAAATGTTCTAATTGAAATGTCAGTGCAAAGGAGATATTCGACAAGGAAACTTCAACAAAACTATTAACATTTGGTGAGACTATAAATATGATGAAGTGTATGAGACCATATTAATTAAATATTAATTGAATCATACAAGGCTGTACTCTTTGTATATTCTGCATAAAATAATCTCCTTTGCAGAGGGGGGGAAACTTAAGTTCTTGTTAACAAGAGACTACAGTGGAGTCAATTATTAGAAGCTTCTAAAAAGGAGCACTGCGTTTACAATTCTCCTGTGTAAGTTCAATGACAGTTCATCTCTCTTGACCTGTAATTTTGATTTGTGATAGATGTAGTCTTTTACATCACTTATTTCTGAAACTTTAACTTTAAAAATATTCTTCTCTTTTAGATATTTGTCTTGGTTTGAAAGACAGGTGTCTGCCAAGGAAGGCGGGAACCTCCTTTGGAATGGAAAATATGACCCCCTTCCCTCCAAATTATTATAACTTCAAACTTAAGGGGCTTTCAGGCAAAGATATGAGAAAAGGAATTACAGTTCTTTACTAGTATGTGTATGTATAACTCGGCAAACAAACAGCAACAACGGCAGCAACAACAAACAAAACCAGAAACCCAGTAACAGTAACTTCTCTCAGCTGTCAGGCACCTTCCCCTCAGAGAGTGTATAAGAGATTTCCTTGACATGGAGGCATTCACATCGAGATACTTCCCTGGGATTGAGAGAAATTAGGAGATTCTCTGCACACCACCATCATTCACTGGTAAGTGACATTGACACCTAATCTGTACTATTTCCTCGCTAGCTGTAACATAGGTACCCTTATCATCATGCACTGTATTTTATCTACTAGTAGTTCTTTTTGTGTTATCCTGTGTAGTAAGTAGTCTGTTTAAAGTCTTATGTCTGTTTTCCTTGGTCTCCTCAATAAATAATTCATGTTGTAGTAGGCCTGATTGGTCATTATTAAGAACTCGTGAGCGAGAGTGGGTTTTGGGGTGCTGGCCACCTCAATAAAGCTGCTGTCTACTGCCAGAAACCTTTCAAAGGCAGGGACTTGTCTAAGCTCTCCCCTCTCACTTCGTAACATACGTACAACACAATTTTACCTCTTTGCGAAGATTCCCACTGTGATTTCAACTTTTCCTTGGCATAAGCCTCCAACTTGACTCAGCAAAATAAGTTAAAATATCTATTTATTTTGTATTCAATCTGTTAAATTTAAAGGCCTAACTATTGCCAACAGAAGCAGCTAAAGATGCTGGAAAGAGCTCTGCAGATTTAGTCTGACTGAGGTCAGTGGCAGTGGCCTTGATCTGCCCCTGAATTAGTCCAGCTGCTGACTGTGTGCTTTGAGCTCTGCCTCAGGCATTGTCCGCTCTGGACAAGCTGTTTCTCCCTGCCTGTGTGCTCCACAGCCTCCCTGCCTGTGGGAGCTTCTGTCGTTAGACATCTGTGGGTAGTCACCTGGAGTCACCAGGAGGGCTTTCAGAAGAGAAGTTCCAGACAGACCTCTGGAGGGGTTTTCTGTGCTTGAGAGGCAGGCTGGAGGCTCACTGCTGTCATGTAATCCAGGTGTGCGTTTCCTGATCCTGAATGCACCAGGTGTGTGCCTGCTGAAGAAGTGGGGTTACGCACTTCAGCACAAAGGGAGATTCTATTAAGCTACTGTTTTCATGTGTTAGGAGATGTCTAATAAGCTTGTTTGGACAATTTAACAAAATGGGTTTCCAAATTCCCAGGTAATCTGTCTCAAAGAGTGACCAATAACTAAAATGGTAAGGCCTGCATAAATCGTTTTACACAAATATCTGATACGTTGTCAATTTAAGCCTTGAAATTTACAAGTTATTTCAGGCAGGTCATTGTGGAAATAATTACAAGGAAATTTCTTTGGAGGGCAGCTACTTTTTATAATAAGGGAACGTATGCCTGGGTTTTATTTTTCTGAATGTACAAAATTTCCCAGGCAGGGCAAATTGAGCCAAGAACAAGACAATCCAAAGATATGCTAAGTCCCTTAGGAACACCAGCATCAAAACATGCTGCTGAAATTAACTGAGAGATATCTCTTCTTAGTGGATAATATCAGTGTTTCATAAAGTACTCTAAAATCCAATATATTTTTAGGACAACTTCTTAGTTTCTTGCAAAAAAAAAAAAACCCATTGCATTCTGCTGTAAACCACATAAGTAAGTAAATAAAAAATTTTCAATAATGTAATCATCCTACAATCATCTTTGCAGTGATACATTATCCTGTTGTTATCAGATTAAGACTGTTTTTTCTCCTAACTAATCAGATGGAGGGATTAAAACCTGCATATGCAAGTGAAACACGAAACAGCCAGAGGGAGAAAAGACAATTTGATAGGACAGATGGGCTGGGAGACAGTGACATGCAGTGTCCTACCATGGCTGGAAAGAAGAGTGGCAAGTCTGTCATGAAAGTGGATTGGCAGAAATACATCAACAATGGCACTTTGGCAGCCTGGAGGATCTGCTCTTCTTGCCTCCAGCTTTCCAGGATACAGGTTTTTCAGGAGGTTTTGTATGAGGGCACACACAGGTGACTCACATGATAAACTTCACAATGAACTGTCACAACTTGGAGTAGTTGTGATATATCCCATCTACAAAAGTGGCCTGATGTGTAAGCAACTGCTGCATCAAATTGATGACTGTCTTCCCCAACATCTAACCATTTAAAGCTGTGATAGGCACCTATTTAAATGCACCTGCTAAAACTGTTGCCTCTACTTAGCTCCCCCATCGGAGTAATGCCCAGTGGTACCTTTTCTCTTCTGCATGGTTTGTGGTGCTCAGTGCAGCTCTGTGCCCCTGGAAAACCAACAGCAGCTGTGCAAGTGGCATATAGACTCAAGGATACTACAGGCAGTTTCTGAATCACAGAGGATCAATATTAATTACGTTTCATCGCTTTGACACCGTACTGGAGGAAAAAAGACCTAAAAATAACTCTATTTTCTCTGTTAATCCTCTTCCTCCTTTTCAGTCTTTTCATTCCATTTCTCTTCCTTAAATGCCAGTTGCATACACAGGACTAGCTCAGAGGCATCCCAAACCATGTTAGAAAGAAAAATTTTCTTTATGTGGCTTTCAAAAGTCTTTGATTCTTGACTAATCTGAGTGGGGGTTGACCTCCCCACATCCCTGGAGCAGGGCAAAGACACCCATGAACTGCCTAATTACCAGCTGTATATCTGAACTGTCAGGTTTTTCCATCATGCTCTTCCATCTCTCTCCCCTCTGACAAGCTTCTTTTCATGCTTCCTTTCTTATATTAATTTGAAGAGATGCTTTTTTCCTTTTGTCCTTTCAATATTTTTTCCTTCTTTATTTCTTCAGCTTCACCTTCTTTCTCTCATTCAAGATGATTTTTATTATGCACACATGGTCATCCACTGCAAATTTCAGAAATCTAATGTATAGCACCAGAAGTCTTTCACTATTTCTCTGAGATTTTTCATGCTTTCAGTCTGAAGAACTGCTTCCAGAACCATAAAGATATGCTTTGGATGTTAACATTTGATTTTTTTTCATTTCTCCTGAACTCTTCTTCATACACAGTTCCTTCATCCTGTGCATCTCCAAGTTAATCTTTAAAAATAGCTTCTTTTTGAGCTCTCAGACCTGTTAAGGATGTGGGCTGCATTTTAAGTTAGCACTTTTCACCTTCCAGTTTCTAAATCATAATTTCCCACGATGACTAGTACTTCTTTACACAGTAAAGTATTTTCAGAGGCATAGTCTAGCATTTTCATTACTCTTCCACAAGAAGTCATTTTCTTTACCACTGTTACTCATACTCTGTTTTCTAGGTCTCCATCTCTCTCTTCACTGCTCTGTTCCTTATTCTTCCTTTGCAATTCCATTTAATCATCATTTGCATTGTGTACAGCTGCTGGCTTCTTTTCCCCCAGCTATTTCATTTCTGCTGGAGGCACCTATTTCTGCTGCATCTCTCCCTGAAAGTACCCCTCCTTCTACATTAAAAGTGGCAGTCTCTTTTAGCGACCTAATTAAACTGGAATATTTCTGCCAACAGCACTTACGGTTTCTGCAAGGGGACATCTTGCATTGCATGCAAGTGATAGCTTGCTAGAAAAGCTTCATTAAAAATAAGAGAAAACTGAACCTCAGGTCTGACTCTTCTCCCTGTTTCAGCAACATGAATTGCAGTTGAGTTATTTCCCGTGTGTGTGAGGAAAAGAGGGGAGGATAATGGCCCTCAATGCACCAGTAGAGCCTGTAGATCACCTGCACACATATTGGGACACAGTTTTTGAGCACTGTAGTTGTAAGTAGTATGAATTTCCAAATAATTGAGAAAACTGTAGATCCCTGTTCCCCTCCCTCCTCTTTCCTGTTAGTACTCATTAACAAATGCATCCAGTCATGAGTACAGGAGTGGCTTCCCAGTCCTTCCACTAACATGGTGGCCACACTCGGCCATGTGTGTGATTCAGCAATCAGGAGTCCCTGTTTGTGTCAGAGATATTTCCCTGCTTTTACAGAACAGGGAAATAGTTGAATTTTTTTCTTGCCCATTTCAGTTTTCACTTACTTTGTTTTAATGGAGAAAAGTCTATTTTGATGAAAGGCAACATCCTGGACAGTGTATGACTTGTCAGAAGCAAATCAGTTTGCAGTCAGATTGGGACTGTGTAGCTGGGATTTTTGTAGTCAGCAAGGTGACTACACTAGATTTAATGAAAGTTGGGAATAACTATTTAACTTTACATTGGCTACAGTGTGATGAAGCAAGGGAGGTCATGGACTACAGCTCTAGAACAGATTAAGAGACTGTCATTGCCCTCTCACCATGAGCTGGCGTAACTCTGTGCTGCTGCTGTCATCACTATTTGCCTCCCTCATCAGTGGGTTTGATTCTGTGTCTCACGGCAAAGCTGATTTCTAGAATGCGAGTTCATGGGCTTATGAGTGTTCACATAAGCATTTAAGTACCTTCAGGCATGTTATCACAACTTGAGATCCATTGAAGTTTAAAGCATGTACAAGATTAACTACAGCACTTGAAAATAGTAGACGTCTTCTGAATTAGGGCCAGAGTCCAGAATACTTTCGGTGTTAACAACCTAGCAAGGTGTAAGTTGAATGAGTAGGTCTTTAAACATCACCACTCAAAATGTTATGGAAGTATCAGGAGAGCTGACACTTGAGGTATAGAAATGCAAAGCCTTTAAAAATGTGTAGAACTGCTTTTTTCCCCAATTATTCTAGCTCTTGTTTTTCATATTACATTTTAACTACACAGTTGTTTATTTAAGCTTTCTATTTTTGTTATAGAAAAATATGGTGTATTTTGAATTAGTATACAAAACAGCAGACATCTACAAGGAATATGTAAAATGCAAATCACAATGTTCAATACCAGTAGTTCAAGGAAGAAACTTAAACCAAAGCTAATTTTAAGGCTGCATCTTTCTCTTACATGTTTCTTAAAAGTGAGTTAGTTCTTCTTCACTCTGCTCAAAATAACTGATAACATGGCAAGTCTCCATATTTAGTGGTTTATTTTTCAGAATATTCTCCAGATAGCAACCCTGACCTGGCTGTGAGCCAGACAAATCTCTTCGTGTTTCCTTTTTCATTCAGCCTTTTAAAAATGCTTTGCTTTTAAGTTTTTAGCCTAGAGCTGTAAAAAGGCAACTTGAGACAATAGAGATCTCAGGATATGATGTGATTCATAGGAGACATACCAAATTTTAAAAGCACTTTCAGACTGGAGCTTTCACAGCTTCAATTAAAAACTGTGTTTGAGCCCAAATAAATGGATCATCCTCAAAGACAATTGTACTCTAAAGCTGGAGAAGCAACTTTTTCTAGAGCATATGCCAAGCTGCATTTTCTTTCTCAATTTAGAGGTTACAGGCAGCTCTGGTAGATCAATGGGAGCAGAGGGATGCTACCTCACAGAAAGGTGATACCAATCAACCACTTGGCAGCACCTTGCCTCTGAAGGACAGGGACTGCCTGTGTTCTCTAAATTCAAATGATTTCACTGGATTCCGAAGAAATTAGAAACTTTTGTCTTCCACAAATAAATTTTCAAATGGTAGAATTTCCCAGCACTGTCCCTAATTGCCCTGTGGGCCATACAGAATAGGCTCCTGTGTCACAAGTTGTTGAACATTGGCCTTTAATATTATCGAAGGTAAGTGGATTATCATTGCTTAAGTAAGAAGAATTTTTGTGTGCATGATCAATATGACAGAATTTAACATTTTCTCTTGATTTCAAATGCCAAACACTGTGAAGCATAGTCATGGAGGGTTTATCCTTTTTTTTGATTCTCTTGTATGTCCTACATATCCCTTTTACCCCTAGCAGCAGTGAAAACAAAGTCAAACTTGCACAAATACCAAATCAGCGCTGAGCAACAGGCTGCATCCTATATCCAGGCTTTCATTGGTCTCCAGCAATGGGGACTTGTAACAACTGCTGATGAATCTTTCCTGGATGGGAAAAAGGGAAAACAAGACAAGCTGCTGAAAGGATGATCATCATCTGTTCTCCAGAGTTTCTTCTTGGGCATTGGTTACCATTTTCACAATGCTTTCACCAGAAAGCTGTGGCCAACATGCAGCATAGTTGCGATGAACTCTAATAATGACACAGTGCAGCGGAGAAGGTGTTAGGCCTCAGAATGAATTTCTGCTACACAAGCATGCCAGGTTAAAGTAAATATGCCTCAAGCTAAGGGCTGCAAGCGAATTGTTTTCCTTCTCAAATCTTTTATTGTATGTCTGAATTACTGTTCATATTGCCTATGCAAACTTTGGAGACTGCTTTTCCAGACCCAGTGTTCCTGGAAATGTAGGCTCTTTGATTCACTCAACCATAAGCCGAAGTCTCACCCTAACCCCAGCATTAGCCATAACCCAAAACTAAGACTATGGGTTTTCCAGATCAGAAAGATGAAGGAGTCGCAAGGTTGAGGCCCTAGCGGGATGGCCTTGCCAAGCCATTTCCAGGTTGAATGTTCCAGGAGCTGTAGGCTCTTTGATTCATGCAACCCTAACTCTAAGCCTAACCCTAAGCCCAGCCCTAGCCCTAACCCTAACCCTATCCTATAGGTTTTCCAGATCAGAAAGATGTAGGAGCAGCAATGTTGGGGCTCTACTGGGATGGCCTTACCATGACATTTCCAGCCCTAGTGTTCCTGAAACTGTAAGTCCTTTGACTATCTCAACTGTAACTCTAAAATGAACGCTTAACCGTACCCTAATCCTAAGACCAGCCTTAGCACCACCCCAAACCCAGGACTATGGGTTTTCCAGATCAAAAAGATGTAGGAGCAGCAAGGTTGAGGCCTTGCTGGGATCGCCTTGGCATGCCTTTTCCAGCACTAGTGTTCCTGGAGCTGTAGGCTCTTTGACAATCTCAATCTTAATCCTAAACCTAACCCTAACCCTAGCCTTGTCCCTAGCCCTAACACAAAACCGGTTTCCTTGATCCTCCAACATCTTTCTGATCTGGATAACTCATGGGGTTGGGTAAAGGCTAGCACTAGGGCTGGGGCGAGCACTAGGGCTAGGGTTAGGGTTAGGTTTAGGATTAAGATTGAGATTGTCAAAGAGCCTACAGCTCCAGGAACATTAGGGCTGGAAATGGCATAGCAAGGCCATCCCAGCAGGGCCC
>VZTA01006029.1:29117-124183 GCA_013398855.1 Mohoua ochrocephala | reverse complement strand
CCCCACAATGTGACTAACCATACCTGTCAGATATCTGTCAAGCCTACTTTTAGGATTTCACGGTTTCTTCAAACAATTTTCTCGAAAGCTTCGCTATTCTTACAGTTATAAAGTCATTCTAAATCTCTCTTTCCAGAAATCGGGAGATTCTTTTTGTCTAATGAAATGAGAATGAAATTGTTTGAAATGAATACATAGTAAAACTTTTTCTCTGTATTAGATATTCTCAGCAGTCTTCTTTTCAGGTATTTAAGACTGTCACAGTTTCCCAGGTTTGTTTTCCTTTGCTCTAGGCTCAGCAGCACACTTGTTTTCAGTCTTTCTTCACAGGTCATATATCCTAAACTTTCCTATCACTGTTCTCTGTGGACTGTAGTTCAGTTTGCCAAGGAAAACAGGTGGTGCCACAACCAGTTTCCTCCTGGAGCTCTTACCAGCACTGCTGAGCTAACAGAAAGCTGTTGGGTGCCCAGGGAGAAATCATGGCGTGATTCCAGATTTCTGTGGGAGCAAGGTGGCCAATGAGCAAGAGCCCCACAATGACCAAGTGTGTGTTAACAACCAGCAGGGTGCATTAGGAGAAAATCTGAAGCTGAAAACCCAGTGTCCCATGCTGTGTGGGTTTAGGGGTATTGCTTCAGATTAGCTCCAGTCTGTCCCCAGGAACTGGGCCATTAATTGCAGAAAATTGCAGATTTCCCAGTTTAGTGTCATCCAAAAATCACCCCGTTCTCCTGCTCTAAAAGAGCTCCGTGATGCTTCCAGAAGAACAGTAACTAAAGATGTCTGGGACATGTGTTTGAAACATCCAAACAAAAAATGTAATGTTAAATGCCTCCAGTCATATTTTTTGGATATGCATTGTGGTTTTCACAACAAGTGTGCACTGTGGCTTTCAAAGCCAAAATGGCTCCTGCCAAACCTCAACAAGTGGCCTGATCACCCAGCCTGCGAATGCTGAAGCAGGTGAATCAAACCAGCAACAGAGCATTCTCAGGGAAGTACATGCAAAAGTTTAGATTTCTTCTTCTTTTCCTGAGTGAAGGAGAAGGGCTGGAAGGAGAAATTAGACTCATTGGCAGGGTTTTTTTATATTTATAGTGGTTCCTGTGTTTTCTGCAAGATTTCTTTTAAGCATCAGAAGGCCAAAAATTAATTAAAATCAAAAATAAAACATGTCATACATGTTTTTCATAAGTGTTGTTTTGACATTCTAGTGTAGCTTTAGAAGACTTAAAGGCATAGTCTTCTAGTAGTACAATACTCAATCTCTTGTGTTGGACGTTCAAAGACAGAAATTTAATTCAAAGAGAAAATCATCGAATTCTGGAAACACGAAGGAAGCCTTTCTTTGAGAGAGAGGATGTTATCTTTTGAGATACCACTTGCAACTCCAAAGAAAGGGCACAACACACATTTGATTTTATTGCTTGGCAATAGGGAGTAATTCTTTCTCAGCTTTCACTTGAAATTCTTCTCAGTACTTTATTGACTAAAGAATACCTGTCTTCCATATCCAGGCTGCTTCTCAAGCTGAATGAAAATTAGCCACCTAGGAAACAAACTTGGTGTGCTACTGGTTTTCTGCTCTGATTCTCTGAAACCTTAGAGACAACTGAGGTTGAGAGGTGGTTGTTTAGTTTGTTTAAACAAAAAACAAGCAGCCTTATTCTCCTGGTTTTCAGTTATGGTCTTTAAAGAGTGAATATCATATGGCCGTAATTACTAAACTCATTTACTGGGATTTGTATGAATTGGCTTTTATGGAAATGTCAGTTTTGAGGACTTAAAAGGATCAAGACATTTTTCCTTAGCTTACAGGACAAGGTAAATAGAATCAATTCCTTGCATGTCTCATATCCTCAATCTCCCAGAATCACCAAGAACAGGAGGTAGAAGACAAGACTTTAAAAAACAAGTCCTGGACCCAGGACTATTCATCCTGATAGTCAGAATTAAGAGATTTGATAAAAGATACTAAAGTACTGCAGAATCTGTGTATTTCATTGATACGGTCTATTTAATAAACATTAAATAGCCTGAATTTGGTTGCAGAGGGACAATGAACTTGCATTAAATCAGTGCAAAACTTAAAACTGGGATAATAGCAAACACAAGGAAAAGAAGAGGCTACAAACACAATTATTTTTCTTTTCCCTCCTCATTACTCCCGCTCTGTAGCTGCAATGTGTTCATCCCACTCTTTATTTGAAGTTACTGCAAATCATGTGATGTGCTACACCTGTTCATTTGCAGGTTTATTTTTTAAGTATGTGGGACTTCTCCATCACAAAAGAAGTGGTGCAGAAATAGCCATATGTTAGAAACCTGACCTTGTGAATATTCCAATGCTGAAAAACATATTGCTATATTTTTAAACAAACTTGCTGCCAAAACTTTAATGTTCCAGTGCTTTGCAGCCCTTTTACTTCTGAAGACATCCAAGAGGAGAGAAGAGAAAGGGAGGGAAGGAAACATCACTTTTTACACAATATTAGTGGAATAGTTTGTCATTCTGAAGATGCATTATCTAGATCTCTACCGCAGTGAGCAAATGCTCTGCATGAGCAGGCACAGAGAGCAAAATAGGTTGCAAGATGTGCTACAGTAATTTCTTTTTCATTTCATCTCAATCTGTTCTAAACTGCTAGGAGAGCAGACATAACCATGTCGCTGTTCATGTTTTCCTTTCTCTGTTCCTTCAGAAGTTCATCCCAATACTTCTGCTTGTCATGGAAAGACTTGGCATGACACTGTTTTTCCTATTTGTTGGGATTTCCAGGACATTTTTCTAGATTTAGAGTGATTCCATCTTGAGTAAAGTTATCACAAAAGATCAAAACCAAATACTAATTAAATATTCAATTCCTTATGTGATAGAAGGAGTCAAGCTGAAGCATAGCTGATAGATCAAAACTTAATGGTGGAAATACACCTAAGCATTACTAACTTTTAGTGATATCACTCAGTATCCATCTATACAGATGTGGTAACATTTCTCTGTAGTCACACTTAATGGGGGATATGAAGTAGCTCAAAACATGAATGCTCTACAACATCGATTATCTTGTGCAGACATTTCTATTTTGTCCAACTGGCTAACTTCATCAACCTTTTTAACCTTCATCTTCATTTTTTCTAAATTTGGATGGCAAACTCATGCTTTCAGTTTAGCTAAACTGAGTGCAGTTTATGATAGCTTATAATAAAAAAATAAGCCAAGGTTCTATTCAAGGTTATACAAAAATTCGTATGCTACCCAGAGGTATTGTCTGGGACCATTTGCTGTAGTTTCTACTGAGTCTGTAACAGAGAAAGTGTCTGTGCATGATATTTGAAGTTGTGTTTATGCTGGCACAAGCATGAACAGAACTTATGGGTATTGGAGATGGATGCTTGCATTTCTCTGACATTCTTTCTATTTTAAACATAGGTTTTTCTTGAGCTTGTCCCTGACATCTGAAAAGTGGCACTTAAATGAAACCTACCTTTAATAACAAAAAGTTTTGTTGGAATCACTGTCTTGTAACTTGTCTAGGAGAATTCCAGAGGTTTTTTATCACTCGGCCTCTTCCTTGACATGTTTGGATAATTATGCCTTTAATAACAGACTCGTTTTGTTCAGTAGCCCTTACAGACCAGTTGTATTTCCAAAACTGACCTAAATATGGGTCAGGATCTGATATCTGCCACACACAATTATCAACCACAGAAACAGTCTCTCTGAAAACGGTGTTTCTCAAAATGACATTAACACAAACGGGGAGGTATGAGCAGAAGCAGGACTAACTGAAATAAAAACGTGTCTCTCATAGAGGAGTGCTCCTTAATAACATAGCCATTATCTTTTATCACTAGTTTCTAACAGGTATTGCTAATCTCAGGCAGTGTAAAGCTATTTATTGAGCTAAGCTGCCTTTGGTTTGTGAGCCTTTAGGAGGTTTTTGCTTCTCAATTTTGAGCTTTACTCCACAAACACGATGTCTAGAGACTTTCTGCTAAAATTCAAGATTCCCGCCCAGTCTCCTAATTTGAGAGGTTGATAAGATGTGGCTTGCAAAAGGGCTAATCCTCTCCAAGACAGGAGTAAATCAGTCCACTGGAGTAGGCAGGAGCGTCAAGAGCAGCTCTTGACTACATTCCTCCCCTTCCTTTCCTCAAATCAGACGAGCAGGACATAGCTGGTAGCTCATCTCCCACTAAACTCTCCTGCAGGTGAGAAGCTGAAGCCTCTAAGTTGAAGAGCTCCAGAAGCATTTAATGACTTGCAAATTTGAACAGCACTTAGATGATACTTTATTTATAAGATACATTTGGAACATTGTGTCTCACAGACACTGATGGAAGAGGTGAGCGAGTGCCTTTTGAAGAGCTCAGTACAAATGTCAAAATACTACATCAGAATATGCAGAAGTTGTTAATGGATCAGTCTTGAAAATCTGAATTGCAAGTCAAATATTCATACTTGCATCCAAAACCTTCCTCAAACACTGACAGGTGTGTATTTCTTGAAATTACTATTCCATGACTCATTCTCCTTTATCTGCTTTCAGGAATGTTATTTCTACTGGAGAGCAGCTAATGTGCAGTGATGAGGACACATTAAAGCTAACACACGTCGACCACAAGAGACACCAGACCTATTCCTGATATGAATGCCTGCATCCATAATTTGAGGATGATTGTTAGAAAGGTTTGCATCATTGAGTTGACTGCCTAGTGTCAACATGTCCTTGGAATGAAGACCAATTCCACACTGGTATTTCACGTTGTTTGTCCATGAAAACATGTCCATATAGACGGATATGATGCATCCACACTTGTGCTGCATTGAACACCTCCCAAAGAGAAAGCAAAATCTTTGCCAGAATCCAAATCCTGAAGATGCAGTTGATGAGAGACAGAAGTCCCACCAGTTCTCAACCTACTGGAAATGCCAGATGGTCACCGACTAGTGAGCAGCACTTTGATGCAGTTTCCATCTAGTGCCTAACACTGCGGCACAGTTTTCTAAAACAAACTGAAATAAATGATGCAAATTGACCATACAGACGGGAATTCAGGAATGTGCAACAATCTTAATTGCTGACTATTTGACACCTTTGTTTAATGAGGAAGTAAAAATGTAGTAGTAATCTTTGTGAGGCAAGGACTTGGTATTAAATCACAATTTAATACCAAAATGTCTGTGTTCCTCCGACTAATAATTTGTCAAGTCTATACAAACCAATACACAGAGAGCAGAAGTCTAGAACTAATGTGACATTGGCATAAAGGAAGTCATGTCAGAAATTTTAATATTTGCTTTTCCACTTAGACATGCAGTGTTGACAAGCTTTCTGTCTCAGTTTGTATGGAAAAAATATGCCTTTGGGGATAAACACAAAACCAGCATGAAATATGAATAGAAGACCTTGTGAAATTATCAAATCAGAATAAGCATTTGGAACAATCTTTTTTTTTTTTCCCTCTGAAGGGAAAATTCTATTCCTGTTGAGTAAATCCACAAGGCACCTAGCGGCTTTTCCTAATTTAAGGCACTTTCCATTACACCGGGTTAAAGACCATGTCAAAAGCTGGTTCATCAGCTCAGACGTGATGCCAATCTTCCATGCATGCAGATTCATTATAAACTTTAGGTCTCATGCAAACGACTGCCAGAAAGGTCCTTTTACACTTGGGAGAGGACTTCTGACCTGACTACAGCCATCTCAATTTCTCTCTTTTTTTCTCATGTTGTGAAATCAGTGCCCCTTTAGTATTGTGACAAACTCGTGTCTTATGCCACCTTCTCTTTTTTGCCACACAAAAAATTCAGTGCAATTATCTACTTTCGGTACATCAGTAGATTTCTCTGTTGAGAGAAATAGTTCTTGTCTTGAACTATACTAAAGGTCTTTTTTTTTTAAGAACAGGAGATTCTAAACAAATAATTTGTTTTAAAAGTCTTGGGTCATAATTAAAAATTGTAAACCAACCAGCCAAATGTAAAAAAATTGCAAAGACCAGATTTATACACAGCTAAGTTGTGTAAAATGCCAAAATAAGGGAAAATTCTGGTTTTGTATAGAAAATATGAGATCCTGTAGGTAGTTCTTTGTTTAGCAAATCAAAACTACTTATTCTATATTTACTCAAAAAGATGTTTTAGGAACCTCTCATTGTATCAGAGGAAGAAGAGGAGGCAGCAGAAGGCAGTTTAGAAATCAGCATTCTTCAGCATATTTTCAGCATTCTTCATCCTGTTCTGAATTTCCTTTAACAAGTAAAGGAGGGTTCATATAAAATGTTTAAAATGCAGTTTCTTCTTCCCATTATGCAGGATTTGCCATTGGTTCCAGGTATTGTAGGTTTCATGGTTTTCAGCATAAATCAAGCTTAACTACAGTGATTACACTTTCAATTAAGCTAAAGATTGTGAGTACCCTGAAATAAATGAATTAAGGAAACCGTGGTATTTAATTTTGCTTAGCAAAATGTTCACTACAACTTGGATGATGAATGTTATTGTAAAACTTTTCCTTCATCCATAATCTTTAGTGGTTCAACTGTGCCAGAAATCTTGATTTGTCAGCCTAGTTGACACTGTGGTTGATACAGCTTGAGATGATCTATATTGTCCATAAGGGAGCATCTCCCCATGCTGAGCACATCTAAGAAAGTTGGGTTTGGTAGCATAAAATTATGATAACTTATCTTTCACTCTGTGCAATTACATTATGTAATTTTCCTTTTTTTCCCCAGGAGAATAACTGCCTTACAATTGTGATGGTCTGACAGGTTTAGAGTTATACATGTTCTCTGTAGTGCACTTTTCCTGATGAATTTATCAGAAAATTACTTTGTTACTGCAGCAACCGTGAAGAGACACTGAAGCAATGAAAGAGAAAAATAGTTTTGCCAAGATACAAGAGAGCAGGAATATTACTGTAATCAGTTAAATTTCGTTTAGTGTTTAGTGTTTTGTGTGTATATATATAAAAATGGGATGCTCTCTGTTTTAATAAATATAATAACAAGGACATAAATGAGATTGTATAGTACCAATTATCTTGGAATTAAGCTTTTCTTAGTTCAACAAAAAATTACATATTTTTAACATCGTAAAATTTAATTTCTGAAGATGTTCTAAAGAATATGTCTCTCTTTTTTTTTTGTTGGTTGGTTAGCTCTGGTTTTGGGTTTCTTCAATTGATTTAAACTCAACCCCATGATCTATCATTTTCTCTACTGAGGCTCCCAGCTCTCATGACCTCACATCTAAATACCTTTTGGGCTTGTTGGAATTAGTTTAGTAAAGCAGGAAGGACATTTTCTACAACAAAAGCTGGGGATGAAGTTTGAAACTGCCCCTAGGGTACAATATATGCACAATTTTTATTATCCCTTCACTGAGAAGTTTCAGAGCATTTCCTTGACTTAAAAAAGATTTGTTTTCAATAAACTTTCATGCTGGACGATGTACATAGCCTGAACCCTGGGCATATTAAAAACTAAGTATTTTTTATACTGTGTTATCTCATTTGGAGAGCATTTCTCTGGCAGTACACATAAAATCTCTTTTTTTAACCTTTCGTTTTGTATCCTCGTCTGACTTCACTTTTGCTTTTGCACAGCAGTTGTTGCTTGAGTTTACCATAATGGAAAAGGTTTCTTGATCACTGTGGTGCTCACTTCATCCTTTGAAAAACATTGAATAAAAAAAATAAATGAAGAAACTAAATGATTTCACTTCAGACTTCATTAATTTATCACTCCATCAATGAAGGATCCAAACTTATGCAGTCTACTTTTCCCAACACATATTTTACGTGTCCATCCAAAAAGAGCAGCAGTCAGTCCCTAAAGCAGAGAATATCCCAGACAAGCCTGCAAATGAAGGTAGCTTGTTCAAGTGCCTCATTTTCTCGAGCCTTCCTACTTTTTTCCTTTTACACCTAGAACGTGCATGGTCCAGATATATTTAAATTAAAGCTGAGTACTTGAATCTGGAAAGCTGGAGGCTTTTGTGCTGGGAGACACAGCTGGGAAACAGCTCCTAAAAGTTGTATGAAAAATGGGACATTTTCCCAGGATAAGATGGAGTTTTGTTCATCATTTAAAGAAGAAAATAACAACTTATGAAAGATCCATTCTCATATATTTGATTCATTTCACATTTTAAATTCACTGCAACAGCTGAGATGTCCTGGAAAACAGCCAAGGACAAGCGTACTTGCTAAATTTTCACTTCTTTAATTTAAAATACTGGGGTTTCTGTACATAGGTTGCAACACTTGAAACTCAATGTTTTTTCAAATAAAAAATATGATTGTTTCGTTCTCTTTATTTAAGCTGATCATTTAACCTTTTACTCTCTTCTTGAGCTAGCTCTCTACTTTGTAAAGTACAGTTAACCATTGCTGGCAGTTCAGGCTGTGCAGACATGGAGGTAGGAGGTGGTGGTGTAGTTTCTGTTTTCTTTCCCCTATTCCTGTACCTTGGACTTGTCCACCTTTGTGGCAACAGAAGCTGGCAGATGGCACTTGAATTCCTGTTGGGAAAAGGACTGCAGTCATACTAGGGAAACGTTTTTGCTCTTTGTTTCATAAATGGCCAACATGTCACCACTTACAGGGAGTAATTGCCCAAACAAGAAATGGAATAACATCATTTACCTGCATCTACCCTTTACTCTGGGTAAGATAGAAAGTATCTGTGTGTCTTTTTGCCTCAACTTCACACCTCCGTACTAAGGCTTCTGAATTATGCTCCTTGCCCTGCATTCTGCTGAACTGAGTGGATGAGCTGCCTGAGGAAGGGTAGCCACTTGGTCACGGGGACCTGCAGGACTGTGAGGACCATCACTGACCAGGAGCTACATCCCGGGTGAGGTTCCCAGTGATGGAGGAAGCCCTTCTCCCTCTTATCACCACAGATAGCTGCCAGACTAGTCTAGCTGGGTTTTTTAATATCATTCTTCAGCAGATACTCATTTTTCCTATCATTCATTTTGGGGTTTCTGCATGTAACACTGCATGTACTTTTGAAAGGAGAAGTACACACAGGGTGTGTTCTTAACCAGATCAAATCTTTGAAATTAAAGTTGAAGACAATATAACTTCTTGTACTTAATTTTTGAGTAAGTGGTTGTGAATATTTATCAGCTTGAGATGGCTTTCACTGGCTGAATATAGATTTTGTAAATTTAATGTCAGCACCTGGTGCACCAAAACACTAAGGTTCTGCTGAAAATATAGTAGCACAAGATGAAATTAATCCCCCTGGTATATGCTCTGAAACTAAAAATATTCTCTTTTTATATTGAGAATATTTTAAAATCTGTCCTCTTTATCGATCTCTCCTAAAACCCAAACTAGGGCTTACCCCAGCCTATGAAATGTTAATTTAGTGAATTCTTCCTCATCCAAGCATGTATGAGAGTCAAGGAGGGAGGAGGAAGAGTAGCACAAAGTAGAACACAACGTGTTCAAAGGTGAACAGAGTGGTCTGTCATTCTGAATGTTTCAAATCACAGCAAAAAATATAGATTATGCTTCTATTTGAGTACATTATGCAAAATATTTTCCTGTTTGCAAAACTTCCAGGATCAAAAGTAAATAGAAATTTTACAATTTGCTAACAAAGCCGCAGGAATATCATTAAAGTCAACTGGTTTTAGAGTTATAACTTTGGGCAAAGTGGAAAAAAGGTTCTTTAAATTACTAATTGACAGAGGAGGCTTTGGTATCAAGAGAAACCACTTGGCACTAGGTAACTGAGTCTCCTCTAAGACTTTCTTCGTGCTGACCTCCGGATGTGATTCCAGCATGAGATGTCAGGGGAAAGAGTAAAGGTACCATAAAAGTGCCTGAGAGGAGAAACATGAGTGCTCTTTACCTTGTTTCCTGCAACAGTATGTTCAAGTTCAAAGGAATTTCTAGTCTGCAGGGGGGGAAAAGAGGCACATAAGGGCTTTCATAATTAGCAAGGTTAAGTAAAAGGATGAGGTACCTCACAACAAATCGGGAGTTAAGTCAACAGGGAAGCTGCCTTCAGATCGCAGGACCAAAAACTTCCTGATGGTGATTAAACACAAAAAAGCAATTTAGTTTACTCTGTATTCATTAACCAAGCCTGTGTGTGCTGAGGTTTGAGATTTGCTGTTGCTGTTAGGTCATATATTACGGCAAAGGAAATTCAATTAACAAGTAATGAGACAAGCCCTGGCCTGGAGATGCAAAGCTGCTCTAAGCTGAATGCATTAAAGATTTAGCCCAAACTGGGTGGCTGCTGTGTTGAACTAGTGAGATCAGACAGGTGTAAGTTCCAGGCAGTGGGTATCCAAGCAAGAGCAATGCCAATGGCAGGCAGTCAGCGCTGCTGAGGGCAGCTTTCCAATGCTAATAGAAATTCTCATTAACACAGTGGATAGCAGTCACAGCAATGGTGCAGCTGAACCTTGAGGGAATGAACGGAAAAGTAAAATTAATTTTTAAAAAAATCTTCACTGTTCGGACAACAAAAGTCTTTATGAAAATCTTTGACTCCCTCAAGTGTCCATGGAAAATAGGAAATGTTTTTATGCATTGTATATAAACAACAGATGGCTTTCCCCATTTTCATGGCCACTGTAGCTGTCCTTGGGCCAATATAATTTATGCCCTTTCCTGTTTAACTCGTGGTCTGTATTTACCTCCTCTGACTCTGGTGGGAGCAGCAGCGATTCAGCGTTCAGCAAGTGGCACTAATGCAGATTTGAAACAGGTGAGTGAACTAAAATGTGCTAGAGTATTACTTGGGTAGACCAAATTTCTGCTGGTAAATGCAGTAGCACTGACCACAGCGGGTAGCATTTTAAAAACCAATAGTTATCTCTAGGCCACTGGAACAACAATCAGTATCCCTCCTTTTCATCTAATTAACTTGCTGAATGAATTCAACACCACAGGTTTTTGTCCTTACTCTGCTGAGCTGCGTGCTGAGTCAGTCCATAAAAATTCAGAACAAATTGTCCCATGAGCTTCAGAACCAGAATATTCTGAAATTCGATTGGTCTGCGTTCAGGGTAACATATTGCAGGAGTGGAAATAAGAATATGAGTGGAGAATGGTCACTTTACTAAGCACAATAAACTTATTTTATGGTTTGCTAGTCACCTTACCTACGTTTGCCGGAATTTCTTATACTTAGGATAAATATTTCTTTCCTTCCTAAACACGAGCTGGGAATAAGGTAAAGATAGAACTGTACAAGATAGGCAAAAGTGGTGGGGAGGAGCAAAACATTTTAATGAACAGAATCATAAAATATGGAAAAGTTAATAATTAACATAGGAAAATATTTTCTTACTGTCATTTTAGAAAAGCAATAAATGAAGCCAGATGGAATACCTCCAAAATTACAAAATATATTCTGTTGCCCATTTAAATTTACAGAAAATAAATACTTTTTTATTTTTAGATTTCCAATACACTCCTTAGCCAGAGTGCCTGGTATCAACTTCATAATGAATGACAGTAGGCAATGAAACTGAGATCCTTCCCTGCCTGAGCAAGGACCTGAACCCTGCAGTAGCAGTCCACCTGTTTTCCAAGTGAATTATACCTGTCATGTTTCCAAAACTGATTCTTTCAGCAGGTAATTAATTTTTCACAGCATCCTGCTTGCAGACACACTGCCAGTGGGGAAGGGCCAGGGAATAATCAGGGTTAGATCAGATTGGCAGACAGGAGCGAAGACATCCTGGGGGACCTGCAAGTGCCACAGGAACAGAGTCCTGCTCCAAGTTACTCCTCATATAGTGACACAACGTGATTTTGTATTATACCAAGTAAATAGGGTTTGCCTCTTTATTCAGTGTTTATTTCAAATGTAGTTTTTTCTTTGCCACTACAACCAATGTAAATTTAAGTGATTGCTTCCCTGGATTCCCTTTGTTTTTTTTATGGATACATTATTCCTGTTTCTGCTCTCTTGCATGCACTCGGTCTGCTTTGGATGCTTCCAAAGAGGGAGAGAAACACGTGAAAATGTTGTGTGTTGGGAAAAAATCAGAGATTTTATTGTGGTGAGTATTTTGTTTCAAGTGTAGATATTTCTTTGATCACAGTGAGAATGAAAGGAGTGAGGAAACAAGAGCACTTGGAGGAATTTAATGAAGGAGAACAAATACAATGCAGGACTTCCAGATGTACTAGAAGCAGTGAAAAAAATAATTAATTCAATACACATGGAGAAAAGTCCGATGATAAATGGTTGAAATAGTTTGAGAAGAAAAAGGAGTGTAATTATGTTCTCAACAAATCTAAAAAATCTCCCTACTTATTTCTTTTAGAATTTAATAGAAAAGAAAATCACATTAAAAGCCATAATTTCCGTAGAAAATGACCCTAAGGTTCCAGGGAGCTGAAAAGAATGAGACATTGGAAATCAACATTTTTTTCTGACTTTTGTGACCCTTTTATAATGGCTGATAGTCTACTATTTTCAATTTTTTATTTTCTGCATGATGCTTCTACACAGTTAGTTCAGTATATATTTACAGTCTGCCTAATTTCCTCACCTCATACTCAATACTTTAAAGAAAATGCGAACGAAAACATCTATCACAACTTCTCAAAACTACTTCTCAGAAAAGATGATAATGTATGACAGAAGAGATAGCTCTAAGTGCCTTATCTGTGCTTGAAGAAAAAGGTCAAAATAACTGTATTAAAAATTTAGACAAAACTATTTTCTTTGCCAGGCAAATTCATCACATCTCAAAGATAATGTCGGAAGACGGGCAAGGAATTGAAAACAAAAAGTGAGCTAAAAGCCTGGTGGGAGTTACAACTTTAAATAATAAGTAGATTTATAAATAAATTTTACTTGTTCACAGCAGTTTGTAAGACTTCAAGGGTAAAGTGTGAAAACAGGGAGTACGACCTTCATAGAAAGCCAGACTGGGGATTATTCATGTGTTAAGACCTTTAGGATGTCATTAGTCAAGTCCCAAAAGAAACATAGAGGTATGAAAAGTGCAGCCTGTTCCAGAGTGGCTTGGAAGTGATAAAGGAGCCCATATTTTACCAGGCTCCTTTGGCCAGCTCCCTCAGGACTGCATCTCCTTCCCCTCACTTGGCTGGCCCCCTGGGATGGTGACCCATAGCCTGGTCTTTCTGGTGGTCTCAGTCAATATCTTTGGAGAAAAATCATCCTTGTGGTCCCAGTGCCATTTTTCCCATTCGTTGCTGTCTGGATGCTTTCCTGCCCTTGGTCTGGTAACACTTTTTATTCAGATGGGTACAGGAGGGCAATGTTGCATATCTAAAATCTGGGACAGGATTCTGTTGGTTTCCAATACTGTGGACTTTGCTGCCCACTATCTGGGATCAGCAGCACTTGGCATGTCCCGTGGAGCTCCACCATTTCCTCACAGGGGACATGCCTTCCTCCACACCTCTGCCCTTCCCTCCTCCTTCTGTCTCCAGAAAATTTGACACCCATGCAACAAAAGCTGTGGCGGACACATGACTTCTGAAAGTTTCTGCCTTGTGAAAGACAGGAATGATCTGAGTTTACGACATAAATGATGTTTGTTTCATTGATCCTGTAGAGTAGGGAGAAGGGAGTTTTCAGGCATGCTGAATTCCACACACTGGTGCTGTGGATGTGTTTGTCAGATCATCTTGACCTGAAAGTGCAGCAAGTTGCAAAGATGTACAAGCCATTGCCACAATCATCCTGGGTTAGAGATATGGGGTTTAACTACAAGTTGTTATGATGATGCTTGTTCCATTATTATTTTAATATTAATAAAAATCCAGATAGCATCTGTTGATCTTTTTTCTAAAAACTTACCTCAGAAACCTCTCAGTAGCAGTGTAATAAATGTGTGAAGCATAGCCCTCCCCCTAGAAAAGCTTCAGAAAATACTGCTGTGAAAATGGGTTGAATCCTTTTGAAATAAGAACTCGGGGCAACAAATCTCACTACTGAAAGCAACAAGAGAAGCCACTGTCCCTCACTGATTCCCAGACAAGCCTCTTAATTTTAGCTACTTTCTGCATTAATTGTACTTAAATTCTTAGATCCTCATGTCTGAGAACAGAAAGAGAATCTGCAGGATGTCTCTGTAGTTAAAGCCTCTCTTGGGGATTCCACTGGGTCAGTGTCCTGAAGGAGGATTCTCTCTTCACACGAACTTTGTGAAGAGAGAGATCGATTTTCAGCTGAAGCACAGAACATAAATACATATTTATCTCTCTCAGTAAAAAAAAGTCTCTTCATAGCTGGAAGACTTCACCATAAATCAACTACATAAATCACTAGTTTTAAATCTTGGTTATACTCTAAATTAAAGGAATGCTGGACATGTTTATTTCCTTAATAGATCTTGAGAGCATTTAGTTTTAAAATGGTTATATTCATTGTTTTCAGATCTAGAGTGGCAAATGCACTGAAAACCAAAGTCCAGTTCTGTTTGAGGTGGAAGGGGAAATTTTCCTATCCATGCTCAAAAGACTTTCAGTTAATATATTGGGTCTGTACTTTTCTTTGGCAACTGCCATAAAAGACTCATTACATTTTGATCTCTGAGGATATTTCACTACCTGGAAATTTCCAGACATAGAAAGTGGGTAAAAAAGACTTCATATAACTGATTATATATGGGCTTAGTGTTATTTTTTTGTATTTCATTGCCAAAGTCTTAAAGAGGGGCTTGAAGAGAATTCCTATTGCATAGCTTATAGGCTTCCACATGTATGAATGAAATAACTGCTGTATTTTGGGGTTCTTTTTCTGGTTTTAGAGCATAAAAATCTTACAAATCTCACCTAGTGCATGTTTATGTTACAAAGACGATTTAACTGCATTTTAAACTTATGTCTTGGTTTGTACTTTTTTCAATAAGTCTTCTTACTGCTTTGGCATTTTCCAATTGTTTTGCTAAAAAATACCAGAGCTTTTAGGCTGCTTGCAGCTTCTAGTGAGATGCCATGTACCCTGGCACACTGGAGTGTTTTGTTTTCTTCTAATGGAAATGGAAAGGCTGAAAGTTTGGAAAGCAATGCAGTGCTCAAGGTCGGTCCAGTTTGGTAGGACCAGCTTCCAAAATAACAAGCTAGTCTTGAATTGTTTCTTTTAGGAAAAAAATGAGTTGTGCTTCTTCACTTCCTCAGAGCCCTTGTTAGGGACCACGTTAGCTGTGCTTATCAGCATGGCTCTCCCTCCTCTTGTTGCCAGCTCAGGCTGATATGCAGAAATATCTGTGAGATAGGAATGGATCAAAGCTGCTGTTCCCTGCCAGCCCAAACCTTCTTTGGTGATTGGCCCTTAGAGCAGGCATTGCTTTGGCATCACATTCTGAGTTGTTAGAAAGGCCATACAATTGTTGGGCTGTTTGATGGACATAAAGCTGGGGAGATGAATGTGAAGGCTGGGGAGAGGAAGAGGGGGATGAGGAGGAATAACAGTCCCCTGAAGCACAGCATTTGTGGAGAGAGAAGAGAGGGGAGCAGCCCCAGAGCAGAGCACAGAGCAGAATGAAAGTGCAGCTGCAGGACAGCTGTGTTGGACAATGAATAATCAGTGACACACATCAAGCCCCGCTGCTTCTGGCTGGGCTTTTCAGAAAGTCCTCAGTGATTTAAGAGCACAACTGCCATTGACTTCCAGTGGGGCTTAAGCACTTTCCAGAATTTACCTCCTAGCACATCAAGCTGTTAGCTGTTGTCCTTTGTACTTCACTCTTTTAAAACCTTGTTCTTTTCTTGATTTGGCTGCCTTGGAAACCTACTGACAGTTTCCATGGAGCAGTGCACTACAGCTTATATATATAATTATGGCCTTATCTTTATATTTGTTGCTTCTACAGCATGGCAGTGGTCATCTCCGAATCTCTGAGCATCTGAAAGATAACCTTATCCTGGGAAAAGGATGTGAACCACGGAAATGTCCGTGTGTCAATGAAAACACTCTCCTCTCGCTGTTGTGTTGCTTTATCCAGCTCCACATCAATGTCATATTTGAGCCCATGCTAATTGTACCAGCTCTAAAACAGACTCCCAGTGACACTGGTGACTTTGGGTACGGCAAGGAATCTGGAGAGCAGCCTCTGAGGGGTCAGAATGGAGAGCTGGAAATGTTCTTGTTATTGATATCGTGCACCAGCAACCTGTGTAAGGTGAATGGGTTTTTTTCCCTAACAAATTATTTTATGATCATTGAGCAGGTATTGTAATCAGATAAAATAAGGCCGTGAACTCCAAGGCAGAATTGAACAAGGTGAGTTCCCATCTTGTCTGACAGCAAGAGAAAATACATGTATAATATTCTTACTTCATTTGAGGTAGTTATCTGCTATGGCTTCTACTTAGTGTTCTTAAATTCTCATTTATTCCCACATGGATTTGACAGTGTATTTAGCATCAGGTCCATGAAGAAAGAAGTTTATAGATGCATTTAAAGAGCATTTGAAGTGCTCTTTATTTAGACTATAAAGTTCTCATGTAATTTCTTTGAGAAATTAGAAAGTGCCTTTGCACCAAAAACGATACATAAGGTCATAATTTTTAAGTACCCAAAATGCAAAATTACACAGTTTAAACTGAGTAGTGACTTTACAAGTTCTAATGATATTGATTAAAAAATAATGGTTGGGGTTTTTTTCTTTAGAGAAAAATGCAGGTTGGAGAACTCTGACAGTCTTACTACAGATTATGATGCTGTGAATTATCTTAATTTTTCAATAAAAAGTTCTTTAAAATGTGGGAGAGGTAGACTTAGGCATTGTAGACAGATCTTGCAGTGAAGGAATACAATGTCACCGTTAACGTTCAGCAAGCAATAATCATGTAGATAAAACAGGTGTAACACTTTAAAGCCACACTTTATCACATTTTTAGTGTGTTCGCAACCTGAGGAATTTCTTGCAGAGAGAGGTGCTGTGCCCAACAGGGCTTGCATAGTTCCTGTATTTGTTAGCTCTCATGAGCAACTCAGTGGTGGCAATGACATGCCAGAACCAATTCATGGGAAGCAGTAAAGGGTAGAAAGGCATTTGATGGAAGGCCAGGTACTGAATAAAGTAAATTCTAAAAAGTCTCTTCTAATAGGAATGTTTTATTTTCAAAGGAAAAGTTTTATTTGGAAAATTTTGATTGCACAGAGATTTCCTAGCAACAAAACTTTGGTCTCCTGGGGCAAAGCAGTAACTAAGGGCAGAAAGGTGAAGACTGGGTTCAAATGTATTGCAAAAGTATTATATCTTTATTATTAAAAATGTTCGCAAAATATATTGCATGTAAAATTACAAAAGCACAGCTGATATAGGCAAGGTAGCCATATGTTCTTACCCAAAAAGTGAAGAACAGAACTTGAAAAGCTTGCTGGTTTACAGCCATCCACTGGATCTCCCCCAAACCCACACCTGTCTTTCCCTGCAAGGGAATGTTTCGGATTCATACACTTGTAAACAGATCAGTTATAGCCTGACATAAAAACCTTTGTGATCCACAGGCATGCAATGGCCTGTGTTTCGAACACAGGCTTCAATAGACCTAAATGCTCTGCCTGCAGTACAATTGCTGCATGTGTTACTTGGCTTTGATGCGGTCAGGCTGTCACAGGCTATCAAGAGTTTGTACTAAAGCTTTCTCTTCTGCCCAAAGGTAAAGGCAAGACATAACATTTCTATTAATACTTGGAGTGGATAGCCTGGTTTAGCTTCTAGCTTTTTCTGAGCGGTGTTTGGACTGATGTTGTTTGGCTTGCCTGTTGATTCTGATTTAAGTTAAGTAAATATTTCTCTTTTTTTCCCCATTTAATATTGTAGTTACATCTCTGTGCCTGTAGCTACTTGTGCTTAAAAGTACTTGAGTCCAACTTTCAGCTGCATCTGCCTTTTTCAGAAATATTGTTCAGCTCCAGAAAAAAAACAAAACAGGTTTTCAATATTCCTTAATCACCCTCAACTCTGATATCACCCCCATCCTCACCATTTGCCCATCTACATATTGGAAAACATCGAGACCTGGTTCAGGTGAGGGCTGGAACATGGGATCCACTTGGCAGAGGCACAGGAAGTGGGCAGCAAGACAGTGCTGGCTGTAGTGTTTTGTGTCTATTCCCAAGGTAGTCAATGGCCTGGTTGCATGGAAAGCTCACTTGCTGTGTTAATGGATCCTGCTCGGGTGTTATTTCGGTGTCTATCTCCTGCTGATTCTCTGACTGCTGAGCACAGTTCAATATCTCCCCCCAAAATGCTGTAGTACCTGCTTTTAGGAGTACTTTTAGAGTTTTCGGTAGCTTTTCTCAAAATCAGATTGTACCTATTTTTCCCATGTAGTGCCCAGCATATCTGCTTGTGACTATGATCCATATTTCTCCACAGCTAAAAGAAATATATCTGGGATCACTCCCCAGAGGAAGCCCTTAGCTGTGTTAGCCAAAGTTGTGCACTCACTTGGCACAAGAGTGGACTGAATAGGTTTATTTTGAGTTGACTGCTCTTCCATGGGATCCTGTTGTACCATGGAGACTGGATTTTGAGATCAGTTTGAATGATTTGTTTTGCTAGTCTATTTTTAGCCAAAATGACATTTGTATGAATGCAAAAACATTCAACTTTGGTAGCCTTTGGTACTGTCAAAATCTGCACGGTTTTTGTGAAGTTGTTTATTTTTATTTTTTTTTTACCTCTATAGGCAAAAACTTGTGCTCACTGGACAGAAGTTGCACTCTAGTTCTTCCTGTCAAAGAATAATGCAGGTAGAATTCCAGGCACTCCAAGCTTCTGCTCAGTGTTTGGGAGAGAACAAGGGCAAAGTGTGTACAGAGGTGTATCCCTATGCTGCACATGGAAGAGATGGCTGCACTTCGAGCAATCAAAATATGCTTGTGTTTTTGCTCAAAAGATGGGGGAGGGTTCTTGAGAAAACAGCCTTCCTTTTTCTAAAGTGAATTACTATGGTTGTTTATTTAGATTCGTGGTGCTTGGTGTAAAAGAATTGATAGGATAGAATTTAAGATGCATCTCTGGCTGGCATGCCTTGACAGAGGCACAGAGTCAAATCAGCTTCCATCAGTTTTTGCCCTACCACGTCTCACTGTGGAGCCCTCTCAGTCAACCTGCCCACTGGTTTTTTGGGTCTTTTCATGAGTCCACAGGGTTCACCTTGCCTCACGTTATCAGGTTAGACTGAAATAAAGTTTTTTCCTTGATACTTTTCCTGAATTTCCCAAGCAACACAGACATGAATTTAAACTACTCAAGCATTTACCCAGAACATGAAGTGTGATTTTAGATGATTTTTTGCTAGGTTTAACATCAATCAAAATGAATATACAAGTGAATATTGTAAGTCCTCGTTAGTACAGGTTTAGTGGACAAATTTCTTAATTCTTGAAGGGTGGTCCTTGTCCCTAAGATCCAGCAGAAAGGCTCTACTAGTTTTCTGCATTTATTTACTCTGTTTTCAGAGAATTATCTACAATGACTCCTAACTGGTAATATTTCATTTCAAGCTTATCATTATCTGTTTGTGTATAAAGTTAAGTCTGTGTTTCCCTCTGTGCATGACTTTGCACTTATTGAATAGAAATTTCATCAGATGCTTTATGCCTCAGTCAAAAGCCTTCTGCAATTCTTTGCAGTCAATTTAGTTTTGACAAGTTTGAATAACATTGTATCATTAGCAAACCTTGATATCTTATACATGTCTCCACTTTCTGGATTTTTCAGGAGGATGCTGAGAAACAGCAGCATAAGAACAATTCTCCCCATGGTAGTTTCTCTCCATTACAACAACTGAGCAATTACTTCTACTCTTTGCTTCCTTCCTAACTGTCTATAATTCATATTGTCTGTGAAAAAAATCTTCCTCTTATTTCTCTTCTTTCTCTGTGGTTTAGGTTGTTTAAAACACTTTCATGGTTGTCCTCCAGCCCATGAGCTAAGTCCCACAGGATGCCCTCGCACTCCTACACTGCTGGCCAGGCCCTCTGGGCTCCCCTGCTTACCACAGGGCATCAAAGACAGGACTTGGCTCTCTCTGAAGGCTTCCTTTTCTTTCTCTCCCACCTAGATGACTTATGAGACACAACTTTCCTTTACAACTCTCCTCCTAACACAAGATCAACACATCACATTTATTTTTGTTTACCATTTTGTCAACTACTATGTTTACCTTTTGTTTTCACGGCACATCAGTTTTTGGTCCCAGGCACCACACTTGTGATGATACAAACAATAAAGGACAGTAAAGTCTTTAGACATTTGCAGCTTTCTAAGCACAAAGCAGACAGGTGTATTCTGCTGCTGTAATTGTAGCTGAGCTTAGGCCAGAAACAATCTTACTTTAGATCATGAAAGCTATTGATAGGATGCAGAATTAATTTGGACTTAAATTTTATCTAGTTTGAAAGAACAAGTTTCTGCTGTACTTTTAATTATAGCTGTCCTAGAAGTTTGTGCTCACAGAGTTGACGAGAAGTTACATCTAGCTCTCCAGAGAAAGATTTTAAGAGCTCTCAGGAGCTCTTGGGGCTCTTCTGTGTTATGTGTGTGCCATGTGGCAGCTCAAAGACTTCATTGTGTGGGTCACAAGTAGGTTGTGCATCAAGCCACGCAGTGCTGAGCTATAATGCTGATCTAACCATGGAATATCTGTCCCAAAAGTGGAGTTGCTGAATAACAGATAGGGAAATGAGCGTGTGCTGGAATAGCTACGTTGGATGTAACAGAAAGACTGAAGTAAGGATAGAAGATGCCATATTAGAGCTTGTCACAATGTTACTGGGGCTCATTTTAATAAGCTTAGTTATTTGTGTTTGATTTTACTTCTTTGCATGGCTATATTTCCACAACCTTTTCTGTGAGATCTGTGAAGATCCTTTTTATTACTTTTACTGGTTTTAAGTCTTTTACTGTTTTTTAGGGTATCTTTTCTGAAGTTTTATTTTGTTTCTAAATTTTACCTACCACGTTTCCACTAAGAAAAAGTAAATTGCTTTTGAAAAGGATCTCCATTTGTGTCCCAGCCTGAGAACCTCCTCTCAGGTTTAGATTCGCCTGTCCTTGAAACAGCCTATAAATCAGCCTATAATATGGATCACATACAATCAAGTAAAGTGGTGTAATGACATTATCTGTAGTCTTAAAAACTAAGGTAAAACAATTCAGAGAATAAAGTTTCCTGATCTGATGCAGAGTCTGACAGATCTGACTCAGTGCTGGATAACTGTGGTTGGCAGATATATCTTCTGCTAATGCTTTTCTTCTTTAACGGGATGATTGCAGAAGCATTTTTGATCTGAATAGCCAAACAGATGTAAAATCAATGCCTGTTATTGCCTTGCCAGTTCTACCTTGAAATAAGGAATCGTCAAATATTTGCTGTGTGGAATTCAGCTGCTCAAATGCCTGCAGAATAAAATTCTCTGGCCAAAGTGTGTTGGAAGAACAAAGAAAGGACTCCTACAAATCTAAGCATTGTTATTACTTTTTAAGCATTGCATGAATTTAAATGTAGAAAATTAGCTGCCTCCAAGCTACTGTTTTCAGGGTTAGTTTCCCAAACTGAAAAAGAGATCTATATGTTGGATTTGTCCTCCTGAGAAGAAACATCTTTAGTCATCTATACAACCAAATTTTCTATCTATTCCCTACTGTAATACAGATGTGTCTGTCATACACTGATCATGCACATTCATTGTGTATATACTCCAAAAACCCAAGGATAGATTTACCAGCAGAGCCAAGGTAACTCCCAGCTGTACCCTGCTCTCTCTCTTACATATTAGGGAATTTTTTCTGCTCGTTTTCGCCACCACCCCTTAAACCAGCCTATGTAATAAGTTTGTCTGATGTTCTGAAAATAGATGTCCTGGTAGAAAAACCTGTAGTTATTCTCTCATCTTATGAATTAACCTCTTACACTTCTCCCTTTCTTTCATTAGCTATCTCTTAACTGACCTCGATTTTTCTTGTTCACTTTTATTTTGTTTTTGGAGAAGAAAATGAGGTAGAATGAGAAGAAGACAAGAGGGACAGAATCATCAGTAGGAACAGCAGCCATTAGCCAGTATCTGGAGAGCGGGGCAAGCATCTTTGATACTGGCCCTGATACTGTCCCAGGTGCTCAGTAACAGCTCCAGAGACTTCTTGACCCTAATGCAGTTTATCTGTTTTGTCTAGGCTGCAATGGATCTTCCAAGATCTTAACCTGTCTCTCTCATTTAATGCATCTCTGTTTGCAATGTTATTCATAAAACAAATTCTTTTAAGCTTGGCTATGTATAATGACCTTAAACCATTAAAAATGGAGAGATGTCTATCTTCAATCATGGAATTAAAAGGGTCACGGTTTTATTAGTCTGGAAAAAAAGACTACAAATATCCAATTTGGATTCATGGCAAATTTAAGTAATTGTGAAGGATGGGCACAGTTAGTTTTTCTTTAGTTTTTAGCTAAGAGATGACATCAAGTGTGTCTGCTTATGAATATGTATCAACCATAATACAAACTCTTCTGCATACGAAATTTGACTTAACTACGTGTTAGGAGACAGTTTGCATCTGTAATTATATTACCACTTACTACTGTGTGAAACTCCACTCTGTGCTAATTACCCTTAACAAACTGAGTGCTCAATGTTATTATTACTGGGAGACATAAAAAACAAAAGAGATTTTCTAATTTCTTGGTAGACTTTATTCTGATAATAAGGAAATATCATGTGGTATCTGAGTCATACTGTAAATCAAGTGGTTCAACGCAGATTAGATGTTATACGTGTGTCTTCTAGTTTTCAGATTCAGACAAACATAAAGCGTATTTCCTGACACTTGTTTCCAGCCCTGCTTTTATGGTAATGTGTTTTTCCTTGACACTCTGATTCAGTTTTTAAAAAGGACAATATGGCCTAAATACTGCAAAAGACCATCATGTCTTTTTTTTGATTTATGGCATGTATAAATCAAGGCATGAATAGACATCTTCTATTTTCTCTTCTCTTAATCACATTAATATTGAACAGGGATATTATATAGTATATTAAGAAGTTTATTCAGGGGTATGTTGCTTCACCTTTGTAGGACAACTATCTCAATTTATTAAGACTAATATATACACCTTTGCTCAATGGGTCAAGAAGTCTGGATTTTTGGGCTGGGGGAGAGAAAGAGGCCACAGTCACCCATTTCTTTCCATTCACCAAACTGTTCATTGAAACAGTAGAGGGGCCACAGCTACTCTCTGCCATCGTGTGGGTCCGGAGGAGCATCAGGGCCAGTCCCACAGGCTGGCTCCTGAGAAGGGCCGGTTGCAGGAGCCATTTGGGCTGGAACCCTGGAGGGCCCTGGAGCTGCTCCCTGCCCCTGGGAGCTCTCGGTGGGCTGGTTCCTGCCAGCCGCGGGCGGGTCGGTGGCCGGCCGCCTGCGCAGGTCGTAGTGGCGCTGCGGGAAGCGGTTCCGGGCCCTGTCCACGGCCATCCTCCTGCGCAGGCGGGCGGGCAGGCCCACCACAAACAGCTCGTAGTCGTCGTCGCCTCGCACGGAGTGCAGCACCTGCTCCAGGGCCTGCCGGCACACCGGGCAGTCCTCCCTGCCCTGGGCCCAGTGCCGGATGCAGCTAAAGCAGAACTGGTGCATGCAGTAGGCCACGTAGGCCGGCTTCCTCACGGCTCCCAGGCAGATGGGGCACTCGGAGCGCACCGCTGCCTTCAGCGGCCCCGCCCTTGCAGCAGAGCCGCTCTCCCCCGTGCCTTCTTTGGCACCGCTTGCCATCTCCCGCCAAGAGAGACGTGGAAGGTGCTGGAAGTTGTATGGCAGAAGGGCTGGCTCGGGATGTTGAGCTGCTCCCTCTCATTAGCGCTGCAGCTGCGGATGTCAAGCAAGCAGAGGGAGAGAGGCCACAGTTGTTGGCTGGCCTGGGGACAGGTGGAAGAAATGCTCAGGTCCCCCAGGAAGGAAACCTTCCTGGCTTCCGCGGGTAAGGTTTCCCCTCCCAGGCCACCTCTACGGCTGTGAGACATCATAATCCTTCACTAGGTAGTTGGGTCTGCTATCACTGGCACCAGAATCCAGCACTGTGTGAGGTCACAATGGGCCATCCTCACCGAGGCACCTGGCACACGTGCCTGGGGCTACTGCAGAACAACTGCCCACTGCATCCCCCTGAACATGTTCAGCTTTAGTGTTTCACACCAGCCACTGAGGCCTCAGCTGTGTCTTCCCAGGACTCCAACAGGGCCAGAAAGTTTGGAATTTCTGGTTTCATTTGGTTCAACGGCTTTCACACATATTTATTTAGCACAGCACAGTGTGGAATAGTTCTAGTTGGCAGGGACCAGTCCAGCTGTCTGATCACTCTATGGCTGACCAAAGCTCAGTGGTCAGACACTGAAACAGGCTTCCTATAGATGGCACAGGAGTGCAGTTTACACCTCACTAATGCAAATTTGTTCATCTGTCCAGGAGAAGAGGGATAGAAACACTAGAAATGGCCAGACTGGATTTTATACAGATAAATAGATGACTCTTGTCCCCCAAAACGTTACCACATTGCTCTAGTATTTAATTCCTTCCTTTGGACAGCATTGTACTGCAGGTTTAAAGAGAGAGAGAGAAAGAGAGAACAAGAGAGAGAAAGAGAAAAAGAGAGAAAGAGGGAAAGAGAGAAAGAGAGAAGGAGGGAAAAAGAGAGAGAGAGAGACAGAAAGAAAGAAAGAAAGAAAGAAAGAAAGAAAGAAAGAAAGAAAGAAAGAAAGAAAGAAAGAAAGAAAGAAAGAAAGAAAGAAAGAAAGAAAGAAAGAAAGAAAGAAAGAAAGAAAGAAAGAAAGAAAGAAAGAAAGAAAGAAAGAAAGAAAGAAAGAAAGAAAGAAAGAAAGAAAGAAAGAGGAAGGAAGGAATTTGCAGTCACTTTTGCGGGATCAAATGGTTTCTTTTTAAAGGTTTTCTTTACTGATAGAAATGACCTTGTTCCCCTTCCACTTTAAAATTTAATCATGCTGGTATTTTGGTGGTGAAAATAAAAATGAAGCCTCATTAGAACCAAGTACATGCAGGGTCAGTAAATTCTTCCTGTTGGAAAACTAGTGAGATGAAAATGAGACTGTTAATAGAATATCCATCACATTGATGAAACTGTTGATTGAAATTCACCCTCACATAAACCTATTTGTAATTTCTCTGTAACAATGTTTATTAATGGGGTCTTGTTACTTTCTTATTGGTGTTAAAATGATAGCAGGAAATGCTTCCAATTCAAAACCATTTGCTACTGGGTTTCACAAGAGCAAACCTTAGTTCTTTTATAAAAATCAATTACTTTTATTGTCCAAATAGAACTCAAAAATGTATTTTATAGGGAAAAAAATGAGGTTTATTTACATTACTTCATGTTATGCTTAATATAGTATGTGGATTTTTCCACACCTAAAAATGTCTGAATTAAATTTTTGTTACCAAGCAGGAATTTATGGTATTTAAAGGTAGGTCTAAAGAAGAATTTCAATAATGTTATTTGAATTCTAATCTAAGACTGAATTCAGTATGATTTTCCACTTTGTTCCACTTTCTAGATAACAATTGTGTTGCTCATTTCAGTATGATTTTTAAAACAATTATATATATAAAAAGAATTAATCTGTGTAGCATCCTTTCTTCAAAATGCTATACAAAATTAATTATACTGGTCCTTTTTTCTAACTAAAAAAAAAAGAAATATATATTAAGGGTGGAAAAGCTAAATTGTCTGAGGCATGGATGCATGTGTGGCAGTCATGAAACTTGGTTGAGCCAAAGTTACAGTCAGATAGCTTTTGACTTAAGCTATGCAGCACCTTATTATTTAGGTCTTATTTTTGCAAAATTTTAAACTTAAACTATTTTAAATCCAAATCCCATTTTTCTCAAGGGTTTGGAAATACACTACTCATTTTTGCCATCTCAAAACCCAGTTCTTCATTTTAATTTGCTACCGCATGAAAAAACATCCCTAATTATTGGCAGTGAAAGCTAAGTTATTCCAAAAAGTCTTCTTTATTCATTATTTATTCCCATTTCAGTCTGACCTTCAGTGTTTTCTTCTTTCAGCAGTGTTTCAGAAAGTAAACTGTGAAGAGAGTATCTTGATAGATGACAATATCCAAACGAATAAGGAAGCTGTATTAGTTCTTCAGGTGGCATCACTGAAGCAACAAGAAAATGAATATGGATCACTTTGGACCTTTTCTCCCACATAGAGCTCTGTGCTCTCCCCCTTCAATGCTCTGAACAACAGAATCGTGAGGATGAAGAGGACAGCTTCTTGTTTTCTCATTTTCTTGCCCTGCTGATCAATCCTGTAGCCAAGTGGCCCAGAATGGCCGCTCATTGTAAAGTGGGCATCCAAGCTTTCTCTGAGTCCTGTTGTTTTCATTCCACAGGTGTGAAAGAAATATGTGAAAGAAATATCTTAGCTGGCACTGAATTTCTCTGTCTAGCAGAGCAGAGCACACATAAAGTTAAAACAAGGGCAGACAGCAAATCTTCTGAAAGATCAATGCTCATATCTCTAACCCAAACGGCGCTGTGGCTGTGTCTGGCATTACAAACAGCACTGGATTCTTCTAGCAGCAGTTTCTGCTAAGGAATTAAATCTGGCATTCTGTAGTGCCATAGTAGGGCAGTTAGGGAGTGATCTTCTATTGACTTTGCACTCAAACAAGCTGTATTTTTTTATAAATCACCACTGCCTTGGCATGCAGAGCATGCAGAAGGAAGATCTGAGATTCGAGGCATTAGAGAAATGTTATGAAGATCGATTGGAATCAGTGATTAACTACTCAGTGCATCACAAAGCAGCATCTCCTTATTCTACAAAAGGGCAGTATACGGTCATAGGTCGCAAAGTGAAAATGTTGCTTCATTTGTAAAGTTTCACAAGTCGCATTCTCAATAATTTAAAATATGCCACACTTGTGGTGAAATCGACTCCATGCACTTTCCCTACCCTGAAGAAGCAATAGCTTACTTTTATCTTTTGGCAGATTGTGTTATGGCAGGTGTTTAGCAGAGTGTATGGACTCTAACAGGAACTGCTGGATGAGTACATGTGCTGTGATTCTGAGTCCGTGGATCTCTCAGGGGCCAATGACATCTTGTACTGCTGCATCCTTGCTCAAACTCTACTCTATAGCAAAATATCAGCAAATGGCCTGGCTAACAAAATCTCAGCCACAAACCTCAGCATTTTTCACCTGGCTGTGGAACAATCTGCAGTAATGGCAAAGTCAAAAAAAAATGGTTTACTGGACTTGCACGGTGCTGCTAATGACTGACATAAGTAACTGGTCAATAAACCTGGCATGAGGAGCCTGAGTGGACAGCTTGTGTTTCACTTTCTGAGTTGAAAATTAAATTCTTGTATCAAAAATCATTAATTTTATAAAAATACAGGGTGCTTCCTTCATCCCCAGAATCAGTATTGTAGGGGAGCTAATTTAGTCTGAGCCACTCAGAATCCTGCCAACAAAACAGAAACAGGACCAGTATGGAGAGAGTAAAGTATAGATCTGGTGTCTAGAGAAGACACTGCAGGAACCCATGAATTCTAAAAGTGTGGCTGATCCAAAAAGATTGCAATCAAACATATCTGCATTCAGACACCCGGCAACTTCTTTTTGAGAACTGTAACGCTACAGAAGATTTAAATTTTTCTTGAGTGAAGCCTAGCTGCATCACCAGATGCCTTAGAAAATTGGAGAGCGTTTTCTGGGATTGCACAATCAGGGATTAGAAAAATAATCACAAATGTTACAGAAAGCTGGCCACCAACTGAAGATGTATAAAAACCACAGTACAATTGACTGCCTGAAATTGCAGAAAGCTGTCTTGCCACAAAACAGCTGTTGCCAGACTTCAACTTGCAGTTGCAGGACTGTTTCAAACAAACTGGAAACACTTGAATTGATTTTGAATGTGTTGTGGGACAAGAGAGAATATTCAGAAGCAGGATGTTATGCATTAAATAAAAATGAAAAATTGAGTTCCCCTCCATAAAACCAGAATTTGTTCCATTAACTCTGCAATTTTTAATTTTCGTCTGCTCTGAGAAACCATTGCTTGGCGTAATATCTTCCAGTTGGAAACTCATTCTAAACACACCCTATAATTTTCCCTTTCCTTTACATCACTGGTACCATTCTATGCAATTCCTCCTGTTCATTCAGGGTTTCAGCCTTCACAATATCTTTGAAACATTATAATGAAATAAGCATCCTAATAGTCACTTAACCAATCAAGGTTTCGACTGCTTGGTTATCCATCCCCACATCAAGTTAATAGCTTTTGTTCTTTTTTCTCAGACTGCATACATCTTTGGTATTTGAAGTACTAGGAATAATACTAGTTCAGCTGAAATTCCCAACAAACTTGCAGAGACAGGCAATATGTTTTCTCCTACATGATGTGCTCCTGCATAAACAGACCTTGTCTTCTTGTCATACCACATTTATAAAAGGTCTCAAAGTGGCCACCACAATCACCTTCATGACGTTTTCTGCAGACAGTTTTCTATTTCTTCCTATTGTTCTTTCATTAACTCTTCCCTTGCCATCTCATTTAGGATAGATCTCACACAATTTTATTTCCTCGTATCGTAAAATCCAAGTCTCTTTCATGTTGTTCTATCTTCCCTTCTGAGTACAGTTCACAGCTATCTGATATCTGCTCCAGATTTCATTCTTTTGGGTTTCTTTTCTTTCTTCTTTCCCTGTTGCCTTTGGAAGGTCAAAACCCATCACAATTAAGCCCTCTGCATTTAAAACCTTTCATCCCAATAAACATATTTGCATTGATCATTACTTTTGCACTTCCCTGCACTGAAAAGCATGAGTGTTCAATACTTCTTCCCAGGCAGACTGTCTAGGACCACCCTGAACCAAGTCTGTGAATACAAAGTGTGCTTAATCTCTGCTTTTGATCAGAGGTTGATTGTTGGGGTTGCTCCATGGCATGGCATGGTTTAGGAATGGTATTCCCCAATTTAGCAAACTCTAAAAAGAAAAATATAGACATGTTTTCTATCCAATATTTTTAGTTATAATGCCTATGAATTCTCTTTTCCCATGCCAAGTTGTTCTCCCACACAGAGCAGCCATGTTTGCCTGAAGTTTCTCTTCAAACTCACTGTGTTGATGCTCAGGAAAAACAATCTGTGGTGAATCTCTGCCACAGACTGCCTGTTAATTGTGGACTAGCCAGTTGATCAGTTTGTACCACCTGCTAAAGAAAGATAATAGTCTTGTCGTTGCCTCATTCACACATCTATTTAGATTATAAACTCAATAAATAGGACTTTCTCTCACCACCATGCTTAACAAAAAGGCACCCAGGCCTATTACAAAACCAAAAATACACTGTTGGCATAATTTCCCCATTAAAAAAAACCAAAAAAAAGCCCTTTCTTTTTGAAGAGGATAATGTTGCTACGGCATATTAATGCAAGTATAATTATGAGAATTCTCTAATTCCTAATCTACCTCTTCAGAAAGGATGAAGACTCTTTCATTCTCTGAGTTTATCATTCTTTCCTCTTGTTCTGATGTAGGGCTGCTGATAACTCAGATCATAACACGCCTTCTGCATCTGAGTTGAGAGGATCCAAAGGAGCTTTCAAAACGGTTTCTGAAGAGCTGCTTTAATTCTTGATTACACTGATTCCTGCACACCTTCAATTCCTGTGATCAAAGACTCAACACCCCATCTGCTAACAAAATGCCCTAATTCATCAGGCAGCGCTCAGTCCTTACTGGTTGTGTTAATTATCTGCTGTACCTTTTTCATAGTGTAGAATTCATGCTTTTTAGTAGACATTGATTTTTACTCTGTTAAAACGCAGGATGGATTCCTTTTCTTGCTTTCTCCTCTTATCTCCAGCTCTTTAAACTATTCCAGATATGCATCTGGAAACACAGAGAAACCTGTGTTCTTTCCTTTGCCCCATGATTGAATTTTGCTATAATAAATTTCCCTTGGAGTATTGCCTTCCTCTCTGGCTGTTGCAAGCAAATTCATGTCCAGGTACCAGCTGTTAGCCTTTCTGCATCTTTCCAGCAGAGAGTTTGCACTCACTAGGCAGTGACACAACAGGACCTGTTATTTCCTTTGGCAGTCCCAGTTAGAGGCAATTTGGGTATTATTTTTGAAATCTCAAGTCTGTCTTAGTGTTTGCAAGTTTCTCTTGTGACTTGTCCCTACAGTTGGTAAAGCAAAACTAAAGAAAGTGTTTTCAAGGGATGTTCTAAGAGTGGGAACATGCCTTTCTTCCAATGGCAATGCTTGAAACAGTGGCCTTGGACTCAAAGCAAAGTCACTTTAACAAGCTTATAAATATGGCATGCCCTCAGAATTGCCTTTGCCATGCTATTTGTACCTTCCTAATACTCAAATTTTATATATATATTTATACCCCTGTTTTGCTCCATTTCTTCCAACTTCAGTTTCCCAAAAGCAAAAAGTTAGCAGAGCTGTTGGCCATATAATATTCCATCACTCCTTCATTAAGGTTTTTTTCTTTGCCCAAAAAAACCTGTCCTGATGTACTGAACTGAAGCAGAAGAAGGAAATCACTGGGGGAAAAAGGCAGAAGTAATCTATTAAATAAGAGAAGGAAAATTCAGCTAAATCAAATGAAAGAATTGTGAAGGATGAGAGAGACTTGAAAAGTATATGCTGATTTTAGAAAGGTGAGGGAAAGGCAGAAGAAATGAAACCCAGAATTTAGTGTGGTGGTAAGCAAAGAAACTCTGTACACAGTAAAAATTTCATTTAATGTTAAGTGGAGGGTTACACTTGCTGCAAGATCTAATGGATGCATCAAGGTCATTTGAAGAGAAGGGATTTTAACATCAAATTTTCCATCCTTTCCTTCTTCATCTTCAATCTAACATTAAAGTGTGCACATGTTTTTTGATACTCCATTTCTCTAGAAAAAGGTGGGGACGGAAACTGCTGGATGTAAATACCAGCAACTATAACAGAAATTACGTGAAAGTAAAAGCTTTAGCATTTTTTAGTTTAAATACATCATAATTATTTAACTCCTACCAGCTTCTTTTATGCTTCCAAACCCTAGCTTAATGCAAGCTTTTTTGTCATAGTTCTTTTCTGTAGTTACACTGAAGCAGAGATGGACTTCTTCTGCTTTTTCTTGTAATAACTGAAAGTCAAAAGTGACAAAATTCTTCTTTCTTCCTGTTTTCTTTGTATATATCACAACATATTGAAACAAACTGAAAGGATAAATTTCTGGAAAGTGAGACATTCTCTGGTAAGATATCTAAAATTTCTTCACAAAGATTTTTTCTTTGTATTTGTTCAAAATAGAAGTGTTCCCACTTAAATTTCAATTTTTCTGCTTTTTAACTTGCACTAGCATTTTATCTGATTTTCCTTTCAACATGAGCTTCTGTTATAGGCCATATAATTTTGCACCCCAGAAGCATCTACCTTACCAAACTCCCTATAAAATTCTTCCAGTATTGTTGCCTTAATGCTCAATGACAGCCAATCTGAAAACAGACATTGAAGTCTTTGTTAAAGATCGTTTTGTGTATCTTTAAAACCAGGAAGAAAATGAATCTGGACAGGAGTTATACCTGGCAAAGATATCTGAACTGACCAGCTTGCAGTTTCTGATAGGAAGAGATAAAATAACGCTTAACATAAGTTTAAAATACTCTTCTAGGTGACCTTTGAGATGTCATAATGCTTGTAACTAATACAATACAAATTATTTTTAGGAGAAAAAATGCCTTTTGTATAAAAAAATGCTTCTCCCAGTTATAATGATTTGTCTCACTCTGAAAGCCCTGTGAGGAAATCTTTTTATCCTTTGTACCCCAGTCCAGCCTGGAGAAGCTGGATGCACAGATGCACCTTCAGGGCAGGATTACATCCACTTTAGAGGATTTCGAATTACAGAGACAATAGCACAGCTGCTTTCAGCCTCATTCACTATACCACAGAAAGAAACACTCTCTTTTTTCTACAAGATGTGAAACTAAGGTAATCACTGAACACTTAAAAAAAAAAAAAAGAACAGAAAACAGAAAAAAGTAAGAACCTCAAAACACAGTCTAGCTCCTGGGTTTATTCTTGGAACAGACAAGCCACATGCTGCTCCCTGTTCACAGCTTGAAGAAAACACCCAATTTAGTCCTTATTGTGTAACAAAGAATCTGTAGTTTCTACTAGGAAACTGAGGGCTGCACACTGACCATGTTTTCTCCTTATAAATAACAGATCTCAGATTATATTGTTATCTCCATTGTGCATTCTTGATCAAACATCTCATCCTCTGAGTGATTTTTATATCAGCTTGCAATATGTTGCCTTTAAAATTTAATGCTTCCAAGTTCTTATTTTCCCCTTCAACTTCCCTGTTTAACTTCTGGTAATCAGTTTGAAATTCAGAAACTTATTTTCTTTCTAACTAAGCAAGATAGTAGAAGCCCCCAAACTGAATGCTCTTATCATAGAATCATAGAATTCTTTGTGTGGGAAGGGACCTTTAAAGGTCATCTGGTCTGATTCCCCAGGCAGGAACAACTTTCACTAGACCAGGTTGTTCAAAGCAAATTGGGTCTTAAATTATCAATGGCAAAAATACATACACACACCAAATCAAGAATCTGGAACAAATAAAAACAGTACTAGCAAACAAAGTTATTTTTGTTCTCTCCTTTTCCAAGTGCTGTAAAACAACCCTCAAATAGGAGAATTGCAATATGTTGCTGAGCCACTGGGTCAGCTTGAATGATGAATAAAATGAAATAAATGGGCTTCAAAATCCAAATGCAAATGGACACTCCACTAGTAAAAATTCTGAAAGGGAGGCTTTGTAATTATTTAATAGCTGTTAGCAAAAGGATATAAAATTTGTGACTCCTCCCTAGAACTTGCCTTGTACACAGCCAGAAGAGATTTTTGGTAGAAATCACTCCTTATATAATGCTTAGTTCTTCAAAATACTGAGACACAAGCCATATTTTAGTGGTTAGACTTAGTGATAAATGCGCTAGAAATGGAGCAGGTAAATCAATTTCTCACCCCTTGGTACTGTAAGCCTGATCTTCTGAAATGAGGAAAAGCAATATAAAAAGCTTTGCATCTGGCTATTAACTTCCAAGCCAGGAGGGATATGTAACAAGGCTGCATTCCAACAGATGTTCAGCTGCTAGAAAGACACTTATTTTGAAGTTAAACAAATCGAATACATGGATTATGTTCTCTGGACATAGTTCTGTAATGATTCAAGTGAAATTTTGCTATTGTTTAAGTAGTCAAGGTTATAAAATTGATGGAGAAAAATCCTACATATCAGACAGGTTTCCAATACCGGGTGATCCTCAGCTGTCTCAGGCAACTGTTCTTTCCTAACAGAGAGAGCTGCCTCAAAGCAGCCTCAATGCAGCTGCACCACCCACCTGAAGAACATCTTGTGTACCTCACACAATGACTTTACAGAATATCTGATACCCCATCAGTTTCCAGTAACTCAAGATGCTGTTATGGATTTCTTGTCCTCAGCAGGTCACATATGATTAAACCCACTGATGCCCTTGGAAAAAGTAATCAACCAGATGTCTGTGTTTTCAGTATATTAAGTTCTGCTTAAATGGAGTACTGAAATATTACTATTTGGAAACAGCTGTAAATGAGACCATTGCCAATCCAGCTTTCTCTTTTGTCATAAAACTTGCCAAGAATCATTTCCAGATTGCCATGCGTCAGCTGACCATTGGCTGAGAACTTCTATAAGAATTTGTACAACTTCTTGAAAAATTTTAGAAGAATGCTGATACTCAAGAGCTCATGTTCCATGTTAGGAAGTATCCTATTCCATTGTAATTCCAACAAGTTAAAGTATTTGGGTTATTAAAGATGCCTTAAAGGCAACACATCTTGCCTAATATTGAACAGAAATCCCTAGAAAGGGATAATCGTGACAAAGTGACTAGGTATAACTAAACTGCAAGAATCTATTCATGGTTTGTTTGGGGATTTTTTTTTTTTGCCAGAACAAATGGTAAATTTTGGAAGCACTCTGATAAAGACTAAAAATCCTATTATGAAGCAAATATTCTAGCCAAACATATCACTAAAAATTAATATAACACAATGAAGATTGTTTATACGTTAACATCACTTTGCTGCTTAGTATTGTTCAGCTGTTGGTACTTTTTAACTTTTCTGCACCAAATGTTTAATAAAATGCACAAATTTAACCAAGTTCTGAAAAACCTGAATAAACTTTAAAAATTTTTGACAGAAGTGTGGCAAAGATTGGGGAAGTAGATGCTATAGTTCTAGAGAAAGTGTATATAGGAATTGCTTTTTTTACATGGTTTTATTATGGAATATCCAGGCAAAGTTGAGAAAAACGCATCTGACAAAAGGCCTACGTTCAAGACAAAAATGAAAAAAAAAATTGTTGAATCTGTAATCCTTAATTGTTCAGCTAACCTGGTGTGTGGCTTGCTGTTCTTTGAGATATGAAGACATTTTTTCATCTGTTGCAAACAAAATCTGCCATTGTTTTTATGTTGTTAGTATTGCATTTATTTTTCACAGTTACTACAATGAAGTTGTTTGTTCTAACACCCCTTGACCCCATATTGTTATGAGGGGTAACGTATCATTGATAGAGAAACAGAAAAAAAATTGATTCTCAGAGGGTTGTGCTATAACTGTTAGGGGAAACAACAGGTTTGAGCATTTTTAATGCTTTTTCTTGTAATTCATGGATTTCCCCAAAAAAAAAAAAAAGGAAAAAAAAAAGAAGTGGTCTTTATGAATACAGTACACACACAAAGCTAACTGTGAAGCACTCATTACTGACAGGTATTTAATTAAATAAATAGATGTCATTTTAATAACCTACAGAAACTCCTCCAGCTAAGATTTAGAACTGATAAATCTGCTAAATCTTTAAGCCTTATTTACCTTGCACTAATCACTTAGCCTCTAATTTGTTTTATAAATAGGTAAAGCAAATTTGAAACTTTCATTTGAATTACAGTTTTAGCAAACATAGGTCAGACTGGATGCGACCTTTATCAACACATGACTTGCAATTTGTTATCATTCATCATATCTCTTGAAATTAACTTATATTAATTTCGCAGAACCATAAATGTTATGGGAAAGGTGACTCTAGATTTTTCACCAATACATATGTCATCTACATACGCAACAATCAGTCTGCAGACATAAAGTATGCTGTTAATATTCCCCTAGAGTCAGGCTAGCCAAAGACAAATTACCTTAATGGAAGGCTTCCAGAGGACAAAGCAATGTCCATCCTTTTGGCTGACTGAGGTAATGTTTCACATTCAACTGTCTGGCATTTCTTTGTACCATGATAAATGCTGGATGCTGCAGCTAATCCATTCTGAAATTTCAGTGTTTTCATGGCATCACAGAGTAGATTTTTTTGTGACAGATGCAAACATTAAAGAAATAAATAGGAGAAGAAAAGCAATGAAAAAGTATCTAGGTTCACCCTCCTCTCTAATTTCCGACCAAAGAAGTAGGGGACTGTAGTTCATGAACCTCTGGGGTAAAACAAAACTCCTGTGCCTGCTCAATCTTCACTTCCTATTAAAATTTAAAGCTAGAGAAACCTCAAATAATTTCCATTAACTACAGAGAATGGAAAAGGAATACTTTATGAAAGGATTGGGAGAGTGAAGACACACAGGCAGATCTGGATGCGGAGAGTGAGAGCATGGCACAGGAAAAATCCTGATTGAACCACTTTTCTAAGAGCTATATTGAATTCAGAGACCAATCTGCCACGGGGAAAATGAGTGTCCTGGAAGAGAATGAGAGAAACAGCTCAGTGAGAAAGTGGAGATATTAAACAGGCAAAAGTTCTGGCATCAGAGGAGAAGATTAAGGCAAGTAGAGGGAGATTGATGCACAGAGTACAGAAGTTTATGGAGCGATGTAGAGGAATTCAGTTCAAGAGTATGCAATAATTTGGTTACTTGTCACTTTCAAAATGGACTAGAAAGATAAGGAGGAAGAAGGAGAACTGTTAGGATTAGTAGAGGAGAGAAGTTTCCATATTCCCTGCCAGTAGTCTCTTCTGTAATGAAAGGTTGTATTTTCAAGGCATGATAATATTACAAGTCAATCTCCTCTTCAGAGTTCAAGAGTATCTAATTAAATAATAAATATATTATGTATTTGAGGCTCCAAGAAAAGCAAGTGCTTCTGCACTCAGTCCAATGTCAACCTGTCTGCTTAAATGCAGTATTATTTTAAAGTGTGTCTCTTCACTTCTTGCTTTATTACTCCTAGAAAGAATACATCTGCAAAATTAATATTTGAGTGTGCGAATGTTTAGTTTGCGTTCTAAGATGAGGGCAGTCTGCACCTGAAAAATCACAGCACTGCTCTCCTTCAAGCTTGATGTGTTCTAAGGCTTGGTATCATCTTCAACATAACCAGAGGCTCACACTCTTAGGGTCTGTCAATTTTTAGTTAGCTGAGTAACAACCATTTTAGAGAAAAAAATTGTAAATGTAAAAATTAAAAAGTAGAAATGTAAAAATAAAAATGTAAAAATTATTACATTTTTATTCAAATAACTATGTCCATTAAAGTGGTTTTGCTTGAATTTTCTGTTGCTGGGGAATGTGTAAGAAGCACAAGGATGGAGACATCTTCTCACAAGCTCATATTGTTGTGGTGATAACACAACAGACAATGGGGTTAATCTACCAATTCAACGATAAATATGGGGCTTATCAGGCTTATGTAGTAAATCTGTAAAAGATGCAGGCCTGGAGGGATGGAGATGATCATTGAAGTCTTGTTTGCCTCCCTATAGTAGATTGAGATAATTTGCCAAAACATCTAAAAATTTTTAATAAAAGGTTTCACAAATGTGATGGTGCTCTTGATGCTCCAAGACACTCAATATCACAACTCAGCTACACTGCTCACAAATGGGGTATAAAATAAGAAATATTATAGGACCTTTCTAAGGGGAGATTAATCTTTTAAAAATTGTCAAGGAAGCTCCATATAATTAACAAACATAAACATTTCTGTCTCTCTGCTTGGTAATAAGTGCATATTATGGCTACTTAAATGTCAACTGCTATTTTTTGTATCATTAACTCACACAAGAGCCAGATGCTAAATAGCCATTTCAGTAGCATAAATGATGGAGCAAACTTCTGAGTAGGAAATAAAAATTTTAGTACACAAGCAGAATTTTACATCCCTAGTAGCCAGCAGCCCTTTGGAGTTGACGGATCCACTACGTTCATCAAAACCTTTGTGACAAAACAATTTATGAAACAAAATGCACAGATAAAACTCATAGCATGTCATGTACTAAGAGTTTTCTGAATGTTTGCAAGCAGATATATTATTATTGTAAATGTTAGAAGACCTTCAACATACCCCACTTTTATTTTGTCAGATAGGAAAGGAGAGGTTGAGGGGTCTTGCTTACAGAGGAGATTCACTTTTCACTGTGTTTGGAGGAACTACTCATTGTAGATTTAACAATTCATGATTCTTTGTCTCTGTAGACTGGCTGTATCCTACTGCAAACTGTTAATATTTTAACAAAATAGAAACTTTCTCCCAGCATTAAGCATTTTGGAAGGTAATACTGCTCAGCTTGATAGTCCAGTGGATCCTGCTGTGCACCTTCCTATGGGGTGTGGTGGGTTGGGCATCATCAACCCATCAGACCCACCTAAAGTTCTGGGAAACAAGCTGAATTCCCAAATTCCCTTTGAGTACCTCTTCCAACTCCATGAGCCTTCTCCTTTTGACACGTACATATCACTCCTAGCCAGAACGCCACTCCACGGCTGCTCTGTGCCAGTTGTTAGCACAGGCTCATGGAGAAGCCCCTTAGTCCGGAGGCCTTCTGCTCTGTCAGTCATCTGTGAAGATACAGAGCAGCAGTTTCGGCAGTGTTAACATCAGTTGTGGTGCCAGACAGAGCAGGAAGAAGAGTCCAGCAAAGCAGCAGAGTGTGGAGACCCCAACCGGTTGCTCTGTGATCTGATCCAAGTGTGCTACAACTCCTGTGGCACAAATTCCTGTCTCACTGAATTGGTGCAAGCAGACACAACACACCCCAGACATGGGATGACCAACTATGGCAGCACAGTTTTGAATAGAAAAAACTGTTCAGTATGGATACCTGCACACAGCTCTCCTTAGCTGCAGTGGCAGTGTACTATTCAAGGGTTATTTAAATTAATAACTTACTTCATTTCCTCATAAGTCCATTTTTGTTTATCAAAAACGAGTTACAAGCAAGAGTTTCTCACAAAGAGCTGTTATTGGTAAACAGTAACCAACTGTGCTGTGAGCAACCCAGGGATGCTCTAAGGGCTGACTAGTAAGTTATGGTCGGTGGTGTTGAGTTCAAGGTTTGCTGATACGGTTTTACACCATTAGTTTTCCGGCGTTACCAAAAGAACTGTGGATGGCACAGCCTTATCCACTGTTGTTTCTACCAAGGCACTGAGTTGTCCCTGGCTTCTCGTCCAAGATGGGGCTGCTTATTAGGGAGCAGATCTGCTGAGTCTCACGAGTCTCTTATTTAATAGGAAAAGAAAGCTTGTTTCCATGGCGGTTACTGCAGACTTCAGAGATCCTTTCTATTTCCTGAGTCTGCAGTTTCAGATTTATCTTCTATTTCCTTTGATAATTAAGTCTTCTGGCAGATATTTACAAGTTCATGCTGCACTATATTATGTCCAAAAACAAAAGTGTATTTTTCAGCGAAATGCTGAAACTTTTTATCAAGTAGATATACTTCAGCAAGCACTTTTGAATGTATTTTATATACTGCTATGACAAAATGCTGCAGAAAATATTTTAAAATGTCATGAACTTTACAGTTACAAATCATAGGATATTGATCAAATTGTGAAGCACACTGATTTTGACTTAGTGGATTTCTCCTTTCATTCCAAGAACACAGCTACACCAGAATTGCTCATGCTGAAGTACAAGAGGAAGGGCAGCAAGGGACATGAGAGCCTAAGATCATGTCTGGGAATAATGAGGGTACTGTAGGAACTTTTTGAGAAAGACTTTTATCAAGAATATCTTTCTTTTTTCCCTGTATCACAGAAGGAAGAGCCAATAATTCTAGGAAGCCCTTTATTTGACCTCGTTGAATCACCCGGGTAGTTTGGTCTAATCGAGCTACAATTCATAAGTTTCATTTCTGAATTGCACATATATTCTTGTTATCCCTTTGTTTTTATAAGAGCAAATAATTAACTATCAAACTACCTTTCCTGGTCCTCCTATTTCTAGCCCTTGCTCTGAAAAATCACACACTCTTTTCATTGTGTCCACATTTTCCTTTTTGACTGAGGTTCTTTTGATAATTTTCTTATTCTGCTTGCACTTGGGGTAAGAAAGAGGACGCTTGTGTTTACAAAGAGCGACTGTCCACAATCTTGAAATCATGCTTATATTTCAGTGAAAATTTTTAGTATATCATTTTAACCTTGCTGATTATCTTGCCCACTACCTTCTTTAATAAAAGACTTAATATTGCTTGCTGCTAAATCTGCCCCCTCAAGCCACATAAGTGTGTTAAATTACCTCATAATGCAGAGGGCTAATAGGTGAAGTTCACTTCAAAAAATCCCTAAGCAATTTAAATGATGTTAATATCTAAATCTCTTTGGTAAAAACCAGTTTTCCCATCCTAATAGGAGTTTGGATTGTTTACAGTTGGGACTTCAGACATAAATATTTTCATTAATCAAGTCAGAATAACACTGGAAGAAAATTGATGAGGAGATAAATCAGTTAAATGGAGGGAAAATCCTTTAATCAAGGTTGCAAAATATTATTTTTTACCGATTTGTTTGTACAACTTATCCATTATTTTGACAATATCTCATGACTTGCTTATTCTGCATTATTGCTGTTAAATTGCAGTCACAATTTCAATAGCTTATGTTGACAGATTCAAACCATTTGATTTAACATTCTAGATTCAAAATTGTTGGCCCAGCTGATGTCACAAAATGCTGTACCACAAATGCTACTAGTTTACCTAACTATCTTTGTGTGACCAGATTGCTCAAGAACCAAAAAGAAATGACATTAATTTAGAGGCAATCACTCTTTTTCCTGATTTCATTCTGGTTAGTAGGGAAAAAAAAAAAAAGGAAGAAAAAACCCACATAAATTCACATAATTTAGAAAAATTTTTTTTTCAAGAAGCTGACCAAAACAAACAAACCCACAAACTGTTTTTTAAATAGAAACTGTCAAAACTTATCTTTAAAAAGATTTAGAACAGAATTCTGATACAATGTAGAAGATTTGATCTTGGGGAACTAAACTAATGGAAAAAAAGTACGCTTTGCCTTTACAATGGATTTTCTTATTTTCTGGGTTTTCCGTTAAATGTTTTTCATGTCATACAATGAAACATTGAATGACAGGAGGACCACTGCAATGACATTGTCTAACCCATGAGAAGGGTTATGAACATATTTATGTAGTTATCTGAACACAAGTGTGCATATTGGACATAAGCTCTTTTTGTCCTGTTGACAAAAAAAATTGAGCAAACTAACTTTTAAGTTTTTCTTTAGAAAGCAACCCTTGATTCTCAACTTGGAGATGACACTTGAAGGAGAAAAATTAAAAAAAATCTATTCCTTAAACTTTGTGTCTATTTTCTGTCTATTGTTTCAATACAGTGTACTCAAATTTCAAAATTTTTACTGGAAGAAAACCAATCCATTCTAAAATCATCAGACAGGAAAAAGGATTTTTTTAATCAGAAGAGTTAAGAAAGATTTAAGTATAGCCAATTATATTCTCAATTAAAACAGTTAACAGCAAAAATCCCATGACACTTAGCCATGGATAATCCTATTTGGAGGAGTCCTAGACTACAGGACCATATTTTACCCCAGACTATATTTATCTAGACAATGATTTGTAGGACAGATATACAGAAATGAGAGGAAGAGCTGTCTATCTACCAATTGTTATTCCAACTTGGTCCTTTCCCAATTATACAAAGGCTAGATCTAGGAATTTCCAGGGGAAAAAAAAAAGGCAAGTTAATACTATTCATGAAACTCATGAACAAAGTCTAGCTCAAGACAAAATGCCTACCATCTAGCCCAAGAGGCACCAATTATTCATCAAAAAGAACTCATTAAAAAGTGTTGCATAATTAGCTTTATTTTGGAACATTTTTGATTCCCTAGATTCCCTTTTTTGCGTAGAGCAACAAATTTCTGTGTGATTCCAAACAAGACTCAAAATTGGTTTGGGAGAAAGGAGGGTTCAATTAAAAGCAAATTGTCTTCTCTGCTCCATCATTACGTCTCATGAATCCTAAAAAGAAATACACAAAATTATCACTATTTTTCCTAGCAGACTTACAGCTGCACCATTCTAACATGAGAATCTGTACATTTTGCTTTCCCAGCTACAGCTTGATTAGGAAAAAAACAATTTTGTTTGCTTTATTAATAAATACAACCTGTTTAACATCTTCATTAATGGTCTGGATGACGGGACAGAGCACAGCCTCAGCAAATTTGCTAATGACACAAAGGAAGGGAGGTTGCCCAGAGAGATTGTGGAGTCCCTGCACTTGGAGATATTCAAAAGCCACCTGGATTTGCTCCGGTGCAACCTGCTCTAGATGGCTCTGCAAGAGCAGGGATTTGGGGAAGGCGGATCTCTAGAGACCTCTTCAACCTCAACCCTTCTGTGAACCTATGAAAACTGGGGAACTGTTTCTAAGGGACAGTACAAGCAAAAAGTCATCCAAAGAAGTGCAGTTCTGTCACACACTTTAGAAAGCACATCTGGAGAAAAACATGCACAAAGACTGGAGAAGGCTGATACACAGCAGGAAAATATAAATAACTTTCATAAATTCTATGAAGCAGAACTCTTTTTCTGTTTCTAAAGGAAGAATGTGTCTTTTTTCTGATGGTAACAATATCTACAATATGGGTGTAGTCAGTAAGGACTGTATGATGACAAAGGCAATACAAATATTAATCTAATACACCTCTTGGAGAAGCCCAGAGAGAATGCACTGCATGGAATCCTCTGATGCCATTGTCTAGAGAACTTGACTTTTCAGTCAGTAAAAATAACCCTCTTATTCAGGGTTCTTTTATTTGAAGAAGCAGTCTAATTAAAAAGTTAAAACAAAGAACCTGGCTTTTCAGATCACGCAGTAGCACTTAGCATTTTTCAATTTTTATTACACTGTTATTATGCATGTTATCAAAATTGATTTAAAAACGGCTTTCATGTTTTGACAACACATTAGAGCACCTGGATGTGATCTAAAACTCCATGCTAAAACACGAATTTCAAGCAGAATGCACTGCTGCAGAACTGATCCTTTTCCCTGAAGTCCTCAGCACCTTTCTCAGCTGTATCACAGGTGTTAATAGACATTTTCTCCAGCTTGTGCTATGGATTCCCAGGCACAGCCAGCCAGACACTGAGAGTCAGTAGTGGCATCTGGAAGTTATCAGCGCTAACAGGACGTGGAGATGTGCCTGTTTTTAACGGAAACAGACTTCAGTCTCTGCATTGTCCTTTATGATCAAAACATACTGTGTTTTGGAAAAAGGCTTAATGTTCACTGTGTTTCTATGTTCCCCATTCAAACTGTAAAGCAAAGGAAGAGTACGTCCATTTGAAAGGCAATGGAATGTGTTTATGTCTAAGGATATTTGAGTTAAATATTTGATTTCAAACTTTTTCGGCTCCTCGCTCTTTGTCAAGAAGGAAAATCACTGAAAGGGAAACTAATAGCACCTTGGCAAGACTGTCCTCTCTAGGTCACTGGTTTAAATCTAGTCCAAGTTAAGTGTAAAGGAGAATTTCATGTCTGATAATTGTTTTGCAACCTTCATGCACTGAGTTGATCTGAGCTCAGAGCCACAGAATATGTGTTATTCCCTATTGTAAGAAAAACTTTCTTTAAAATTGACACTTCACAAGTCTATCAGTGAAGCAAACAAGCTGGAGAAGCTTTGAAGTGATTGATGAATAATTTTCCAGATATTTTCATTTCCTCAGCCCTACAGTTTAAGGACAAACTTTCCTAGTCATGCTGGTCACCAGAGTTCTTCCTTATCTCTTGTAATGCCATCTCCTGAGCTATCCTGAGGATCTGGAAGATGCATCTCACTCTTTGGATGCCCTAGAGAAACACACAATGTTCTGGTCACAGAAAGTCTGGACCAGGATCCTGGTTTTAAAATGAGACACCATACAGATAAAATGTGGGATGCCAACCAACTAACTGAAAATTTACATAGACAAACCATGAATAAGGTTACAGCAAATAAAAGCCATTGCTTTTTAAAAGAAACAATAATTGACAAGACAGGTGTCGGGGTTTGACAGTGGTTACGCGCCAGGCACCCAAGAAAAACTATTCCCTCATTTTCCTCTGCTATGGTTAAACAGAGGAGGGGAAATCGAAAACTTCATGAGTTGAGATAAGGATTATTGAAAAAAAACTTTAAGGCAAAACAGGTTCAAAACTCAAACGGTAAAAAGAAGATTTATTATTGACAGAATTAAAAGTAAAGAGGGTAATGAGAACCAAAGCAAATCTTCAGAACACCTTTCTTTCCCAGTCCCTCCCTCTTTCTACCGATTGCCCAAGGTCAGTAGAAAAAACATGGGGTTTTGGTCAGTATTTCACTTCTTAAAAGTCTTTCTTCAGTATGTTTAAGGAAAAGAGGTTCTTCTGTTGTGGCGTGGGATCCTTCCAAAGGGAGACAGTTCTCTGTGAACTTTTCTAGCGTGGTTTTAACTTCCACAAGCAGCAGTCCCACCCGAATCTGCTGCAACGCGAGTCCCTCCCACGGGCCAAGCAGTTTTCCCACAACTGCCTAGCGTGGGTCATTTTAGTTCATGGGGTTTGAGGATGAGCTGTTCTAGTTTGGAAGTGAAGGCTCTTTTCCTCGATCTCTAAAAGCAAGGCTCATCTCTCTCTGTCCAAGCTCCTCACTAGATTACAGCTTTTCAGCATCCATGCCCTCCGGGGTGATTACTCTTCTTCATGAGCTGCGCGTGGATCTCTGCACTCCCCGATGCACCTCATGAATTACAGGGAAACTGTTGGTTGTATTACTGTCCTCACCATGGCTTGCAGGAGAATATCGGCTCCGGTGCTTGAAGCACCTCCTCCCTCTCCTTCTTTTCACTGACTTTGGTGCCACCACGTTGTTTTTCCTCACGTGTCCTCACTTTTCCTTTTCCTCTGACTTGGAAGAAAGTTGATGCCTGTAAGTGGCAATTGAGAGGTTGATATTGTCCGGGCTCTGCATCAGGGAATTGATCACCATGTCTCTGGCTGCTGGCCACGTGGTCCTCACCAGCACTGCATGGGCGGCTCCAGCCTCAGGAGGGGCCTGGCCGTGTGGTTCTGGCCTCAGGAGGGGCCCAGCCGCGTGGTCCCGGCCTCTCCAGGAAGTGGCCCGGGGGCCCCCTCGCCACCCCTAGGAGGAGAGCAAGAAAAAGAGAGCTTCTTATGGTTTTTCCTTTCTTAAATATGTCATCGCAGAGGCATTACCAACTTGTCTAATTGGGCTAGTAACCAGCCCATTGTCAGAGCCTTCAGCAGTTGGCTCTGTGCCTGACATAGACGTTTTGAACAGCTTTTTTTTCCTGCCCCCACAAACCAGGTTTTGTTAAACCAATGCAATAGGTCCAAAGGCTTGTAGAGTCCAGTGTCAGGTACAGAAGCAAAGTTCAAATCAATTCAGCTTCAGACCAAATTTTAACAGTGTTCCCCTCTCTGTACCCATCCAACAGGCTGTTTAGAACGTGTGGAGTGAGAAACCTGTTCTGTATGCAATATGCTGTGTCTTCAGATTCAGCTCAAAGCAGTAAACTTCAGCGTGGAGAAGCAGACTTGCCTCCATACCCCACTTCCTCTTCAGAACTCCTGTATAATTAAATTGTCAAACAATCATCAGCCCATTGTAAGTAGAAGGCTTTTTTCTTCCTGGATGGACAATTTGACAATCCACATTCAGACTTTCACAAAGCCTATAACTTGACAGCCAAAGATTATTCAATCATATAAATTGAATTAATGCATTCAGCTCATTACTGGGTTTTTTTGTGACCAGACAAAACAATAGCTCGTGAGCTGGCATTCAAATATAGGGGAAATTGTCTTACCCCTTTTCTTCTCCATCACCCCGCCACTTTGAACCTGAATTCTCATTCCTACAAATTAATTCGGTTATTCCAAATGTCAGAAAATTACCACATGAGAATTTAATGTGGAAAATTGTAAAGAAAGTCAAAAATGGATTGTCTTCAGAGCTTTTTAATGGAGTACTCAAAATATTCTTGCTTTTATGAAATCAAGACAAAAGCATAATATCCACTAGTTGTGTAACAGTTTTTAAAGATTGCAAAATAATTACATGACAGGAAGTGGAAAGAACCAATAGGTTCTGAAAGTTGCCACGTTTGACATTAAAAAGAGATTATTATGCTCCCTCATAAAACAATGTGAGTCCACACCTCAAAAGCTCATATTCTTGTCTTCAGATTTTTTCTCTCCTTCAGCATTGGTTCTACCAGATGAGTAGTAATGAATCCTCTCTAACTTCTTTTCAGGCATTATTACGTTGTTGTTAGACTCAAAGAGCATCCCAGGGACCATCTTAAGTAATGTCCTCACTGAAAATAGTATCATACAGGCCTTGACCACCCTTCATAATTTGTACTGTACCCTGATATTAAAAATTTCTCATAAAACCAAATTCTCTGTATCGTCAGGTTATCCAGTCTTATGCTTCATCATCCTCCCAATTTTCTTAAGCTTTTGCATCCAAAATCATCTGTGATGAAAGACAAATTGATTTCTTCAGTCCTTTGAAAACATTTGGTGATCATTGATATTGCAACTACATGTGATCAAGTCCCCCTCTACCACCTCTCAGTGAGCCAGGGCCCTCCTAGGTGGTGCTTGCTAAATCCATCATTCACACTGCAGGATTCTCTTTGCTTTGTCTTAAAAATGCAGTTCCCAAACAGAGATCATATACATTCCAAGGCTTCTCTGGAGTTAAGTGAGGAGTGTAACTAGATATTTTCTATACAAACTTCTGTCTCGTGAATCTAAAAATTAAAAGTACTTTCCTACTATATCTTTTTCCACTGTACTGTTTCCTTTCTTTAAGGAAAAATATCCAGTTTTAAATTTCTTTTCAAATTTGATTTTTTCTTGGGCACAGGAGAACTTTGGTTCATAAACACCTGGCTGTAACCTTTCAGGTTTCTGAGCAACTCTCCTAACTGCCACAAGAATTTTTAGCATTTTCCCCAAAATACTTAAAACTCTTTTCATCTTTGCATAAGCCATAAATTAAAAGGTATAGTCTCCATTCTACAATTCCCATTTTTCATGAAGATACCAAGTAGAATTTGACTAAATGCCAGTTCTTAAGGGAATTTACTCAGCTTGTCCTCCATGTTTGATGTGGTTTCACTGATTATGAAGTTTTCAACTACTTTTATAGCTACCCAAAGGCAAATCCATACACGCTGTATTTCCTCAGCTTATAAGATTCTAATGTTGAAAAAATGTTGAAGAACAGTATCAGAGTTAATTGACATCTACATCTACTGCTTTCTCCTTTCTGACCAGGCTGCCACCATTCTCAAAGGTAATCAGAAAGGTAATCAGAAAAAATTGATATGATCCTTTCTTGGCAGCTTCTTGTTGGCTGATGTTACAACCTTTATATTTTGTAGGTACTTAAAATTACATTAACAATTTCTTTCATATTGTTTCCAGGAACTGAAATCAGACTGGCTTCTAATTCCTTGGCTCCTCTTAATAAAACTTATGAAAGGTTTTGTTTTTCTTTTCTAAGATTTTTCCTCTCTGCAGCTTCCAGAAGATAATTACTAATCATTCCGAGATTACTTTGGCTCCTTTCTTGGGATGACTTTAATCAAATCCTGAGAATTTTAACACAACAATTTTACATAAATATTCCCTGAACTGTTCTCTTCTCTACTCCAACCTGAATTCTGAGCAACTTGTTAAAATTAATATGTTAAAGTATCCAGCACAATTGACCATTTCCATAAAGATGAAAGCAAATAATTAATTTCTGTTTTCTCTGATGAAAGAAAATTATTGTTCTCTGTAGAACACTTTGTTCAATATCTTTCTCTTTTTCCTTCTTATTTCTAATATATTCACTGAAAATTGTATTCCTTGCCATGTCCCTTGCTACTTGGAACTCATACCATTTTTAAGTTTCCTTATTTTATCCTGATACTTGTGTAATTCCATTGTATTCATTCTTATTTATGAAACAGCTTGGATTTATTAGTTTAAATAGCAGGCATTTCCTTACCCAGCTGGCAAGGTGCGGCCCCATGAATGTGACTGCCCCATTTCTGATAAACAGGCAGGAACTCGTAAAAATGTTGTAAGTAACCTTTTTCTTCTGAGCAGATATTTGCAAAGCCTCTGCTTCTCCATGTCCTCAGAGCCTCATGGAGCAGGGCAGGCTGCAGGGCATGCTGTGGGGGAAATGATGAAAACATAAACTGGAGCCCCAATGCATAGCTTGTACTTGTTCCGTACTGTTAAGCTATTGTACACCTGCTATATGGGCTCTGAAAAATCTAACAGTGATTTTTGAGTTTGTGTTCTTATTCCCCCTCCCCTCCAGCTCCCATTCCCTTCACCTCCACAGGTATTTTTCCATAGCAGTGGCACTCTGGCTATTACTGGAACGTCCCGGTCACAGAAATCAGCACTGATGCCTTCCTGCTGCCTCGGTGGGCACCGCTTAATGCCCTCAGGTTGTAAAGGGTCAATGGGTCTTTAAGCAGTAGGGGAAGGAAGGTGGGTACCACATTGGGGTCAGACATGAACTGCTATTCTTATCATGTAGTTTCAGTTTGAAATAGAAATGGCGTTATCTGTAGAATCTGGAAGTGCTGATACTGGTTCAGATGAATAGTTTGGTGTTTGCTTTGCAGTGGGAGAATGGAAGAAATCTTCACTCCTCTCCTTTTCCAAAATGTAATTCTTAGAAAAAGCTCACTGCTTCTCTCTGCTAAGACTGTAAAGATCAAAAGCTGCTGATCCATAAATTGACAATATGGGGTCATACCGGACTGGTCTTCCTGCAAACTGTTTGTAAAAATGATATGAAAAGATTTGCATTAGACATTGAAAGTTACTGATGGCAAATGGCAGCAGTCACACACAATGTACAATGTCATGCTCACCAGGTCTTAGCAGAGAAATGTGGTGTCAACCCATTCTGAAAAGGAACATTAAGTCTTTCACTGGTGTCTGTACACTATTTGCCCAAACACATTTCATTTTACCTTTCCTTTTTGTTTCCGTAGTTACTTTAATGCACAAAGGGCATTCTAAAGATGACTCTCTGGGGGGAAAAAAAAAAAAATACTTGTGCTGGTTTGAAAACAAACCACTGAGAGACTCTAAGTCAGAAATACAATTAATAGAAAAAGAAATAAATAAATGAAATAGTACAGAAAAAAAAAAATAAACCACCAACAGAGTCGGAATACAACCTGGCACCCTGTCAGTCAGGGTGCTGGTGGCAGTCTAGACGAAGTGGTCTTGTTGAAGTGGTGATCCTGAAGATAGGTCTGTTCTCCACCTGAAGATCCAGTAGTAGCTCTTGTCCTCTGGGAATCCAGCAGGTAAGGGCCCCGCGGTGTTTGAAAGCTCATCTTATACCCAGGATGGAATGCTTGGCTCCTCCCTCTGGGCGGAGCATCTCACAATGGGATAATGTGTGAGACTGGATGGCCCATGAACAGAAGATATCCCCTAAAGGGAGGATGGGTCACGGGAGAGATAAGGAATCCTGCCCCACCTGGTTTCAACAGCTGGGCCATTAACAGAAGATAGTCCAGAGGGAGGAGGCAAGGAACACCACCCCACCTGGTTTCAACAGCTCATGAAGATGGTAACAGAATACACTGCAACCCTGGACAAAACTGTACAGTGCAGCCAGACAGCATTTCTAAAGTAAATTAGCAATAATTAGTTGTGCACATTCAATCTTCAGTCGAACCAAGATGTAGAAAGGTTAGGTCCAATTTTTAGCTCTGCCAAAGGTCTAGTTTTAAGTTTTATTAGAAATCCCTTTCCCACTTTTATCTTTTGCTTTTGCTTTATAGTTAAGACCGTGAAGGGAGGGAACGGTTTGTGTGTGTGCACAGCAAGGCAGCCTAAGAAAACAGGATCCTGGAGCCATCTGGGACCTTCATTTATTCTTGTTATATCACACAACAAATAATCTATTATACATTTCACTTTCTTTCTACAAAAACCTTTGCTGAGTCAGATTTTGTTATGTGTTATGCAATGCAAACTTCATTGCAGCCTCTGCCAATAGTGTTTTATTATTCTGGGGTTTGAATGCCACATTGAGCTGCCTAGAGTCACTAGCGTTGCTTTGTCCAACCATTAGCTGAAAATACAGTTTCCAGAGCTGGTTTAATCTAATCTTCCCTGATTATGTAACAAAGTAAGAAAGGAAGAATCATGTTGGTCGCATACTCACTCAAGCCACTTAAGAAAACAGGGAATGATTTATGTGGTCTTATGCATTCATCCCATCAAGGGTGAGCGTTTTCACATCCGTTTGATGGGCATCTAGGCAAGGAGAAAAGGTTGTTCCAATGCAGTGCTAATTCTGGACAAAGCCATAAATTCTGAGCAATACTCATGGAAAAATAGTCTCATCAAGGAAATATATGAAGAAAGAAAGAGAAAGAAAGAAAGAAAGAAAGAAAGAAAAAGAGAAAGAAAAAGAAAGAAAAGCAAGCAAGCAATGAACCTCTTAGTTCTGCAAAAATAAGCATTTAGAAACAGGGAGAGAAGAAAATTTGAGGAGTTTTCATAATCAGCTATCGACATTTTCTGTTTAAACTATAAGCTATGTAAAAGCTACATAAAAGAAAGGTTTCAGATGCATTTATATGCATGGAGCAGTTATAAAAAATCAACCAAACCAAAGCAAATAAGAGGCACTAAAGAGCTGGACATAAAGAGCTATAAAAACACAGTCCCATCACAGGGGTGCTGCCTCCCAGTAGGGCAGACTCCCCTCCAGGGTAACAATTCAGAAAGCATTTGACTACTTGGGGAACAAGAAGACGTGGTCTTGACAGTTTTCTTCCCTCCTATGGCTTTTACCCTGGAGACTGGCAGTTTGGTTAACATCAAAGTTATGCTGTAAAATGGAAGTGGTGAATGTCTGTGGTAGGTAAAATTCATTCTAGTTGGTTATGAGGTATAAATTAGAAGGAATTTAACAAAATAGAAAATCACTGAGGTTGTCTGCCAGGGTGCAAAGGAGTAGCATCTAGATCAGAGTGTGTGACCTGTGCTCCTTTATTTGTCTCTGGCACAAGGGTTTTTACTCATATAGATTATGCTTGTTCCCTTTTATAACTTGTTTGGGCTTGATTAATTTTTTGTTGTTGTTGTAGGCAGCACTTGAAACATGTAAATTACTTTTCTTCTTCAGGAGTATTGCTTTAATGGGGACCTACAAAAGCTCTGTCCCCTAGCAACAGCTCTCTGCAAGCTCTTCTTATAAATCAATGCCAGATAGGTGGAACACATAGAAGGGACAAAGATATTAAATGGATTTTGTTGGTCAAGGTCACTTTTTTGTCCATGCTGAATTCAACTTGATTCATTAATTAATTAAAAAAAATCAAAACAAAACAGAGGAAAACAAGATTTTCCATCTTCCTCAGAGGTTCTGAACAGTTTTATAATAATGAAATGCTGTACGATATTATATTAAAGGACTACTTTGAAGACTTGATGAAATCTTGGTGTTTCATTAGCAGCAATAATAATGATAGATTATTTCAATAACCGTAAAATTTGCTTATCATGGAGAACTGATATCTATATTTTCAAGGTCTTGTTCGGTGCAGTCCAGCTCATCTGTATATTTAGTTTCCAAAAGGATTTGAGCAAGTAATATACTTCAATCTGAACTTCAACTATAAGTGTAAGGAAAAGTACACTTATTCTGCAAAATTTTGACTTAATTTAAATATCACATTCAGAAATGTTACATTCACAATTGAGAATGTTACATTTTCCCCTTGCTTTCCAAACAATGCTCTTTCCTTATGGTAAAAATTATTATGACAAGGGAAAAGAGCATCTGTAAAAGGAAAATTCATTTTGCTCAGATGCAAGAATTTAAAGATGGCTCAGTAAACTAAGCAAGATGAAGAAACATGTATAATACAGTTGTGTTCTCTCTCTGCATTTCTAAAGACTATCAACATGTGATTATCAACAACTTTGAATGGATTTGCATAGTGAGGATGAAAGAAACTACGTAGCGTGACCTTGTTGAACTGCACATTTCTTACCTTAATACTTGAAGAAGCACTGCTGTTCAAAGTTATTGGAAAAAAAGCCCCTACTTTTATATTTCATTCTTAAAAGTAAACAAATTGTTTTTTGATCAAACTGTCCAGAAAACCTCTAAGAAACATGTTAAGAAAAGAAGGCTTCAGCCCTCAAATGGATGGATAAAGCTGCTACGGATTCAAAGGTGATGGATAGAAAGCACTGAATAATATGCCTCAGTGCAGCACTGGATGTAATTTAACTTAGAATTTGTTGGGCCATCCGTAAGTCATTTACACTTCAGAAGTGTGAGAGAACACAAAGATGGAAGAAGTCTGCCACAAAGGAAAGCAAAGTCTGGTCTCAGAAAGTGGCAGGAAATTTTCTAGCACCATAAAGGGTCCTATTAACATCTCTATAATTTGATCTTATATCCAATTGTGGTAGAAAGCTGATTACCCATTCTGCACTCCCTTCAGCTGTAAATATTTCAAACCTGACTGTTTTATGTCCCTTCCCCATAACAAAGTTACAATCTCTAAAATGTTTGTAACCTACGTAGCTTGTTGTAAAGGCCAAATGTCCTTGGTTTGAGAAAGAAATTGTACTCAAGAAAACAGCTTTGTTCCATTTTGGCAGATTAAATTCAAAAGAAATAAAGTATTAGTATCCAAGCAATGCAGTGTGCCAAAATAAAAGGCAGGCAAGAACTGTTAGAGCTGAAGTAATGGATAATAAAAGCCAAGGGACCAAAAGAAAGTAGCTGTGCTTAATATGAGGAACTTAGAGCCACGAGCGTGTTTCTAAACTGGGAAAAGCAAGTCTGCGAGTGCCTCCACATTCAGTCGGTGCCAAATGACCCCTCTTGTGCCCCATCTTATTCATCACACCAGCAACAGCATTTTTAATAGCACGTTTAAGTGTAGATTTTACCACTCTAACAATAAGAAAATTTAGGATGACTGGTCAATAATTTTCCTCATATTTTCAGTAGTTGCAGTAGAAACAAAGAAAAGATAGGCTCTTATGTTTCCCACATCCATGTGTCATTCCTTTTAGGGATTGTTTGTAGCCACAAGGAAGGTGATCGGTGTCAAAAGCCAATCAGTCCTTGCCTTCCCTGTACAAACAACCATTTCCTTAAGCCACAGACTTTTGGTTTATTGTAGTTTAAGTGACATCCCCACTCCTATGAATAGCCTGCAGAGAGATTCAAAGCATGTTATATAGAGGAAGAGATGAAAATTCAAATAAACACCTGCCTGCAGGACATTTACATTTGTCTGGAACTGTCTCTGAAATGCTGGCACTAAGCAAGTGGGCAACACTTGACTGAAAGAGCAGCTAAGCTGTTGGAGATCTTTTCTTGCCCAGTCAGCCTGACCTCAGGCAGGGTGCAGTCCTTTTTCTTGACAGTGTAAATTATCCCTGTGACATGAGTAAAGTCATCTTAGGTGGTTGTATTTTCCACCACCTCCCACTAATGCCAGCAAGAGTTACCGCACACTTGAAGAAAATTACAGGCTTTGGATAATTTCCCCCTCCAGGAAGGAGTCCAGCAGTGATTCTGTGGCAAGGGTTGGAAGTGAGCTGCAGTTACGAGACTTGATTGTGGAGTCTCTGGGTATTAGGGGTGTGCCCGTGGGAACAGCTTAATTTGTTCATTACCTGAGACCCTGAGGGGTCTGAGAATCCCCCAAAAAGTCACATGCATAGATGGGACAGTGAACTGGTTTGCACCAGTCGACCAGTTTAAAATTTGGTGTTTTGCAGAACTTTGAACCACATTCATAACTAGAGAGACCTCAGAGATCTCACCTTTATAACCCAGAGAACTCTAGGGAGAATTTTGGGCAATTCTTGTTATTCCTTCAGGCAAGTCCAGCTGTACAAGTTCAATTTTCTGCTCGTATGGATGATGATATGCAAGTAACTGCAATGGCAATATTTACTCAGAAAGTCAAGACACTTTCCCTAAAAATCAAAGAATCATTACTTTCTGGAGAAAATGAGGGAGTAATTTTGGCTGGAGCATCAAAGTTACCAATAGTGTTACCATAAGACTATGTTGTGTGAAGAGAAAGTGCTGCAATCCTGGTGGATTGTCAAACGTTAGGTTGCAAAAAGAACACCTCATGAAATAATGTTAACATTACTTCCAGAACAACAATCTTAAGACTTTTTTTTTTTACTAAAAACTGTCAAAACATGGAAAATACATTTGCTTCTGCAAGCATGAAAAGAAGTATATAATCCTTCATGTAGGACACTTTGACAACAAATGAAATTGTTCCATTTTCTGAATTTATCCTCAGCTGAGATGATACATTCCTGTAAGATAAAACCTTCATGTTTTTCCAATAATACACTAGCTCCAGTTACAAAAAAAAAAAAATAAAGCAAGCTCAGATAGAAACAGCCTTTCCTGTGCCTTCTGATGCTGATGCTTCAAAGTATAAAAATTTCAAAATGTTCCAAAGAAGATTTTAAGCTCCTCTGTAGAACCGAGTTGTTTCCTTTCTGTGCTCTGCTCACTATCTCGGTCTATTTTTAATCTTTCTATCATGTGGTGTGAAGCAAAGACCACAGTGCCTGGGTGGTCAATTAACCTCAATTGCACTTGCTGGTCCTTGTGCATCAGCAAATGGCAGTGACAGTGACTCCATCCTGCAGACTTTCTCTCAGAAAGCAGATTCCAAATATTAACTGAGCTGCACAGGGTATCCATGAGCTTAGAAATACTGTATATGGAACTGTGAATAGGACTTCTCAGCAGAATGACAGAAAAAAGACTTCACTATCAATGCCCTGAGGCATTGTTGCTGCTGGAGGTGCCCAGGGAATATCCGTGAGGGCTCTGGCACGGCAAGCCAGCTATATCCAAGGGACTACCAAGGCCCTTCACCAAGGATGGAGACAACCAAATACAGCTGCTTTGCTTTGGCCATCTCTTCCTGTTTCTCTAAAAAACATTTTCTGCTGATTTCTGGTCTCCTGAGCCTTATGGAGGTCTTACAGTACAGAGCTCCAGCGGAACCTCAGAGGAAAAGGTCAAAAGGGGAGCTATGAAACAGGCCCACACATTTGTGACCATAGAGGAGATGTGCCCTGACTTATCCCGAGGGGGAACAGCCTTTCAAAGGTAAGAGAAGGAAGAAAACTTCAGGACGCAACAGAGACACAAGGCTTTGGAAAGGTCACTTCCAGCAGCGACTCAGAAAGCCACAGCTGGGTACTGCAAAGTCCTTTGCCTTTTCCAGATGCAGGGCAAATGCCACTTTCAATAGGTACATGTTTGATGAACGGCTGCCTTCCATTGCTTGGTTGTTTGGGGTTTGTTGTTTGGGGTTTTTTTTAAGTCATGATAAACAAACCAAATTAAATATAGTCCTTAATTAAACTTGGATCCCATTAGCCTGCCCACAGTAATATTAGTAAACTATTGATAAGACCTTTGAATCTAACAAAAGCAGAAATAAATGCTCGGACTGCAGCTTCTGGGGGACGGGGAAAGAATAATGGTCGGTTTTGTTGGTTTTTGCTTTAACTTTACCTTAAATAAACTCATCCTTTTGCCTTCCTGAGCCCTTTGGGGCAAGAAGGGGATTCGTACACCATTACCCAAGGGCAGAGCTCCTGTCCCTTCCTTGATCCATTTACCGTGAAAATTTGTTTGTGAGAGCATTGAGCAGAGTCATACAGTGAAATTGTATTGCTTTCATAGTATCTCCACTGTCGTCATTTAAATGATTAGAATTATGTTGGCTGGGATTACACTGAGCACTGATAGCACAGGATATTGATGTATGATTCAATTATAACATAATTAGGTATGCATCGCTTGTTGAGCTTGTCTGTATTGTTAATCTGAGTCTGGAACGACACAAATGTCCTGTTTGATCCAATATGCTTGGAGGAACTGAGCTGGGGCTGGAAGAGAGGAGGCTGGTTCCTACAGCTGAAAAGACATTAGTGCAGGTGTTATTGGGTTTATGCTTTTGGGTTTTCTTCTGGGGTTTCTTCTCCCACAGTGGCACTCTATGTCAACACAGATTCACAAATGATACATATATCATGATACATACATATCATGAAAAAGGACATTCTGAAAATGCACAACAATCCTCTGTGTATTTCAATAAATTAAGTATGTTCTGCTCAAAAAGCCACACTTTAAATTTTTTTTCCACTGATCCACTTCATTTTTCATTTGGTCTTGTGGAAGCTTCAGTGCATGTTCAGAATGCTTCAGCAGTAGCTTGCACCCCTGTTCTGGCAGGGGCTCTGCTCCTCAAATACAGGCACACAAAAGTCACCTCCTCATGCCACTTACAGGACTGATTTTGCAAAAAAAAACTGACTTCAGGTTTTTCTAGCTTATATAAAAAATGTCTTCAAATGGATATCAAAAATCAAATTGCTCTTCTATCCTTTATTTCTGTAGCCTGTATTACGCTACCTTATTTGGCCAACAAAGTGAAAAATAAGCCATCAGTCACTTGGGCAGAAGTGAAACTCTTTAAAAAGTGACATACTAATAATTTACACATGAAATATGAAACATGAAATTCAAAACAAGAAAATACATTGCCAAGCAACATTTTTCACTGTTTACTTGTTTTTACTTTACTTTAGAATAATTTTCTTTGAAATAAAAATTATACAGAAATTACACACAAATTTTATCTAGAAAACTTTGGAAGAAGATTTTTGAAAATTGCCATAATTTTTCTGTTCCGAAATGGAACTGGTAAAGTCATACCATTTGCAAAATGTTTACATTTTGATGGAGCAAATTAGTCTATAGTTTGTAGGGCCTTTTTTCATATTACTCTGGTGTTCTTCAAGTATTAAGGAAGAATGAGAGATTTTTATTAACCCATCATAAGTTTTTCCCTAAGTAAGGTATTGGATTCAGTCCTCCTAAATAACATAAAACTCTTTTGTACATCTTTGTGCAGTGACACTATTCCCACTGAAACGGCACTGAAATAATGCATTTCAAGTGAGCAGAAATGACTGAATCTACTCAAATTGACTTTTTTAAAAAAAAACTGTACCAAAAGAATCTTTTTAGAAAGTGATTAAAACATCAATGAAGTCTTTTGGTAGATTTATATTAATATCTTCTATTACCTTTACATGGGGTACCACGTCTAGCATTTTCATTTGGTGTCACTTCTGCGTAACTGACATTTTATGAGCAATCACTAAGGCAAGTCTGTCACAGCTCTTCTAAAGGGTTGCAGCCAAGCATCTCTGATAGCAGAAATTAAATCTAAAAGTAATTAGGTAATATCATTATAATCTCAAAATTACAGATAATTTGGACCAAAAAAAGTCAAAAACTTTTGCAGCGCATATAGTATTCCCGACCAATATTAAGTATATCAGTACCATTTCACACATGGAAAATCTGAAAAAGAGGCAGAGAAAACAAAAGCATGCACCACATCACCTAGACCACCTATGGCAGAGCCAGGGGTGACTCCTGCAGAGCTAAATCCTTATGTGCTTAATCCTATTGAAGTGCTCCATCTGTTTGGCCATAACAGAACTTTTTACCTGAAGAAACACATCAGAACATTTAAAACACAATCTGGCAAGGAAATCTCTGCAGGGAGAGAGCGATGTCCCAGCACAGATCCACTGACATAAGTGAGTTTGCATACGAGTAAAGGGGGTCTCATTGCAATACCAGCTCCCATTGCTTAAATCATAAATCACAGTCTTAAACTGAGACATTTTAACACCTTCCCTCAGAATCCTGCTAGATGGTAGCTAAATTAAGTATACATATAATTTCTTCTTCCTTTCTCAGGTAAGGGTGCAGAACTTTGCAATCCTGACAGGTCTGCTTCTTTTATAACTTTGGGGTAAGTAATAAACAGACAACGAGTCACCTGTTCCTGGTTCAGAACTGCCAAATTTTGTCCAACCATAATTTATGTGATTCTCCAAGCTTGAACAATTCCTGGTAATGAGGAGCAGACATATTCAACTTCAGCTGCACTGTTACAATTTCTCCTTTCAATTTTCTCCTCAGCTCATTACAGAATGTCAGAAGTATCTTAACTGCTTATTTCATCAGTCCAGACTTCCGTGCTTGAGGAAGTGCTTATAAATGATTTGTTCCAGGTTTGTTACTCTAGTGACTGGAATCTGTTCTGAGTCAACCAGGAGCCACAGTGCAGAGGAATAAGCGTTCATTAGGATGAGCAGCTCACAGAATGAAAAGAGAAGTCTAAGAAATACAGGACTGGCATTTCTTAATGTTTATTTATGAGATACTCATTCAGAGCACCATCTTTTGAAAGAACAGGACAGATATATTTCTAGAGCTTAAGGCTCTCTTATGCCCACATTTTCCACATGGGAATTTAAGCAAGGTCAACTCTGCTACCCTTGACTAGTTTTCCTACAATTTCATCTGTGCTTGTTTCATAGTTGTTTTTCCTAAACCGCCCACATGATCAGACACACCTTTGCTATAAATTCCCAGCATGGTCAAGTCTCTCTTCTATTTAAATTTAGAGTACATGTGGGCAGGAAAGTGAAAATAGTGCTTATGTATTAGCTGCCTTGGATGTACTGCAGGAGAAGCAGAGGATGCTGAGTTGTTGGGAAGGCAAGGGAAAGTAAAAGGTCTTTTAATTTCCCTGTATGCACATAGCTCAGGCCCTAAACTTCCACCCACATCTCTCTCTGCCACTTGGCAACACACAAGTAGATGCAGCAGATGTACGAACTCGCAGCCAAAGCTGGTAGCAATGATATTTTTTTTACATGGTATCTTTGAAGGAATAGTTTTTAACTTCTAAAAGAGTAGTCATTGCAAAATATTCTCCGAACATGGTACCTCTGCAGTGGCACTGGAGTCACATCTGCAGAAGCAGTGCTGAAGCACAAACTTCTGGAATCCCACCTGCCTCCCCTTCCTCTTGAGGAATTTGTTTAAAAGGGAATGAGATCTGCCTCTGAGAGTTGCCTCTTCACGCTGAGTTCAGGAAGTGAATTGTTGTCTGATAACAGCTCCTTATTGTAATTTTCACTCCCTGTGTTTTCACTCCAAAGAACAAACACCGTTTCTTCCAACCACTCGCTTAAACATTTATCCTTGTAAGCTCTTTCCTTGTTCCTTTTTCCTCTACTGTGTAGAAGGAAGAAAATGTGTACTTTTGTGAGTGTAAACACGTCAGTTGCCATGGGAGCAGGTGCTGGAGCTATGATTATTTGCCTGCAGCTGCCACATTTGCTAGGTGCCCAATTACCTTACCTGGTTACTCTAATTGAAGGCAGAACGAACACAATGCACATAATTTAAACAAAATGCTTCTTGACTGGAAAATGCAAGATGAGAGGTTCATGATCTGTGGTTCGTGTCCTGTATTTTCATTACAGTCTGGGTTACATAAGGAGCAGTTGATTAACAGAGATGAGTGCAAAAGAGAAAACAATGATGAAGAAATGTGTTTATAGAATATGAGGTAGCTTTACAGCTTGAGATAAACAGCACTGAAAGTGGTAAGAGGCAGTCTTACTTTTGACTGCTAAAGAAAAAAAGAGAAAAATAAATTTCTCCTCTAGAACCAAGTAGCTTGAGAGGCAGTTTAAAGCAGGACAAATAAGCACCAGTGTGGGATGTTTGTGGGTGTCAGACCATACCCTAACCTTCCTGCTCACTTTCCTCATTTTGAAATCCATTTTGTTTCTATTATAAAAATTTTCACACAAGGCTGAACCTACTCCAATAAGCTGACACAATAACACCCAAAATCCAAAATAGAGATCCATGAAGGGTTTATCTGAGTAGAGAGATTTCCCTATATGCATCAGTCAGAGTGAGAACAAATGGAGAAAGCAGAGGGTCAAGAAGAAAGAATGAGCTGGGCTCACAACAAGAAAAGAGAAAAAACTTTTGAACCAGCTTTGGGCAAGGCCTTGAAAGTGTAAGCATGTAAACCATTTTGGTTTTGTCTGAACAGAGCAGGAAGATTCCAGATCTGCTCTTTGTAAAAGTGCAGAGCTGCACGCAATACTCGACTCCACCAAACGTTCATTTTCTATACAAAATTAATCCCTCTAGACACCAACCTCTGGCTAACAAAAGGTCTACAATGACAGTGTAAATGAGTGCTGAACAGATCACTGTGCAAGGACTGAGAGTCTGCAATTTTTTCCAATTCATCTGTGAAAAGCAAAGGACCACTTCTGAGCTGCTGCACTCTCTGGGTCTCATGCTATTGCTGATGACAGGGCATCAGTCCTGCCAAGGCACATCTTGGAGGTTTAATCCTTCCCAGCAGGTCTTGTCCATTCAGTCAGGCTTTTCAGACTTGTTACCATAAACACAAACGGACAAATTAGATGAAACAAATTGCAGGGTGGTTGTAAGTGGTCTAGGCTCTTATAGCATGTGCAGTCAATTATTAATACATACACTCAGCTATCAAAGAGCATCCCTGAAGGTTAAACACGTGCTTAAGTGCTTTGCTGAACTGGGACAACAGCATGTACCTATTTCTGAGGTGTGAGCAAAAGTGTATCATTTAAAAAACCAAAAATGTGAATACTATTTTATTTTAGCTATTTTAAGCTAATTTAGGTCATAAATTATTCCTTTCTATTCTAGGACACTTGCTATCCAAAATAGTCCTTCTTTTATTTATTGCTTTTTAAAAGTTTATAGTATACCAAATTGAAAAGCTGAAGTGAAACTGTGAATATACACAGTAGAAAAAGCATTTAAACTTCCTAATATACGTATTAACATCTACATCTTTGAGGGCACAAAGAGGTATGCATCAATATTTTTAACCATACACAGAAAAGTTAGGAAAGCAACTTGGATATAAAGCAATTAATTTTGTATCATAAAGAGCAGCAGAGCTCTCTAAGGCCAATGTTGAAGACAGATTGGTGATATAAAGTAAGTCTCTGTGCTTGGAAATATAATCTCATGTGAATAAAGGTAGAAGCTTTACTACAACAAATCCTCTGTATTTTATGAACATTTCAAGTAATTGAGCTCACAAAGCATTTAAAAACAATCCCAAACAATGCATATTTTATTGTTCTTAACACAGTAAAACAGTTACAATATATCCAAACCCACACTTCAGAAAAAAAATAAATAAATTCTCTCATATAATGCTAATTTAATTAATTTACAGTATATAGTACCTAAGTAATTAGCTTAGCAAGGACCTGTGATAATTTAATCTGAGATAGATCTAATAAAATTTAAGTTTTCCCTAATTACTTTATCAGAGAAGAGCTGGAATTAGTTTTAAAACAAATATGGAAAAGGTCTTTGAATTCCAGGAAAATATTTTGAATATGTGTAATTTCTAAAGCTATGCAAATCAGAACAGTTATAGTGTGAAATCTATAGTCTTAGTCAAACAGAAATTTAGAGCTAGGACTTGGTTCTGTTTTACCTTTTATCGCTAATTAATCATTCAGGTATTTTTGTTGGCAAGGGAGATAGTTCTGTGTTCCAACTTTAGGACACGACTCTAATGAATTAGACATTTATGTTTGTTGTAAATATGAATTAAGTTAGTGATTTTCCAGCTCTGCTGTACAGAATGCCATAGTTTCATGCCTTTTTTTTTTCCTCCATTACTTTTGTGGAATTTTTTTAACTGAATGGTGCTAGTGATGTTTTCCCCAGAATGCAACTTCTATGCACCTTAGACCCAGAACAGGGAGTGTGGAGTCCTGCACTCCCATGCATGGTCTGTGCACCTGCTGCTTTCCTACCCTTGTCTGGTTACCAGGACATGGTTACCACACCCTGCCAGGAGGGGCTGCACACATTTCCTCACAGTGCCCGGGTTTGGGTGGAAAAGGACAGGCTGGGATTGACTTACAGCACTCTATTGGCAAGAGCATGGCAGTAGGGAACTAATTGAACTAAATCAGCTACCCAAGATCAGTTTACAAAGGTTGCTTTCTAACCTCAACTTCTCTTCCAATTTCCTCAGCCCTGCACCCGTACATGGAGCACATATATGCACATTTATGGTCATTAACCTCCAGACCTGAGCACACAGCTCATTTTGTCTGTTTCTTCTTTCTCACAGTTATGCAGATCTAGAAGTTAAAGCATTTTGTTTAACTGTTAAAACTCAAAAAGAAAACCTCCTAATATGTTCCCAAACAAACCTGTGTCCAGGCATAGCATGCAAAGCATTTCTACAGGACATTCAGCAGCATCTCTTTCCTTCTCACTACCCAGCAACGGATTTTGTATTGTTCTGATTGCAACCAAAGGAGAAATCATCTCAAATTCTTTAATCAGACACATCCGTAAAGTGGTTTTGCAGACTTATTTTAAGCGATATCAACTACTTTCACATTCAGCTGTGTAGTCACAAAGCTGATTTCAAATCATACTATCAACTCAACAATGGAAAGGAACTGAAAATTAAGAAGTCATTTAATTGGCTGAAAGCAATTGAGAGCTACCTGTTACCAAGGCAATGCAAAGCTTCTGTGCCTGAAAAATTGCATGATATCATGGTTCTTCAATCACCAAAAACTTTATTGTACCTCATGTCCAACTGCTGCTTAAATCAAGATTTTTTTTTTTTTAAATATCCTAAATGCCTGGCTGTATCAGTACACATGTACTGAAATCTGCAGGTATTAAAGGGGAAGATGTTTTTAAAGCACTAGCTTGAAATACAGGGGAACTGAGATCTGGTACCCTGTGTTTTTCCCGTGCTATCTTGGGCAGTTCACTGACAACCACATTTATAACAGTGTCTGACATTTGAAGATGCAGCCAGATGCCTAGTGAGGTTTGCAAAAGCCCCCATATTGGGTGCATAACTTCTACAGGTTTTTTTTTTACTTCAGCATGCTCTGGAATCAATGGACAGCATCCCTCCAACCTCAGTGGATTTTAAGTCTTTGCTTTCCTTGCCTGTATAGAAAAAAAAGAAGAAAAGGTCTCCATTTGGGCTGGTTTATCCCACTGCAGTATAGCAATTAAACAACTGTGATTCACATGAAATGTATTACTTCGGTGATCCCAAATTAGTAAAGGTAATTGCAAGCAGGCAGCAGGAGGGAATAACATGTTATCTTTTGCACTGTGCAATTCACAGCAAAGAGAGTGGGCTCCTGACAAACTGTGGTTGAAATTACTCATACCTGGGGAGAAGGAGGTATTAAAAATCATTTGCTACACATCTCGGCATTAAGCGTACACTAAAATTTACCTATTTGAGATGATACACCCCTGGTAGTTCCTTTTGCTATCTCCTCATTAAATAAATCCCTTTGTACTGTACATGTTCAGTTCTGAATTATTTGTCTGACTAGTGTCAAACAGGAATTCAAAGTGGAAGGATTTCACTGCCAGTGGAAAGAGTGACTATGAAAAATATCTTTTACATACAAGTCCTATTCACGGGGCTTTGGCAATGGACGTGGTTCCCAGGCTCTAAACCTGCATTATTTCTGCTTACTGGACAGGTTTTAATCCCTACAAAAGTGGTATTTAACCCTGGAAGCCTTCAGTTCTGAACCAATTCGTGGTTTAAACCATGCTGCCCACGCCAAGGTACCTGTTGAATCAAATTGTTTCCCTTTCACGGATTTGCGAATAAGAATCTACTTTTATTTAAAACTTGTCTTACAGTCTCCCACGTTTTTTACATTTGTGCCCTTGCCTTTTTGTTCCTTCCTTCACTAGATGTAAAAGGAAGAAATGCACAGTCTTCTCAATTCCTCAAGTTTGCTACAGTGCCAGGTTTTCAATTAGGCACTTGCAGCGACTGTAGCTAACAGAAAATGAAGTTCTGTAATCGGGCCACTGAAAAGAAGCAGAAGCAAGAAACATTCACCAGAAAATCCTTATTTCTGTTCAAGTACCTGCTGAAGTGTGTTTTCTCTGTGGTCTGGTATGCTCTTGAGACAAAATCCTGTCTTTTCTATCATCCTCCAAGATACACAAGAGATTAGCCAGAAGTGACCCTTCCAGCACAAGCTCCCCTGCACTGTCTGCCATGAGGAGGAAAATCATTTGCTGCCATTCTTCCTTCAGCCTTGCCCACACGTCTGGGAAAGAAGGAAGCCCAAAGAAGTTACATAGCTCCAGTTCCACCTGGTTTCCCTTGGCAATTAAACCGAGTCATGGGAGGGAGGTGGAAGGATGGCCAAGCACTCAGAGTCGGTCCATGTCCTGCTGTCTGTGCCCTGATTGAGACAAAGACAGTTTGTTCTTCCAGAAAGGTTGTGAAGCTCTCAGCGTCATTTCTGAACATGGGTCTACCACATAGTAGCCCAATGTATTTCCCCTACCCACACTTCAATTTGATGTGTCAGTTCATATATTCCCAGGGTTTCTGCTTCTTAGAGAAAGAGATTAAGGAGAGAAAAGAACACTGGAAGAGCTCCTGTAATGAGGCTTGGGACCTCTTTTCCCTTTGGTGAAGTTTTTCCAGTGTAAATCTAATTTTAAAACTGGATCACATGCCATTTGTAATGAAAATATTCTTTTTGCATTTTTCAGACCTTTTCATGGAAGTAACAAAGTGTTTTGTATGGAATTTAAAATATCTTCCTCAAACTGAGCAATGACATCTTCACAGCCCTTTTCTTAGAAAACTAGAAGGATTTTTGAGGTTACATAAGGACAAATTGTGGAAGATGACTCAGACACCTACTGCTTCTCCTCATCTGACACCTAGCAGCCTGTCTTCCTGTGTTCTTTCCAGACTTATCTATGCAAAACAAAATTTTCTTTAAAAACTTCCAATGAAGAAAAAGTCTCTCTTCATTACTAACACCAGCTCATCTGAAACATCTTTGAAAATCAGGAGTAAGGGGCTTCCTGTGTGATTTTTCAGTACTGCAAAGAAATTTTATTGTAACTGAATTTACATAGTGATATGAAAGTGATGGAGGAAGTTGAAATCCTGTCTATACCCTGCTTTCTAACACCAACAAAGTCTTTTCATTTTTAGGTGTCTTGGTACCACTGTAAAATTCTAGTTCTGTTTCTGGGAATGGACAACATCTCTGAGAGCCACATCACAGTAAAAGCCACTCAGTGTAGCTTCATGCATATAAATTCCCCTGAGCAGTGACTTTCAAACCAACCCTGCATTGCTGATCAGCTCTGATGGACCACAATTTCCCAGAAACTTTTCTTTAGAAGAGCTGTATTAGCAGAAACTCATTTTGCCCCATACTCCAAGAAACTAACTGTTATGTTTTCTTGGTAATCTCTAGAGGTCTGGAACAGAAAGCCTTTTCTTTTTTTCTTTTGCTTTCATCTGTCATAGCCTTCTCACTCCTCTTGAAAAAGCTTCTTTTGAAGATCCACAAGTGATTTCTTTCTATCACTACATGGACACAATTATTCATGGTGGATGCACAGATTACAAGAAGCATATTTATAGAGACTGTACTTCTCTCTCCCTCCTTCTGGTTTTAAAGAAGAAAGGGGAATATTTCGAAAGCCTAAATTTCACCTCCTTCTGTGGACAAAGTAATTCACAGGGTGAAAGGCATTGAATTAGGAGCTTTCGAGATCCGGCCTGTCAGAAACACTAGATTTAGAGGCCAAGGTGGAATTTAGGCTGACTGAATATGGCCAATAATCTTCAGCAACATAAAGCAATTCTTACAAGCTAACTAAGCCCTAAATCACCAGCAATGTGTTCTCAGTGATAAAAGAGTAAGATTAAATGTTTCCCGCATACCAATAAAATTCAGCTGACATTTTAAATATAAACTAGAATTGAAGATTAAATCTACAAGACTTGAAAGCCAGATCACCTGTGCAGAAATATTACTCTACGCACAACCAATGCTCAGATGATGATTTTTGGTACACTGTGACTTTGAATGTCTCTCCTGTGCTCAGCCCATTAATCCCGCTCCATCCAGATTATTCCTAGCACTGCAGGCCCTGACCAGCTCTTAAAAACCACTTCAAAACAACATCTAACCGCCAGATAAACTTTCCAAAACAAATATTGATTCGAGGCATGGGACTGAGCATCAAGTAAGTCTTCTGTACCCAAACAAGATTCTTTAAGGCTGGAAAAATCTTTAAGCTGCTGTAGAAGGGGGTGTGCCAGCTTGACATTGAGACACAGAGCAGAGGAGGTTTTAGTTTGAACAGTTTTCAGATGTGAAATTAAGTGACTACAGAAAGAAAGGGCTCCCCTGGGGAGTTCCCAAACCCCTCAAAAGCCTATTTCACTCTCAGTGGTGTCTGTGCAGATCTAACGGGGAGACCAACAACCAAGATGTCTTTACCATGAAATTTTTTGGTAGTACTGTCAAAAAAACTCCTGAAAACATACTGGGCAGTAAACACATGATGTAATAACACTACCATCTTCTGAGAAGTTTCTCACTGATAACAAAACTACCCATACAGAGGCTGGTCAAAATTTAACAAGACTCTGTCACACAAAATTAGCAGCAGTGACAGATGAGAGGCACAGTCACAAAATGTCCAACCACTCATTTGTTACTCGACTTTTTAAGGTGGGCTTTTAAAGGAAATAGCAAGTTGGATCAAAGAGAAATGAAGAACAAACACATCCTCTCCCATCTGGGCCGAGTACAGCAGGGAAGTGATTGATTGGTTACTCCAAAGATTTATTTTCTGGATGGTTAACACAAAAATAAACCCTAATGAAAAGCCTTGAAAAATAAATGCCCGAATCTGGACTTTGCTTTGGCTGTTATTTAAGCTCCCAGTAGTTTACCACGTGTGTTTTCCTTTCCCCAGCAGTGGCAAGGTGCCAATGTTTTGCTCAGTATCTGCAGCAGGCCCAGGCACAGGGGACTGCAGGGAAGGGGAAGATAAGAAAAGCTCCACTGACCGGCAGCTGACCCGGCTGCCCGGGAGCATGAGCTGCTGGAGGTACTGAGACTGCTGCCCAGCTTTGCAGCTTTACAGGGAAAAACTGATGCAGTGCTGAAAATAATTTAAAACTGGGTATTTAAGGCAAGAAGCAGGAGGAACACACACAGCTTTATACTTCAGTGAATGTCGTCAGGCTTGTTTTAAATAATTTTACACATGCTTGTTGGGGTGTATCTTGTATAGAGCAGGGGGTTTTGTTTCATTTGCATTGTCTTCACCTGGCTTTAATAGTGTTCACTGTATTTTCTTACTGACATTTGGTTTAGCTCAGGCATACCTTTTATAACCTCACTCACAGATTTATGTTTATGGTATTTTCGGTGATACTACCAATGGCAATATTAAGAGGGCCAAAAATAACAACTTCAAAACAAAATCAACATAGTAATGTACCTTCATAGTTAGTTAAAAGTTATACTTTATAGCAAAATTTACATAGTAATGTACCTTTTCAGTTAGTTAAACTCTGTTCTCCTTCTTTTCTAACAAACATCTACATTACAGAGACTAGAATTTGAGTGGAGTAAGTAAGATAGAGTCCTGCTTAGCCTCTGACAGTCTGTCAATAATCCTCATGTCGTTTTTTCCTCAGAAATATTTATGAGATACAACTTTATGCCGTGGTACTGTTGCAATCAATGGCAATCTGCTCATGGGCTCCAGCAAGGTCAGCGTATCTCTTCACCTTTTAATGCGTGGTTAACCTGGGGTAAAAGGACAAGGGACAAAGTCTCATCTATTTAACTAGCTCCTCTTGCTTTTCTTGCCTTTTAATAACATCTCTTCCATAATGATAGCATCCTTTACAAAGTGAATGTGGCAGAGCCTTGTTTGGTCCAGCTGTAAGCTGTTTGTGTACCCTTACACAGTGACCAGATAAAGTTGTACCTGAGTGTTTGATGGGGCTGGGTTTTGGTTTTGTTAGGAAAAAAATCTTTTTTCCTGGAAGTAAATAAACTGATTAGCTGCCCTTTTACAGGAATTCCATCATGCAAAGATATAATACTGCAGCACTAAGTGCTTTGTTATTATTTTTTTCCCTAATTTAATTGTGTTTTGTGCCCTCAGAACTCCATTACAGAGATCAGAAAAGCTATTAGCAGCACGGTATGTAAAGTGGGAATTGTCTCTTGCCCCTTGGCCATGATTTAGCAAAGTACTTAAGCCACTTACCCAGCGTCATGCAAATTGTCTGAAAGTGCATTGGCCGACACTGATGTTACTGCTGAATGTGAGCTTCAGTGCCTTGCTGAAGAGGAAAGTAATTACTCATCTCTTCAGAATTAAGCACACCAGGAGCTCTTGAGGTGTAGCAGGTCCTCCCCTTACCTGCCAGAGATGCCTCAGTTATTCTTTTCTTTCTGTTACTGTTTTCTGAGCAGCTACAACCCCACTCTGTAAGAAGCTGAATATTTCAACATACCAGGCAGCCTGGGCCTTCAGCGATTTTGAGTTTGGCTCTTCAGGGTATCTGGATGCTGGCTGTGCCTTGCTAGGAAATCACCAGCCACTGTAGGTGTCATCTCAGGTTCAACTCAGCCATCTACAAGGCTTATGTCTTCATTTTTACTGAAATCCCTTACAGCCAGCAGAGAGAGACAAGGATATCTAAGCAGTCACTGGATCCGTGAATACAGGTACAGAGCCCTAGACTGCTGCTCTTATGAAATAAAAATGTACTTCCAGTCAATTTCTACACCAGACATACAAATATCTAAAGTGGGAAATAAATCACATCTGCTAAAGTATTTTCTTCCTCATAAATCGGCGCATTCCTGGTAAGCAGCTTGGGTTCTTCAAACCCACCCATGTGTATTTTATTTCTGTTGAAGCTGAAATAAGAATCCGACATGCCAAAATGCTTTCTCCTACTGCCAGATAAATAATAGGACAGAGCCAAGTAGCCTGTTTTCAGAAATAGTTATTAAGCACAAATGTCCATTCTCTGCACAGTACTCATACTACTGCACCAGAAAGGTCCAGGACCACAGGTAACACCACAAAGTATCCACCACTGTCAGTTCTCATCACAGCCAGCCTGGGAAGAAAACCAAAATGTTTTGCATTGAGCAGATCATCCGTGTTCCTTCTTTAAAGGGGTGCTGCCCAAGGGAACTTGGCATCTGAACAGCATTTTAGCCTTTAATACTCCCTCTTTAGATGCAAGCTATTATCTTAATATCCCAACTAGTGGATTTATGGATAACAATTTTTTAATGGACTCGGATTATGAAGTGGCTGAAATTACTCACAGACTTGCCTGATTTATTTTTTCAACAATATCTGGAATTTTCAGTTGCCAAAGAGTAAAGCAATAATGCTTTCAGATTTCTTTCAAAATCTTCTCATTCCAAGGCTCGCTGGAGCTGCCTAGGAAACAAATTCTCCATAAACAATTAAAGTTTGGTGTATCTGACTTGGGTAATATGTGCTACACTGATTTTGTATTACTCATGTTCCTTGATCTAACCAGGTCAAACAACCCTGCAAAAGCCCTGGTATAGGGAGCAGACATCATTATTTCTATGAAACAAGTCATAATAAAAGATACCAAGTTAATTGAGTCACACGAGATCAGTTGTTCATAAGTTCATATCGATCGACATTAATGACACTATTTTAACTTCAATTTGTCATGAAACCATTCCATTATTTTAACTGACACTATATCAAATTGACTGTAATGAGCGACTTGTCCCTTTAATGCTCTACATTTTGGCATCAGCTTCAAACCCTACAGAACATCCCCTGTATTTCAGTGTAGCTGAATCAGGGCTCACTGTCATGGTTTAGCCCTAGCAGGCAGCCAAGCACCACTCAGGTTTTGTGCCTACTCACTTTTAGGGCCCTGGGAGGAACAGAAGAGCCCTTGAGACTGTGTAAGCACTGCTTTGGTCAAGGTCAGCATTAATTAAAACATTGTTTAGCAGAAATAGATTTGTACTTCAGAGCAGCAATTTGATAATTTTATCTTTGTGATAGATTTTGGGTTTAAATTTAATCATTCCACATGTATTTAACTTTTGAGAGACAGATTTGGTGACAATACAGGGACTGAATTTTACTTAAGGTTAGCAACATAGTACATGCAGAAAAGTTGAAATTTCAGTTGTGGTTATTGTTATAAAATAGGATAGACAATCAGAACCCATTTGTGCTTAAGCCTCTGCTTCACAAACACCTCTAAAAAGTAAGCATATTTAGTTCAAAAGTGAGACTAATCATTTTATCAGGCTAATCAGCACGCAAAATATAATTCCAGTTTTTGTTTTGTCATCACTTTTGAATCAATTTTATTGCAATTAAACTATTTTAGATGATCTATGCAGATATTGACACATTTCTGTGTTACAAAAATGAAATCAACATGGAAACAAAGCATTTCCTGTATCAGCTGACTTCACTGCATTGTTGTTTACACAGTACTAATGACATTTGTTTCAGATGTCAAAATAACAATTTGATTTTTCTCACACTGGCTATCCATATTTTCAAAAACACCTATAAACTATAGAAGCAGCTCACATTGTCAATTCATCTGGCTGCTGAATACAGACAGCCCACAGATCTGTTAATAATATAATTTATTTCTGTCAAAACCAGGACATCATCACTTTTGCTTCAATACAAGTCATTCTCTTTCATTTTCAAAAGCACAACGTCTCAGTTTTCTTAATGATCTGTTAAAATACAATGAAGATTGAGTGGTTTTGAGACAAAAATTGAGCCCTTAAGTATTTCTGTTTCAAGCAGGCCCCGTTGCTATTCTCAATAAATCTGTCCTTTCCAGGAGCGCTTCTGATTGGCCCCCTGGCTTAGTAACTCATCTTAGGATCTCTCCTAATGTTATGGAAAACGTTAGAAGAAAAATTAAAGGGCAATACATGGCACAGGCCTGTTAAAAGCAAATGTAGCACTAGAAAACAATCTCATCCAAATTCTTAGTTTGCTATAAATACAACAAATTTGAGCTCAGGTAAGAATAGAAGGATATCAAAAAGGAAGTGCGGAAGGTCATTTTGCAGAATGAAATAGAAGAGGTGATGAGACCTAAGCAGGAATTGTTGATGTAATCAGAGAAACAGATGAATTAAGTAGAGGTGATTGTATTCAGCAAAATTCTGTCCATTCTGTTCTGTATTAGCTTTTCCCTTGGGGGAAAAAAAAAAAAAAAAGAGCTGCTATTTTGATGTATTCATCACCTTTAGTTTCAGCCAAGGAAGGTAGGAACACTTGGATTAAATATTTCAGTTTGTCCAACCTTTAAAGAACGAGAACAAAACAATAGAGTTGTAAAAATAACAGATCTTAGTGTGTGTTCAGATAATATTTTCTAATATATATGTTTTGAACATATACTTTTTCATTTCTGACTGGAGCTAACATGCAAAATTATAAAGGGTTAAAACCAATCTTCTGTGCATGGCCCTCCTGGGAAATTTGCAATGAGAAACAAACAGTATTCAGTTGCTGTTTCCCTTGTATTTTGTATTCACTTCCCCACATTATTAAATGGATCCTGAGTCTAAGAATGCTGTAAAACAATTATTTTGTCAGTGGTTCTAGGGGAAAAAAAAAAGATGAAATAGCATTTAAAATTTTATCACTGCAGTTGAAAAATATCTCATAAAATATGCAGCAGCATCTCTTTCACTTTCAATATTCAGATGGCTTCTGAAAAACGTTATTAAATCTTTAAAATATTTGTGAGATGGTGACTTTGTCTGGAACAGCTTACAGGAATGTGTGTGGTTATCCCCATTCCAGCAGTGATCTTCCTTGGAACCTCTGCCAGGACACTTTGCCTCTTTGAGCTACTTTCTCCCTATTCCTGATGCAGAGAGAACATATGCTAAAAATCCTGAGGAGAAAGGTTCTCAGGCAGAATTTTTTACCAGATTTTTCCATGTTAATGAGGAGATCTGCTTCATTCCTGGGGAAATCTGAGTTCTCTGGGGACAAAAGCCATTCACTCTTTATTCTGTAGGGAATGAGGGAACTGGATGTGAGCTCCACAGCAACTCACTGGCTCTTAAGCAACATTTCAGCTGTGCTGCTCTTGTTTCACCCATGCACAGAGATCTGGATAACCAACCTAGCTCTGGGCACAATGACATTGCATTCGTGAGTGATGAGAACAGCAGAGAACACAAAATAATGGGGCATTTTATTTATCATTTTTCTTGTAACAGATTTTCTCACTTAAGTCCTCCTGCTCCAGTGAGACATTTTAAGTAATCCCCATAGGGATTATTTAGTGTCAGTTCCCATTTCAACGGGAAAGGAACTGTGAGTTCATTAAAGTCCATATTTGTAAGGGTAAAGTTTCCAAAGTGTCATACTTCTATGCCTGGCATTTTTGTGCACAATATAAAATAGTAACTATCTTGAGTCTGCAAGAGTTAAAGTTATGATGGGATTATCATCACAAGAAGCCTTTTTCAACCTATTCATAGATTTTGAGAGACATTTCATTTTTGGTTCATTTTTTCCTGAAAAAGATCCTTCCAAATGAAACATGAAAAAAACTTATCTGTAGTTTTACTATTTGTTTTGTTATGGTTGTTATTACAATAATAATTCTTGTTGTAATGATAATATTATTAATACTGATAGTAGTAGTAGTAGTAACAATAGTAATAAGGACTTACTCTCCCAAATTTTTTTGCTGCCCCCCTCATGTGACAAAAGCTATTCTTTGCATTTTGGTCAATCTGCTATTGTGCAGATTGATTAGGCACCAAGAATACCCAGATTATGCAAAAAATCATGATTTCATCATAATGATTTCATTCACCCCTCTGTAAGATTTCACATGCAATATACCAGAGAAACAAGATATTTAACTTAAAAGAGCTTGAGAATCAGATGTCTTTAGTCATGTAGACTTCCTTTGCATTGCAGAGTGTCTGCAAGTGCTAAGAGACACTGACAAAGGGGGACTTTTTCTGTCTGTGGGAAGAGGAGGAGACCCAGAGTCTGCAGTGCTCTCAGTGGGAACAGAGTTGCATCCACAACCTCCCTGGGCAACCCGTTCAGGTGTTTCACCACCCTCACAGTAAAACATTTCTTCCTAATGTCTAACCTAAGTTCCTCTCTTCCATTTGCACCCAGCACTCCTTGTTCTATCACCACAGTTCCTGATGAAGAGTAAGCGATAGGACAAGGAGTAACTTCATGAAGCTGAGGAAGACATTTGTGGTCCTGCTGGCACAAACGTTTGGGCATGTTGATAAGACAGGGAAAACATGTTTTACAGGGAAAAATGACTTCCAGACCACTCCTTCTTCACTTAAGCTCATCTCGTGGTCAGTGTCTGTTTCAGGCTACAGAAGTGTGGTGTGGTTGATCTCCATACTCTTATACCTGGTCTAGGTGGATCAGCTCCCTGGTGGCTCCTTGGATGGCTCCTTTCAGGAACACTCAGTGAGCTGTGATTATCCAGACTGCATTTGAAATACTGATAAGAAGTCAACCCTTCAAGTAAGGACTCTTGCAGTCAGCTCAGTGTCACACTTGTCACTGCTACCTGCCAGGAACACAGTATCCAGCTAGATCACCCAGAAACCCATAGTTATTCTGGTAAAATATGTGACTCGAGACAGAAGGATGGAGAAAAGATATTGTTTGCTAGCTGTGCTAGGAGTCATGCATTGGGCCACTGTGGTCAGCAACAGTGGGCATTAACTTGCATTTGTGATCAGCAAAACTCACACAATCAGAGATTGTTATTTCATCCACACGTACCACAAACACACGGCCAAGGCCTCATTTAGGTGGGTGCCAGGTGAGAACAGGAATCCTGTTTACCATTCTGTAGGGGTGGCTGTCTTGAGATCACCTGCAAGCAGAGAGCAGGGGCCAGGAGCTGCAATATGTAAAAAAAGAGAGTGTGAAATGACTGGAGACAACAGCAGTTCAATCTGTTCTTAAAAAGCCACTGTCAGGACTATCAGAGTCCTGAAGCATCCCCAAGGGGTAATCCAGAATACTTTTCCTGCATTCAAACTTCCTTAGAAGTTCGCTGGTGAAGGAAATGCAAAGCATTAGGGAAAGTTCAAATACAAGTTCCTGCACTGGAAATGAAGTGCCTGGGTTGGGGTTGCCAGAACCAGCCTTCCAAAGCCTGGTGTCCTGTCCTGCAGGAAGAGCTGAGCACAGCTTGCAGTTTGATGTGGAAGCTGCTGCCACTTGTCTGCTTTAAGATTTAGTTTAATCTTCTCCCTGTTTCCTGAAGGGCCTAACTAGTTAACCTCCATCCTTTGTAAGTTTAATTTCCTGAACAGCCTGCAGGACAAGAACTCTCTTTAGGTTCATCCTTCCAAATGCACATGAGCTGTCCAGGGCTGCCACAATCTCTGCCAGTATAATAAACTCACCCTGCGTGTTTTTATTGTGCTTAGCTCAGGCATTACTTTAATGTGTACAATTAAAAATCGACCCTTTTCAACAAGGCTGGTTATTGAATTTGAAAATCATTCTATAGAAGCCACTCCTGAAGAATTTTGAAGACCCTTCCATTTTGTAGTGTTCTAAAACAGCTTCTTGTTTCTGAAAATGTATATTGTAAACTTATTTCAATAATATATAATAATATCAATTTATGAAAAAAAAAACCATTTTCAGTGAAAAATTTACAGCAGGATTCAAATTTCAATGGCGTTTTTTCAAATTACTTCAGTGTTTTTTATATTTCAAATATTTCAATGGCATAAGTTTTGTTTATCCCAAAGATTCATTTATAATTTAAAAGGGGCGGGGTTGTCTTTTTTTTTGTAGAAGTTACTCCAATATGCTCTAAATTTCTGTACAGATCACTGTCTTTTTACACAGGTTTTAAAAGAGAAAAAAAAAACATCCTGTGCCTAAGACCTGCTTGAAGCTCAGTGGGAGAGAGGCTCCCTCCTGTGGAATATGAGGTCTCCAATAACTTTTCAGTTGCACATTCAAAATCCCCTAAGGAAGTAAGCTGTGCTTAATTTAGTTATAAGTTAGTTAAATTTTGAAGGCAGTCAAGGAAATAGGGCATTTAGACAAGAAGCTATTATCAATTTTTTTGAGATTAAAAGATTTGGGCAACTCTCAGTGAAATCTCAGCAGAATCTCTTGCTGAATTTATTTCCACAGAGCTGAAATTTCTCTTTTTATTTGAAAAGTTTGCTCTGGAACTCTGACTAAAGCTTGCTGTTTTCAAATTTTCTGAGAGAAGGCTAAGCAGATTTGAAAAAAGTCATGAAAAATCAGAGTGATGCAGGAATTTCCATTTAGGAAGAGCACCATTCAACCATTAAGAGGCAAAATAACTCAAGAAGAATGTCAGAAAGCTCCCCTGATGGCATCCTCCCTTTGTTCTTCTTTTTTGTTTAAAAAAAAAAAAACTATAGACCTCGTGTATTTGAAGATCTGCAAAAATGATTTGCAGATGGATTATGTTGACTTTAGCTAAAATTTTCTCATTTTTTCTCAGGGAAAAAGACTTTTGCTTATATAAGGAATAGTTCCTAGTTATACATCTAAAGTACTATATAAGGGATTTTTTTAACTTACTATAAAAATTTTATAGATTAAAATGCTTATTCAACATCATCTCTCTTAATTTTCTCCTTTTACCCTTACATACTTGAAAAATGCTTGGAGCATTCTTAAGGCAGTAGGACATTCATTGAAGAAAAGAAAATGATGTTGGAGTAATACTGCTAAAGAATGCATATTGAAATACGTTTTAGTTTTGGGTTCTTTTTGGGTGCTTTTTAATGAATGGTTTATATGCAATATCATTGCTACATTTCCAGTGTTCCATGTATTAAAGTGCATCACATTTTAAAGAGCCTAGTGTGCTCTGGTTATATAAAATCATCAGAAAATTCAATCAAGGAGAAATACTTGTCTGAGTTTTTGATTAGTCTCATTAGATTTTTTTTTGTGTTTCATTGCAACATTACCTAGCTATTAAAATGTCAAAAAAAAAATCCCCAAAACAACAAATAAACAAGGTGATACATCCTTTATATTGTTTCAATTCTTAACAACATATTTCAGCTTACATGAGCAAATTTCTGTGCATTTTATCTTAGATAAAAAGGAGCTACCCTAATGAAGATAAACAAAGCACTCCCTTTCAGAAGGAATAGAATTAATCAATAATTATAGACAATGGACATTTTGGTTACAGAAGGCCTGTAAAGAACTGGTTTAGCAATTTGAAATAAATAAACTACAGTGGATCTTGCTTTTGAAAGTTGATTAATTGCTTTCATTCTCAGGCCAGTTGCTGTTTTGGAATAGGTTGGTTGTGTTCAGGTGTTATTGGTTTACAGAGAAAATACCTCCCTGGACAATAAGTTCAGTTTCTATTCTCAGTGGCTGTGCTCCATTAATTTCATCACTGGTGCACAGTAGGCACTGGCCAATTTATTCTTAAATTAGTGAATTACTTCTTAAGGAAGTAATCATAGTGTGCATTTTGTGTCTCCATCAGAAGGAGTGGGAAGCACATGGCGGGAGAATGGAGCCTCCTGTCTTCTCCCTGAGCTTTGCTGGGCTGCCCTTGAGCATCTCATCCAACACTTCCTTCATTCTTTTCCTTTCCACCACATCAATTTTATCAAAACACATCTCCATCCACTGGCATGTCAGTCTCTTCCTGCAGGTTGGGACTGATGTGTAAATTAAAACACTTTTTAACAATTTTTCAGAGCATTTAATTTCTATCGATCACCTCTAATTGTAAGAAGAAAATTTATATTTTATGGAGATAGAAACATCTATTTTTGTCTCCCAGATAAAATGCTGAACCTGTTTCATTTAGGCAAACCACACCTTATTCTTAAACCATTAAGGCTTTTAATGAAATACATATTACGCATTTATAAACAGACATAAACAAACTGTTGTATTAGTACAAGCACACAATTTCCTTACATGAAAGATATTGAACCCATCCCCACTGATTTCAATATGCTTGCAATTGCTAAATGTCCTTTTTCTCAACTGAACAGCTATTTCTGTATTTGCCCAGCATAAGCCAGTGGTACATATATATGTTCATAATAAGATTATTCAAATACTATTCAGAGAAAGGACAGTAGCTTAAGCTAAGTATATATTCTCAACACAGCCATCTCCTCAGCTTAAATTCCATCTTTCCACGGTAAAGTGGCAAATTATCTCACTCTTGACCAAAGTGACTCTTGAAAGTCTCAGTAATCACAGACAACAGAAGTAATTTCATTTTAGAACCTGCAAGAAGATGAGCATTTACGTATTAAAATCCAATACTGCAAAATCAGATGCAGCTGTAAAATTAGAACTCAAGTAAATAATCTGCTCAGTGTAGCAGATCAGACTGCAAGCATAATTACTCCTCTTGTAATTAATTTTAATTAGATGAGAAGAAAATAGGTAGATCAGTTTAGTAAACAAATCTTAATAAACATAATCAAGAATGGCACTGCATCAAAATCTCCTGGTAGCACTTTCTTTTCTGCTACTAGGTACTTACATTCATTTATTTTCCTTAAAGTGTATATATTTAATTGAGTCTCTGCAAGAATAAGAATGTTTGTAAAATGTGATTTGTGTTACAGACCTAACTTTTTTCAATTACAATTACAGTATGAATTTGCCCATGCCTTAAACAGGTGGATCAGAAATTAAATTACAGTCCGGTTACATCTTGAAATTAGACAATATTATTTCAATTACCTTTTGGAGTTTGACCTGGACAGTCTCAGAGAATAGTTGAGATGGGAAGGGGTCTTGGGAGACCATCTAGTCCAAGCCTTTGCTCAGAGCAGGTCCATCAGAGCAGGTTGCTCAGGGCTGTGTCAAGCCAGGTTTGAGTATCTCCAAGGATTAATGCCCCACAAGACCTCTGGGCAACTTGTTAGGTGGATGATAAGCAGGGATCCTTTTTCCCTTAAATTAGCCCATGTTCCCTCTCCTTTTCCCTTTAAATTAGCCCATATCTTGGTCATGGAGCAGATGATTACTTGTGCTCAAACTGGGATCACTCTGGGAAAATACAATCCATGGTGAAATGAGAGACAGGAGCAGCTCATGTGTATGATGAAAGACCATATTCAGACTGGGATGGCACAAATCAAAGGTGGGCTTGAAAAAAGGAAAGGAAAATGTCTGTCCAGACTGTACTCATTTACTGACAAATGAATGCTAAGCCAATTTGGAAGTTCCATTTTTGAGCCCTAGGGAGCTCTGCTTTTCCTCCTCAGGTGAGGATAAGTGCATTTGAGAAAATGTATCAATCCTGCTATCAGCTAATACCTTGAGGAAATGTGAAGCTGGATTTATCTTATCATTGAAACTTTGTTTTTTTCATTTTTCCAGTTACTCATGGCGGTGATGAGGAGCTTGGTTCCAAAAAAAAGGTGCAAATAAAACTGCAGCAGTTCATTGTATTTTCTGTATCTGCTGAGGATGAAAGCACAGGTCACTTAACATGATTTGTGAAAATCATTGTTCAATTAAAAACTGGCCTCTTGGCCTCATCTTACCTCACACAAACAACCCAATACAACAGAGTGATAAATTCCAGTCCCTGAGAGTCCAGAATTGGGATTTTAACTGGTGTTATAAATTCCTTAAATTTTTGGCTCCAGACAGCTTTGACTTCCCCCTTCTTTTGCCTCATGGAAGTCACCCCAGCTTGGAGGACACATGAAATATCTCCAACTCCCGACTCAGCATCTATAACAGCAAAAGGCAAACATCCTTTCCTCACCCTTGGCCATCTCCTTGCTTTACTACAGATATAAGATGGAACATTTGGGGTGTCCTTTTTGGAAAGTCTGTGGTAGTAGAGCTGTGGCTGACTTTTGAGCCTCAACAATATCTATATCACCTTTTTTACTGTACCCTTGGATAGCAAATGACAAAATTTAACCGATCTTAAACCTACCACGGAAAAAAAGATTGAAAAGGGTTGCACAGAGGGATCACGACCCATGACCATAAGCCCTTCTTCCAGAGTACCTTTTGTGTCATATTCACCATATGGACCAGTATTGACTGCAAAAGGTGTTTTCCTTTGCTCAGAAGTACACTGGGGATTTTTTTTTAAACTACAGTTTTGTTGACAACCACAACACTGCATGTGTCAGCCACACCCTGCAACAGCTAATTGAGATTTTTTATTAGCATGATTTTGGATTGTAAGCTTCAGTTCTTTTTTACTTGAAATTTATGAAGTTAATTAAATAACTCTGAACACAATTAAAAGTTCTAATTTGGCAACATATTAATTGATATTAGCTTGTACATCCCACATAATATTTGTAAAATGGCTATTTATTTGTCAACTGCAGGGAAGTTAGTGTAATTTGTTTGTCAGATGATTGTTTACTAAACTTTGAGTGTGAGAAAAATTGCTGTTTAAATCAGTCATGTTTTGGTTTGGTTTTTTAATACAGAACAATTTATCTTTCTCAACAAAAATTTTCCTGTGTAGGTTTGAAACACAAATCAATTTAAAAAAAATAATACAAAGATGGCTTCGGAAAGACCTAATTCAACCTAGGATATGAGATTTGGAGTTAATTACACACACACACAAAAAAGAGGTATATGGTTGGAAAAGGCTATTTTTATAAGATATCTGGCTTTCTGCCTTCTCAAGTTTCTTTATGCTCATCACTTAGGTATGTGATTCAGCACTGGGACAAAAAACATTCCCTGCTTTACAAGTATAAAAGCTTTGGCAGAGTACACACCACTGCTCACATTCAAGGCAGAGGAAAAGGGAAAGGGAAAGGGAAAGGGAAAGGGAAAGGGAAAGGGAAAGGGAAAGGAAAAGGAAAAGGAAAAGGAAAAGGAAAAGGAAAAGGAAAAGGAAAAGGAAAAGGAAAAGGAACACAAATACAAAAAAAGAGAAAGAAACAGGACAACACAGAAAGTGAAACAGAGAAAGAAGAAGAACAAGAACAAGAAGAACAAGAACAAGAAAAAAGAAGAAGAAAAAGAGAAAAAGAAAGAAAAAGAAAAAGAAAAAGAAAAAGAAAAAGAAAAAGAAAAAGAAAAAGAAAAAGAAAAAGAAAAAGAAAAAGAAAAGAAAAAGAAAAAGAAAAAGAAAAAGAAAAAGAAAAAGAAAAAGAAAAAGAAAAAGAAAAAGAAAAAGAAAAAGAAAAAGAAAAAGAAAAAAGAAAAAGAAAAAGAAAGAAAAAGAGGAGATAGCTGCAGGAGTCCCTTAATTTTTTAATTCATTCCCACAAAGAGCCTTCACCAGCAAAATTAATCTGACAGAGAGACAATGTATTTCTCTTGCTGTCCTTAAGAGACCACAGGATTCAGCTATCATTCAAAACTATAGAGCATCCTATTGGAAGAACCAGCAATCAATCATTTGTTTGATATCAAAAGGAAGTCGTAAGCAATCAATATTTGAAGCCCTGTGAATCTTCTGAAATTAAAAAAAAAACCTGCATGTTTTTCTATTGCAAATCAAGACACAAAGACATAGCTGACAGCAAACGAGTGGCTGGAGATGAGAAGTCTTATTTCAGCTGATATCACTGTCCAACCACAGCAGAACTATGTAGAACAGCCAAATAAAACAGTTGAGCTAAGATTGCTGCTAGCAGGTATTGAGAAAGAAGGAATGTACTAAAATGACCTCCTTTTAGCGCTGCTCCCAGTAAATGTTCCATACAATATCGAGATTTTTATGCACACTGTATAGAAAAGGCTTCTTTAGGATTTCACACGTGTGAGAATACAGAATTGTATCTCCATTTTATATTCCATTCCCAAAATAATGCTGTGAGGTTACAAAGAAATACTATGGGTCAGTTTTTATCCATAGGAATAATTTTGTGTTTTATACTTTCTAGTTGATGGCCGAGGCAGATACTGAGGAAAGCCCCTTGGGCAGTCTGTTACCTCCAGATGACACGGAAAATACACACAGAATATTCATACTCAGCATTTTTTGGCAAAGCCACTTAATTCTTCAAATCCAATTTCTTCATATTGTATTTTCTTTTCCTTCTTTCTAGTTTTATTTGGGGAATAAAAATATGCTTTCAAGATTAATATCACAGCATTAAAGTCTTATTTCCAATAGAAGCTGGAGTTTATTGCTGAAATTGGCCAATCCTTTATTTGGGTCATTTTGAAAATTCAGCTTAATGCAGCCAAGTTCATATAAAGTTCCTTCAGTGCATTTACTGATCAAAATCTAAAGTTCTTATCATATCAATAGGCATTTAAACAACAGATGACTCATTTTCCATTTGTTTACTCTGACCCTTTCCACTGCAAATTCTCCTGTTAAGTTATTTATTGCCAGATTTGTGCTGGCCAGCCTAGAACTGTACATATACTATATGTGTTTTAATTCTCACATTTTCTTAAAATCCTTGACTTCATAACTTCGGTGTTTTCTTCTTTCAGTCCTCTTAATTAAAGCTGCAAGCTTTAATTTAAATTGTCTGTCAGTGATTTGAGAACTTTTATGCCAGGTATTCATTCCCAGGGAAAGAACCTCTCAGTGATGGTGTGTGATTGGATATTTCAGGTCCTCTTTCCCCTGAAAGATTCACAGAAAAGTCTCTACACAGGGAGAAGCAAAATCCACTGGGTGTGATTATTCTCTGGTTGTTTCTTTTCCTTCAGCAGATGGCGTGTGCATGGCTGATGAACACCAGCTCATGTGCCTAACCAGCCATTCCTCGCAGGCCCCGTCGCTCTGCTGCTCCCTTGGATGCTTCTCATCCTTGATGATGAGAAAAACAAAATAAAGCCACCAAAATCATTGCATCCTGGCCTTGTGGTTTGATACAGACCTTCAAAGATGGAAGAGTCACACGCAAGCTACACAACATTCTTTTGAACTGCGTTGTACACACAAAGAGGAAAATACTCAACAGCTTGTAAGAACTTGCTTTCCTACATTGCTTTTCTGGGAAGTTCAGGGGAATGTCACCCTGTGGTAGACTTTTTACAGACTGGAGAGGAGTAAAATCTAATAAAAGCTACCAAGGCAACATCTCCCAGGGAAGAAATCTCATGTTTCATAAAGATCCCAGAGAGTGGGGAAAATCGCTCGGGCACTGCGCAGCGGCACAGGAAGAAGAAAGAGCAGCAGGCCAGAAAGTCCTGGGGGAGACCTGTGTATACAACATTACTGTCCCAGATTTGAAATATCTGTGTGATGGTTTAGCCTGATTCTATTTAAATGTGCTTGACAATAATGCAGGAGTTCCTCTGGTTTCCAGGACAGAAATCTGAGCAACCTGATGTCCTGGCTCATTGCAGGGGTATTGGACTAGGTGGTCTTTAAAGGTCATTTCCAACACAAACTATTCTATGATTATTTTTAGGGATTTATTCAATTATTGGAAATGGGTTTTTCCACATTTCCCATCAATATTTCACAAAAGACAGTACCTTTCAGTCCTGAAAGGTACCATTAACTCAGCCCAATTTAGCTTGCAGGTTATTTCTGTGAACTGAAGCATCTCTGACAGATGAATGCCCAAAGTGATCCTTTCATTTTTCTCTGTAGGAGATTTTTGAACTATTAATGATTATCACATCTCAGATGCATTTCATGGAGGCTAAATTTAAAGCTGAAAGCTCTCCTGATGGTCATAGTTAAAGTTCACACCTTTCCATACATCATTTTGTTTGACATGGAAGAAATGTCTTTATTTCAGCCATGACTTATCGCTGCTATTTCAATGTAAAATTCAAAACAAAACAAAACAAAACAAAAACAAAAACAAAAACAAAAACAAAAACGCCAACCAACCAACCAAAAAAAACCAGAAAAAAACCACCAAAGATGGCAGTGTTGCTCAAAATAAATCATGCAGCAGTCTTTGCACCTTCAGTGGCCTCTGGGTTGCACTACCCAGTCATTAGTTTATAGCCATCACACTTTGTCCTTGTTTCTCCTAAAGTGTTGTGCTTGTGCAAAAATCCCTTTCTAGGCTCTAAGGTCCTGGATGGGTTACAATGTCCTTGAGTGTAACTGTCTTTTTTTACTTCCATGTCATTTCATAAGGATACTACATTGTACTTGTTCTTCAGGCCTCAACCCATAGAGTTTTAACAGGTAAACCTGCAATTCCTTATGGGCATGGTGTCAATTTGGTCCCAGCAGGAGAGACTATCCCACAATGTAACCTTCACTTTCTGCAGAATGTAATATGATGGATATGAAACATGCAGACTCATTGGTACTTTATGAATCTCCATTTTGGTTTATAGTGTGATAAATTTAACCCACCCTTCCCTCTCTCTTACATAAAACAACTTTCTTAAAACTTTTACTGGCCTGTGTGACCAAACAGAAATTGTCATTTTTCTTTATTATCTGTCTCAGTAAAAAGTTTAGAAGTACAAATTAGAAAATAAAGTATCCAAATTTTTAATGAGACATTTTATGATATCCCAACATATTCTGCTTTCAGAAACTTATTTTACATTTTCAGATTTATGTTTATTACAACAATTTAGTATATTTATGGTCTCATTACTATGCTTATTGTAACATGCAACTTGCCTATATTTCCAATCTTTTATTATTTTCCATTAAAAAGACACTAACAGAGACGCAATTCAAAGTTCAATAAAGTTTGGAGCAGATTGACTCAATGCCAAGTTCAAATATTTTCTTGTTATTGTTACTCAATTCATGGAAGCTCTATTTTCAGCCTGAATAAATCTAACACCATTTCCCATCTCTTTTTATTATTCTTTCTTCATCCTTTCCTACTTCTTTCCTCTTGATGAGAACAGAAAATGTCACCCGTTTTCCCGTGACTTTGAAGTCAAGTATTGCACAAGCACATTTTCTTATAACTCCATCAAAATTGTCATTAGCTATATTCCAAGTAACCTTTCACCAAGTTTGAAAAAGGAAAATAAACAACACTTTGAGCAGTTGCAACTTTAATTGGAGATTCAATTCGAGGACTAAATCTCTGTGCTTTTTAATTTATTTCTCAGTAGGCTACAAGATTATACAATTCCTGAAAAGGAATAACAATCTGTAGGAAAAGTGGCTGACAAGTGCAGTCACACTCTTCTTCTATGTACAATAACCAAGAAACGATGTCAGTAATTAATAACCAGCTTTTGAAAAAGAACACAGACAAGACTTTCTGTTTGACAAATGTAGTTAAGTTTAAGCAAAATAGTCAGTGTTTGATACACAGACTCTTTCTTAATCACTTTTATTTCACACTGAAGCCCATAATAATATATAGTGATCCTTTATAAAATGAAATGCAAATATAAAATTTGTCTTTTAGTACTTCTCCTTCTGGAAGAGATAAAAACAGGTATGGAAGACTCTTAACTATCTGAACAGCATTATTGCCATTTGATGATTAATATGAGAGAAATGGCTCAAAGAACCATTAAATTCATAATTAGAACAAACAAGTTGCCAGCAATAGGGTCAAAGTCCTGGACTGGATCTCAGGATTCAAGCCCTGTAAGACTTTAGGCAAAGTGAGTAGGAGATCTCCTGGGGCTTTCTATTCTCTCCATTTTCCTACTGGCAAGCTCAGATTCGTCGTGCAGCTTTTTGCTGCCCTGTTAGCCGGACTTATTGCAGTTCTTTTTTCACTGATAGATTCAGAGTGTTCCTGAGGTGGACACAGGCTGTGCTATGGACAAATCCCAGCTCATACATGGATGCAAAGCACAGTAGCCCCATCTTTTCACTCCCCCTTGTTCCACCTTGGCTTTCAGAGGAAAGAAGTGTGGCTACATGAAGCCAAACATTATAAAGTACAGCCATGTTATTTCATGGCCAAATTCCCTATCAAATGATCAGGACACAAGGCAGAAGCCCAAGGCATTTTTGTCCCCCACTTCCATTGCAAACAGCAGTCCATGAAAAGATACAACAAGCCCTGTACTGCTACAGCTTGGGGAATATGTTGATAAAAAAGGGTAAAACTTCTCTGCTGGTTGGGATAAAACATGCATTCCTTGATCCCACATACGACCATTGAATGAACAAATTTATGCTCTTCATGTCATAAGCTGTTTGTTCTTTGGGTTTTTTGTCTGTGTGGAATTGCAACTGATTGAAACCTCGGCATCCCTAGAAAACAATTTGCAGTCCTATTTCACAGCTACGAGTAGACAAGAAATCCAGAGTTTCTTCCTCTCCAGTGAACTCCCCCGGATATAAAAATAAGAGCATTAGTCTGTGCTTGTCTGTGCATTCCTCTGTGTGCTCACACACAAAAAATGAAGAGTCACATCACCCATTACTAACACGCTGCCAAACCTCAGAGCAGAACACAGCCCAGCATTGAATAGGAGTTCAGAAAGCTCAGAGCAGCTTTCACAATGGAGTAGGAGAGGAAGCTGAGGAAAAAAACAATCCTGGAAAGCTGATACAACACAAACACTATTCAATTTTCTTGATCTGAACTATTGCCAAGATGTTGTTTTGGAGCTGTGGAACACAGCATAGAGGAGAGAGCCTTTTTTCAACAATGGCCCTATGATGGAGAAAAGAGGAGCTAAATTACTCAGTCCAGGAGGGAATAAACAAACTGCTACTGATGGATCCCGGTAGTGAGAGGAAAGCTAATGGAAAGTAGCTCATGCATGTCTTCCAGCTGGCTGCAATTCCTACAGACACAAATTTTCATCTTCTTTTTCATCCGAAATGCATAAAATTGGATGTATGCATTTTACACGTATGTTTGCCTATATATTTTTGATGAAACAACTTAATTTCCTTTCCATACTGTGCTTTTTTGTTATATTTGGCATCTTGCGAGAGAGCAAGGTCTGTCTCATCTGGGCCACTGCACTCTGAGTTGCACTGAACTCTTTAGAGAGAGGGAGAAAGGAGGAAAAGGCATGCAGCAGTGACAGAAGAGACCCCCAAGAGAAGTGAGGGGCAGCCTGCAACAGAGAGCAGACCTGTACCCACTCAGCTTGAGTTACCTGCCTGCTACTGCCAGAAGATTTGGTGCTGCTCCTTCACCTGCCAATCTCACAGAAAGCCAACCCAATAAAACAGAAATTTCTAGTTTTGCAGCAGCTGCAGCGAGGCAAGCCTCTAATCCTACCCTGTGGCCAAACTGCTGCTACACCCACCACAAAGGAAAGAGCAGAAGTATTTAATTGGAAGCGCAAAGAAAGAAGTGGAACCTATCATTTTGGCAGCAAACTGTGTGAAAGTTGGCATTGCACAGCACCATGAGACAGGTACTGCTGCTTCCTTAGCAGCCCAGAAGAGGCTGTAGGGGTTTCTGCAATGTCCTCTTGATGGACAAGTGGAAACAAACAGTCCTGCAAGGATCAGAGCGGTCAGGAAGGAGATTTATTATATTTCATCCATTTTAACTATAAAAATGTCTTAAATAATTGTGATGCCCTAATTGATTAATTTATAGTCTAAATGAAGCAGTGATTTAACAACCGAAAGCCTTTGGTGTCCTTTCCATGTTAAAAAAACAGAGTTTGGGGAAGAAATTCCAATCTTTCTCTGCACACGATTCCAGGTCTAGTGGGGAAAACTTTCAGTTGGGCTTTCAGAGAGGCTGGAAAGAAGCCTGTCATTACCAGGAGATGTCCACAGTGATTTTCCAGTTACATTACTGGCCACTGCACATTGTGCAGTCCCTTCTTCCGGGTAAGATCTAGACAGAAAAGAAATGTCCATGTCTGCTTAGACTGCTTTTGACTTGAATATTCCAAATGAAATTGCCTATTGAGATATGGGCTTTTTGCAGCTGCAGGAAATAAATTTGCATCAACAGCATGTCTAGGGATCAATTAATTTTCATCAGTGTCAGAAAAAAGTACAACTTGAATAAGATCAGCCAGACTGGATTCAGATTGTGTAGAGAGTGACAGATTCATTTAAAAAAAATTTCAAGTGTGTTGCCAAAACCAAATGAAAGCGATTCAGTGGAGGCCAAGGCAATATCTATCCGTGCTGTGTCTGCATTCCTGCCAGTGGCTTCACATCAGGGACGTATTTGGAAGGATTACTTCAGATTTTCAGGAAGCACTTTATCCCATTCTCCATTTGGAATTCTTGTCTGGAGTTGCCGAAGAGGAGGGAAATCCAGTGTCTGCTGGCACAGTGCATCTAATTTAAAGTGTGCAAGAGAAGGAACATCAGCTACAATTTCCATTAAACTAAAAGTGAAACAGGATACTACAGAGAGCACAATGGCCCTGCACATATTTCTATAATTTATCTGAAAGATCCCACAAACTGGCAAAGGAAGCAGCAGCATCCAAATCTCCTGCTGATATTAAAATGGTAGTTGACTTCAGGAGACGTAGCACAGAGCAAGGAACAATTGACTGGCACGGAGAACTTCCACTGTCCAGACGCAGCATCTGGATGAACAGATGGCAGGTGCTGTGCTGTGGGTATACATGAATTTATACACGAATTTATTATGCAACAAGGGAGCAAAGGGTAGGCATGAAAGGGTTTGTGTGTATTGATCAAGCAGCAGCTAGAGAATGTTTGTAAGAACCCCCCCAAGGTTTCATCTCATTTTGCAGATGGCTGGAGGGCCCTAGGTGCCAAACTGTCTGTTTGGGTGATGCTGTCGGGTTTGGTTCATGAATACATGTGGAACATTTTGCAGTCTTTGGAACAAAGCAAGCAATTTGAATTTGGATTTCTTCCATCGCTCACTCTCTGCAGGTTAGAAATGTATTTCTAACAAATATTTTGGTACTTCTTCCTTTAGACCTTCACAATTTTACACTGTGTATTTACACACTTGACCTTCATCATTGAAGCTGATGTGTATTCCAAAGCCCCAAGGACACCTTGCAAAATGACCAAAACTACAGCAGTGGTTTGATGTCCAATTGCAAATCTCAAATCCCATACAGATGTGTCAGGCAAAATATTTTAGAGCAACTCTCAAGGCAAAGTCTACACATCACCACTAATCCAGGTCAAGATCAGGACAGTTAACCACAGCGACAAACTGGGGAAAAATCCCTTTCAGAGAGTCTGCCAGGACTGGAGATACCATAATAGTAGTACAATTTAATTACTCCTGTGTAGATTTAAATGTCACTGTGGTATTTTTAGACACTCTACAGGAACGTTTCATGGATAAGCAAGTCAGGCAACTCAAGAGGGAGTGTCTGGTTTTGACTCTCTTCCCAGTGGCATTTTTGGCTCGTGTCACAATGTTACTATCAAGGACTGCCTCTGTAATAGCCACTAAAATGTGTTTATATTCAACATTCTTGCAGGAAGTGCGAAGGCCAAAAAAAAATCCTCTGCATTAGTGTTTGGCTTCAAAATGTCAGTTTAGAAGCAGCCAAAAATGCTAACGGAACATTAAGGAATTATTAGGTGCAGAATAGGGAAGGAAAAAAAGGAAATAATGAATATATCACTGTATAAGACTGAGGAGTCTCGGCACCTTAAATATTGTGTGCAGTTCTGGCATCTCATCTTAAAAATTGTAGCACTGAGAGAGAAAAATGAAGGCTGATAAAGGTGACCTACACTCTGAAACAATTTGCATGCAAAGGGAGATGAAAAGGTTAGGACTTTTCAGCCTATAAAACCAATTTCAGAGGAACATAACAGTGAACTGTATAATCAGTAGCACAGACAGGATGAATAAGAAACTCTCATTCCCTTGTTTTTTCTTTTCATAATACCAGAAATAGATTACATCAAATGAAATTATCATCCAGCATTTTGGAACAACACAAAAGGGAACGTATCTCCTCCTACCCTGTAATTAAGCTGTATAACCTATTACAGAAGGGCAATAGTCATGCAAAAAGGCATCATTCAAATGAATAGGGGAAAATCATTAAAGACAATTAAACACAAAGGCACTGCCTCTGGCTGGAGACATCCCTGAGCTGCACATTGCTGGAAGCTGCAGAAGGATACCCAGGGAGTACTTTGCCACCTTTGTGCTGTTTTTATGCCAGGCATCCACTGCTGGCCACCATGACAGCATGGTAGACTACCTCAGATCTTTGATCTGATCCAGGGCAGACATGTTCCTTGTGCACTCACTGAACTGTGCTGGAAATGCCTAGGATATTAACTTTTTCATTCTATTATACCCACCACTCTCTCTGCTAACAGCAAAACCTAAAGAGAGTTATAAACTTTTAAAAGTTTAGGAAACCAGGCAGCTTTTTACACTGCAAACCTGTTTGCATTTATTTTGAGCCAGGATCAGATTGGACTGTACTTTACCTGACCTCACTTACAAAAAAAAGTGCCCATAAAATGTTAATCAATCTGATTGACCCAACAGAACCCCCCCAAAAACCCCCCAAACTGTTGGGAAATCATTGTGCTCATGGAGCAGGTCTCGACAGCAGCCCTTGCTGGCCAGCTTACACACAGATTGTTTATAAACTATTCTGGCAACTGGAGTCTAACTGGGATTTTCCTTCCCCAAGGAAAGAGGCCAGCCAGATTTGTGCCTGCTTTGTGCAGCTCAGAATTCCAGAATGAATATGCATGGACACTTCAGTTCTCTTCCAGCTTCATCTCCAGTAAGTTTTAGTGCATTCTGTCATTTTCTTATGGCGACTGGGTAGGATGCATCAATCTGGCATCATGCAGATGAGTGTCTATTATAACAGATCTTTCACGTGTGCATCCTCAGGTTGTGGATAGACAGAATGGTACAGAAATATTCTCCCACCATGCATTAAATAACGTATTAAAAGCAGATTAGGAAGATATCTGTGTTATTTTAAATACAGTGAATCCTGTTTTATGGCAGAAAATGAGCAGATATCCTCCTCAAGCCCCCTTAGCACTGATTTCTACATCTTCACTAAATATAATAGGAAAAGAAATTAGGATATTTTAATGAAACTAAGAATTTTCATTTTGCCTGGAGGACGGGTGTTGACAGTTCTTATTTAAAAAAATAAAAACTTATTTTTATCTCAAAGAGTGCTTTGATGGGGAAATATGACCAATAGAAACTCTTCTACTAACACTAGAAAAAAAAAAGAGTGTTTTAAAATGTTACTCTAATATTTTCCTCAATAACCACATCTCATACATTTCAAAATGAGGAGACAAAAAATAAGAGATGGTTTTCAATCTCTGGGATACTACATTTCTTCAGGAATAACATTTAATTTCTCCATCCCTGACTTGTATATAAAGATGAGACATCAGTCATCTGGATGTATTGTTTACTTGTAGCACAAGGTGAAGTCAAAAATCTCTCACACGTGCAGCCCCTAATGAAAGAGGGCCCTGATAAAATTCAGAGCCTCTAGGTGCTACTGCATGCAATAGCAGCTCAAATAAACGCAAATAAACCCCTGTGTCCTCACTTTCAGAATATTTATACCTCCACCTACACACACAGCACGTTCTGCTACTACAGCGACCAAAATGTAATGCATGGGAAAGCATCCACACCTCAGACAGCTGAATAAGTGTGTTACCCAGAGCAGTGATTGCAGCTTCCTGAAATTAGCTCCAATTCATTCCTTTCATTCCCAACCTTGCAGACCAGTCACATTGCATTGCTGCTCTTTATAGCACAGTATCTGATAAGACCATTTGAATATGTCTTCCTAGATCTTTCCTGGCTGGCTTCCCAGCACCCAGATGACTCAAGAACTGACAGATGCAGGGCATAACCTTTGTTCCAAAAACTGGTTATGCGCATCTGTGAGACTGAAAAAGGAGAAAGAAAAAAAACCCCACAGTTTTAAAGTATTACACTTGAAGTGAGAGTCAAAAAATGATAGGATAAAACAGAGCATAGGGACTTGGAAAGAAAAAAAATGAGAACAAGAGACCAAGCCCTAGGCACGGGCGATTGCCTGAGTCAGCAGGCACTCAGGCAGCCAACAGTCCAACACAGGAACAGGATCAGGCTGTTTGTTACTTTATTGATGCTTAAATGCAGAGCTACCAACTTTGCCCGTGTTTCCCTGCTGCTCGGTTTTGTCTGCCTTGGCAGCGAGCCTTGAGCCTGCTGTGATAAACTGGGTAAGGAGAGCGCAGTCAGGGCAGTGTTATCCACAAGATATTGGCTGGCTGGGACAGAAAGGGCTTTGCCACCTTCCCTCAGAACTCGCTGACCGCCCCACCTCCAGTTCACAGTGTGCAGGTGGTCCTGCCAAACACAAAGGATCAGCTGGGAGATGGAAAATTCAGATCAATGCCATCTCCTCCATTCTTACTCACTGAAAAATGCCTTCCCAATGGGGCTGTGCAACAAGGCTCTCCCCTACCCACAGTGTGAAGAGGAGCCCACTATGAAGTAAAACATTCCCCAGGATCTGTCTGGGGAATCTCCACAGAGATGATTCACAGTCAGGAGTGTTAAAAACTTTATCTCAGTTCATTCTGTCCCTGCTGTCTCCTCCACACCAAAACCCTTTTAAAGCACCACAGAGGACAGATGTCACTGTGCACGAGGGCAGCCACACCAGCACATGCCCTTTCTCTTGGAGACTGCTCTGTTGTAGCAGAGTACAATCTAACCCCACAACTTGTGCTGGGCACAGCATTCAAAAACATCCCTTGTTTGAATGCACCCCAGCAAAGATCTCCAACAGATCTCTGGCAGTATCATCCCATTCCCATCAGACCAAGCACTGTGTGGCAGTGACACCAAGCAAAACTGCTCCTCAGACTGTGGCAGAGATTTTACCTGAGGGCTACAGCACTGGCCAACACCAGCTGCCACCCTTCTTAGGTGGGATAGACACCAACACCTCCAGCTGCAGGAAGAAACAAATTGAGGCCAGACCGATGAAGTGAACAGGGCTTTGTTAGCAAGGTCAGGATGCAGGTGAGGCCTGTCCTACCACACAGCCAAGAAAAAGCCCAAGGAGCCACTGTTACCTGCAGTCCCCAGCTCTCTTGAGACACAAAGCAAAGCTCATGGCCATACAGCAGTTTTGGTGTGACATTGCTGAAGTCATTTAGTCAGCTCTAAGCGATGGCCTGGATTTTCAAAACCAGCAGTTCCACACCCACCTCATCGAAGTGGGTTTGTGATGTCTCAATGAGAATAATTTTCATTGTGTGTGTATATGTGTGTGTGTGATTGTGGTTTTCCTTTCCTCAGGCAACTTTCTGCTCCCTTGAACCCTGTCTAGGTCAGAGAGGGTCTCAATCACAGCTCTTACTTCTTTTATTGCAATATCTCTCACAGGCACAGAACTGCTATCACACTCATTTTACCAATGTAAAAATAGCACTTTTCCTCTAGGTGTCTCAGAAAAAAAGTATTTCCTTTAAATTATCCTCCAGGACCAAATAGATGATCTGCTGCTTCTCTGTTTCCAAAAATTACTCTAGGGTGAAAAAAAAAAAAAAGGCTACTGGAAGAAAACACAAACAAAATTGCAATAAAATACGGCTCTCGGGTTTTAAAGCACACAGTTAGCTCTTTCCTGGGTGCTCTCCAATTGTGCTTTGCCGGTTTGGCTCGCCGGGAGCTGACAGGAGCAGGCTCGGCCGTGCCGTTCCAGCAAGGGGACACGCGGTGGCAGTGTGGCCTCTCGCTCCTCCAAGGGCTTTTCCTGGCGCCGAGGAGTTGGTTCCCTTTCCCTCGGCGGGATCACGCAAATCCAACCAGAGAGAAGAGGACACGTGTAGGAAAAAAATCCTGATCTTCCTGACTAGCCTGCACTTACACGTAACACCTTCAGCCATGGGATCCAAAATAAAAAGGGGGCAGAAACCAAACCCTGAGTGATCCTAGAGATTCACCCACGTTATTCCTGGGTGTATTTAAGGTGCTCTTTCACATTTAACCTGAACACCTCAATGTTCATACCTACACCCGTTTTTCCTGCAGCTGAAAATCCTCTGTTTCCAGGGTAAAAACCCAGCTGGTTCCATAAGTCCTAAGAGAGGAGGGGACGGGGGAGGAAAAAAAAGAGTGAAAGAACCAATCTCCACAACTTTCATATAAATATCATTTGTGGGAAACGTCTGATGGAGAAAGGTTGTGTGGTTTAGGCCAAGCACATCTGGTAAGAATAAGAAACAAGGCTTATAAAAAAAAAAATCTGGTTTCCTGATCTGCTCGATTCCATCAGACACTGGGCTGAAAGCAAATGTTTTTATTTGGCGTTTCACATCCCTTAATCAGCATATGCACCATAATTAATTCTCTTTTTCAAAAATCTAATGAGCAAACATCCATCACAAGTTGCAATCTTTTAAGGATAATTCCAGCTATGTTGCTTTCCATCTGCAAATGACACTGCTAAAGTATTTCTCTCTCAAAAGACTTGGGGCTTTTTTTTTCACTCAGTTGAGATGGGACATTAGTCCAAAACAAATCAGCTTCAAAGAATTGCTGTTGATGGGTCAATCTGTTACATGATATTTGTTTATTTTCTTCAGCTAAGAAAAAACCTTAATTCATTTCTATTTCAGATCTTGGCTAAGCATTTTCTGAATTGCTGTGCAGGCAAAATTCTTTCTTTCTCCTCTCTCCCCCTGCCCCCAACTTTCCAGTCAGCATTCCTAGTTACAAGGAGAGAAATCCATCTCAGAAATCTAATTAAAGGTTTTAAAGCCCAGAGCAAACTGCTATTTCTTTTGCCACAGATCTCACGAGCACAAATAAACGTACATATTTGCTAAATAAAGTTAATAACAATTCAACAGTTCCTCCAACAGAGGCAATGTTAACGTGCCAAGAACTTGTAAACCTCTATGTGGTGTCAGTGGCATCTGAGGACACCCCCTACAAGAGTATTTTCGAAATATTAAATCCATTTCAGGTGCATTTTTTGTGTTAAACCAAATTGGTTTTGACTATAAAAACTATCCAGAATTCGTGTCTGTGCTGGAGTTCGGGAACGGAGAAGACAGCAGGGAAAAGGAGGAGGGGAGGAAATGTTTCACATTTTTTAGACTATTTCTAATCTCCTCAGTCCTACTGCCTGAGAATGAAGTATCTATTGTTTACTGGAAATGCTTTTGTGACTGTCTGTATGTCAGCAGAAGGGTCTAACACAGCTTCTGACATAGTTTACATTCCTTTCTAGCTGTGATGTGTCTTCCCCATTGTTTTTCCTGCCCTATCCTGTCCTTCCTTTCATTTTTTTTTTACCCTTGTACTTTTCTGTTACAATTACTTCCTGCCCATCCTAATTCTGTCAATATTCATCAGGAGTGTATGACTGACTGATGGCACGAACACAGCTTTATTAACAGGTCAGGGTGCAAGTTAGTCCTGTCCTACTGCACAACAAAAAAAAGCTGCGTGCCCGAGGAGCCACTGTTATCTGCCGTTCTGCCACATACCTCCAATCTCCTCCTCTGCACAAATCCCTGCTCCTCTTCCCCAGCTGGTTCCCCCCCATCTCCAACCTTTCTGCTCCGATACATCACTTTTCCCCATTCATAAGGAAAGAGGGAGTGTGTCACTCATTTTCCCTTAACCAGTGAAACTATTCCCATGTATGACTAACATGACCTCTCCCGTGGCTGCCACATTCGAACAAAGGGGAGTGACATTATAAAGTCCAAGCGATGAGAAGGGCCAGAGCTCCCTCCCCCTTTTAGAGAAAAAAAAAAAACAGAAGGGAGACAGAGAGTAAAAAAATCAGGGGTAAAAGGATTCTGGACTCCTGAGTGTGGAGCCAGCTCCTCTCCCCCATCCTGAGTTTTGTGAGAAGATGTCCAGTTTCTTATGTTACAGGGTACCCTAAGTCAAGGATCACCCCGGTTTCTCCCCAGCCATCTGTACCCTCACTGCTATCTGAACTTTGGTAATAAACAAGCTTCAACAGCTCATTTTGAGTCCCAGAATATCTCAGAAACAGCAACAGGTGAAGTTAAAAGCCACATTATTTTTCATCTGCTTTTAAGAATCAGCGGGTTTTCTGTCAAAATACCTGCGTGTAGTTTGGTGGAGGTTTTATTTTTTTAAAAAAATCATGCAACCTTGGATCGCCTACTTCTTTTTCTAAAGCCTCCACTTTCCTTTTTCCAAAACACTGCATGCTGCCTTGTTCCTCCTCCTTCCAACCCACCGTGAGTAGAGTGTTTGTTTGAACAGTGACTCCAAGCTGTGTCCTGAGATAGTGTGAGAACTTCAGCCTTCCCCCAGCTGTACTTCAGCGGGCAAGAACCCGTTCACGACGGCAGGAGCAGAGCCAGTCGGGGTTTTTCCAACCTTTAATCGAGCAATTCCCTCATCACCTCTTTACAACGAAACCGAGAGAAGGCGGCTGCAACTCATCTCTCTGCAATCCCTTAGGGCAGCCTGGAAAAAACCCAGACAGCAGGAAAACCACCTGAACCAGCAGCCCTATAACCATTCCCGCAACACAGCCCCGCCTGAAAGTTTGATCTTCACACCACGGACCACCGCAATTAGAGCGTCTTCTCTTTCCAGGTCGAAACTCGCGTACAAAATGTGTAAAGGAGTAAAAATATGGAATTATCTTGTATATATCGTGATATATATATAAGCAAAGCATCTGTGAGGGACGGCACAGGAGGACAGTGCATATTTATATGTTTAAAACGCGTGCGTGTGTTTGTTCACGATGGGGTACGTGTGCCACGGGAAACCGGTGTCCCGGCGGGTGCGACACAAACACAAACACAAACACAAACGCAAACGCACAATCGCGGCCCCGGGAGCTCAGCCGCGGCCGATCCGGGACTTCCCCGGCAGGAGGACGGGGACCGGCGGCGGCTCCCCGCTGGCGAGGGCTGCGCTGGACTGGGCTGGGCTGGGCTGGGCTGGGCAGGGCAGGGCAGCTCC
>VZTA01006029.1:0-28828 GCA_013398855.1 Mohoua ochrocephala | reverse complement strand
GCTGGCCAGGAAGAGCCGGGGCTCGCTGTACAATGGTGAGTGCCCGCCCCGGCCCCTCGATGCTCCCCGGTGGTGGCGCGGCGGCGGCTCGGGAAGGGACCCGGGACACGGCTCCGGGATGGGACCCAGCTGGGCCCGTGTCTGCGGATTCTCGGCCCTGGGGCGTGCGGACTGCTCGGGCAGAAATTCGCGGCTCTGTCGCCTGTTCTTTTACTCTTTTCCCACCCCAGCGAGTTCGAAGTTTCTTCCCCCCAGCCTCCCCCGTAACTCGGTGCGTGGCGGGGCCGCTCCCGGCTCTCCGCTGCCCGAGAGGGGAACCGAGCCGAAATTGCCCTAATCCCACAGCCGCTTCATGCGCTTATTTTAATGCCTTTAGCTTTACCCACTGGTCCTGTTTGCGAAGTAAAATGGGAAGAATCGTAGTAAATGTTTTGTTTTGTTTAACCGTGAAATTAACAAAACAAACAAACAACAAAAAAAAACCCCTAAAAGTAAGTTTGGAAAAGTAATTCTAGGAAAGGCATGAATGGGAAGCACAGGACCATAATGCTATCAGACATTATTTACCCAGTTCTTTGACATGCGTGATACAAATTGACGTCAATCATTCCTCGCTTCCAAGATCTTGTAGCCAGAAGGCCAGACCTGTCAGGAAATCTGCAGTCACACCTTGTGCCCCAAGCAGAGCCCAGCCACAGCATCAGGCACCCACAGGGTGACTGCCGGCTGCTGAGGGTTAAAGGCAAGATGCTCGAGGGGTTTAGTCTTAATTATTCATCAAAACTTTCTATACCATGAAACTTTAATTTTGTTTCTAAGTGGGAAGCTATGACTGACTTGCAGGCTACATGCCCTGTTGCTCCGTTGTCCTTAAAGAAGCTGTCACCTTTCATTTGCTAAAAGCCGTGAGACAAAAGTCTTTATAACCATACTTCACTCATCTGTCTTGTCAGGCAGACGAATATTTTCTTGTTCTTTGTCTGGCCTCTATTTAAAAAAAAAACAGCTCATGGCAAAAAATGCATACAATGCAGACATGGGCATATTCTGCTTGTAGAAGTCAGGTGTACAAATCACGTAAAGAGATGTGCAATGTGCAGATAAACATGCCAGTCCTTAGCCTGGCTGCTGTCCTGTAAATACGGTTTCTAAACACTTTTAGAGTAACTTAATTTCTTTTGCTCTCGGTGGAGAGCCTGCAAAAAGCTTTTCAAGCAATAGTTTATAAATGATACGGTGTCATGAACCTGAGCTCGTGTCTCTAAACCATGCATAAAACACTATGAAAACAGAGTTCCCATGCTCTCGAGTCCTCTTGGCTTCTCTGGAATACATTAACAGACCTGATGTATTTGGGGATAGTTATCTTGGTTTGCTTTGTTTTTCTGAAGGTCAAGTATTTGATGCCCTCGCATTTCTGAGACACCAACATTTTTAAACTTTCGGGATAAGGAGTGGGAAGTGACATGTCTGGTACATGTCTTGTTCGTGCATAAAATGGACTTTTCATTTTTCAAACATATTCTAATGCCCAAGTTGCTGTACAATTTTTAGTCCCACTGCAAAACTCGGGAAAAAAATAATTGAAACTGGAATGCATTCCATGAATTTATACACATATACAATATGTGTATATCTGCCTATATCTTAAATATGTATATAATGTGAATCATAGACAATCTTGCATTTAACGTTTTGACTTTCCTGAAAAATATACAGATACTTGCATGTGTGTCCCAATGTGCTTTCTATATAGGCTTGCTCAAAAATGGACTATGCTTTGAGAAACATTTGAATTCTTATTTGTAGAGAACATTTAAAAAATGTGCCCTCTTCTACTTGCAAAAGCATCACTTTCTGTGAATTACAGCCCTTTTCTGGCTGTGTTCATCAAGGGTCCCACACTGTTTGCAGGTGCAGGGGAGGCTTACAAAGCTTTAGAGGGAGCAGGAGCAGTCCCCTGTGATATAACTGTGCTATCTGGAGGAGTGTTTCAGCCTCTGCTCAGCAAGGTACTTAGTGCATACCTAACCACGGTATTCACACGCACGCCTAAAATTAGCCAAGCACATAACCACTGGGTATGAAAAATCAGTGGTAGGAAAGGTCTTGCCCAGTGTCATCTGTGCACACCCATTTTCTGCTGGCTGTACTGGAAACTTGGAAGCCTCAAGAAGCAGTTTGTCAAGCAGCATAATTTCTCCTCAGAGTTTCAAATTAAACGTGTCTGCTTAGCCTTCAGCACTACTTTTAAATGGAAAAACTTATTTTTGCCTCCTACCCCCATGCCGTTTGCTGTTTCATGCCCTTTTCCCCCTTTTGAAAGGTGCGTTTCTTCTTCGTAATAGAAATTCGGTAATCTTCAGATTTGAGGATTCCACCTGCTGCCAAAGGATTGAAGTTACATGTGTCCTCAGCTCTTTTCAAGATGTTGTCAAGCATTGTTAATAGCTTTTCAAGCAGTTAAACAACAGCTGCAACTTGTCCAGTTTATCCATTGCTGAGCCTTTATAAATTAAAGTTAAAAGTTTTGAACAACTAAAGCAGTCATATCAAATTTCTGGATGCTATTTAAGGATGGAAATGCAATGGTAGGTAGTTCCACCTTGTCAAAGAAAAAGTGGCATTCAGAATCATGTACTTTAATGACTGGTGTTTTGTTGCACGTGGTGTTTTTATTTTGTGTACATTTCAGGAATCTTTTAAGCTTTATTCTGTTTATGAGTCCACTTGCCTCTGAACTTGTTCCTTTTGGATTTTGATTGGATTTTCAAGGCATCCTTATCAGATCCTCACTGTAAAAAAGGAGGGCAGAATTGAGCAATGTATCATACAAAACCAGATGGCCTGATTTCCAAATAAACAGCATCAGATACAAGACAGTTGAAATCAGAGCCACATTTATTCCCCACATTTATTAATTTCTAAAATGGTTAGTATTGTCTTGGTACAGTTGCTTTTAGGGCCTCAGGGCACTTTTCTGTCCTTAGTTTTCTGTTTAGCAGAATGTTGACATGTTAACTGTTTCATAGTAATTTTCTGTTCTATCTTTCTGGGATAAGGAAGTAGAAAAAATATCCGTGTTGACTTTCGATTTTTGTTGGTTTTGTTACATTCCTCACCTCTTGCTTCCTGAGCCAGAAGAAATCTTTTTCTTAAATTTGAACCCTTGTGTAAATGTCCTGACCAGCACAAAATGTTAGAGAAACTCCTCTGGGACCAGGCATGTGCTGGCAGAGTGATGAAGGAGCACAATCAAGAGGAAGGCTCTTTGATCTCGAGATGAAGTGATTCAGTGATGGTTTTGATATGCCATTATTAAATGTCATCATCTCAGTCCATCCCGAGTGCTGAAGTATAAAAAGGGATGAAAGGATGCCAGTCCGGGAACGCTGAGGAGTCCCCGTGGGGGATGTGGCCACCCAGGTGCCCTGAGCAGGAGTGGACAATGAGCACTCAGCAGGGGAGCATTCCTGGTGTGCGACAGTCCCTCGGTCTTTACCAGACTGATGCTACAGGTACAGCTGCATTGCCGACTGCAGCAAGAGGTTTAAAGCCAAAATTTGCCTTTCATGGTCTCCATTCAAATACAAAGGCACTGAAAAAGACTCACAACAGAGAGTTACCACTGTGCATGATTCAAGGGGAATTCGATACAGCCAGCTCCATAGTGGAGGATAATTGTCTTTTTCATCTGTCGTGTATGTTAGAGATGCCTCTTGTCATTGCTGTTTTTGAAAGCAAAGCAAACATTAGGTTGGTCTGTCTGCAGCCATAGGCAGTGATTGCTGGGGAGAAACTTCTGAGGCTTTGGGAGGTGTTGAGCTTGTCACATCCAGGGGAGCAAAGGGGCCTTGAGAAGAGCCTCTATGAAGACAGATGGGATTTTTGCTCAGTCACCTGTACAGCCTTCTGCCTCCTGACTCTGTAATTATTTTTCCCAGTCTCAGAATTTTCTTGTAACTGTTGTGATATCAGGTGACTTTTGCTCAGCTTTTATTTCAGGCGTGGAGAAGAGCGGAGGGGTTCAGTTTACCTCCTCCCCTGACCACATCCAAGGCGTTCCTGAGCTGCTTTAGTTCATATTGACAGGGGAGAGGGGAGACAGTGATAAACAGTTCCACTCGATTGCCCACACATGGGTGTCTGGTGCTGTCTCAGATGCCTGAGTTTTCCAAAATACCCTTATGGGTTGACAGACATGATGCAGGGCCTGCAGGAAACCCATTTTTTCCTGACTGGCTGCTGGAAATCCATCCAGTGTGGTGTCCTAGGGCCTCTCAAACAGTGTCTGTCCCCTGTGGATGAGCAACTGAACCGTGTGCGCATTTCCTGAGGAGAGAGTCTTTGTGAGACTTAAAACACTGGGAATCACAGTTACAAAATATTAGTCCTAACAGTGAATGAGACCATAATATATGTTTTAAAAATAATAATTCGTGGCTTTTTAAAAACAAACGACAAAATAGTGCACTGAGTATGTAAAGTTTTTGTAGTACAGTGAAAATAAGCTGAAGGAAGCCTCTCTGGCAGAGGCAAGTTCTGATCAGGTCATCTATTCTGCATCTCATAACTGATGGAAAGGCACAGCTTTTCAGTTAGCACTTTTTCCTTTAACACACTGACTTTTGGCACAAATAACCAGCACACAGTAAAAAGACATGCCCTTTTTGTCTGCCTAATAAATCTACAGGTAAAAGGCCAGCAAAATAATTTACTGATGTTTAAAGATAAGCAAGAGATAAAATTTCACTGCAAAGTGAAATTCCATAGGTTGACATATACTGTGTTTGTCTCTGAAAGAGAAAAATTTTTACTGATGGATAGTTTCACAGGGAGACTGAAGGTGAGAAAAGAGGACTGCTTGAAAGACAACTGCATGGTACAATTTTTGACTGACTGCATTTTGTTCTTGCAAGCAGGGAACTCTTGGATATGAAGTTTATCGTCAACCAGTTAATGGATGGCCTTGTTATATTTAACCTATCCTCTTTTTTGTATTTTTATTTTTAGTAAAGACAAGTTCAGAGTTACCTGAAACATACAAAATTACTTGCTTAGAAGATCCTTATGCCCTAAGTAGATAAATAACTGAGAGTACTTTCTCACTAAGTACAGTAAACAGGAAAAAAAACCACCAGCTGTAAAGAAACAGAAATTTATATGTATCTGTATTCCAAGATTTAGTATATGAAAGTACTTTAATATGCAGCAATGAAGAAAGTGAATCTTTAAAAAGCCAGCACAGGTGATAGCTGAGGTGGACTCTTACTGGGCACCTGAAACAGTACATTGGTACATGACACAAATGAGATATCCATATAAATTTGTAGATTTGGGATGTTGGTGCACATTGGTGGGAAATCTTTGCAGTATAAGAGAACAGTTTACTCTTGCCTCTTTCCCATGTACTCAGGTAACCCTTGGGCAATGGTAACCTTGTAATGTCAGGAAGGAATTATTACAATCCAAATCATGAGTTTGACCAAGCTGCACCATTCCACTCTCATGACGCAAAGTTACTGTGAATGTGTCTTAACAAATCCCCTCATGCGTGTTTAAATGTGCCAAAAGGAGAGAATTGGAAAGTATGGTTATACAAGTATTGCAAAATATGATTGAACTAGCCCTCAAATTCTCGGTCTGCCATTATATTATGTTATATTGTATTTTACTATGTTATGGGATGCACAAATTTGGTCTTCAGCAGTTTGGACTAGTTAGTGATTGGTTCTTGAGATTTCTTTGCTCAGGTAATATCTGCTAGTTTGAAAATTGATGGCCTGTTAACTTCTTTATTGATCACTGTTAACCTGTTCAGCCTAAACTTCTGCAGCACACACAGGCCACATTTATGATTCTTTTGAGGTCTTGCTTTCAGCTTCTATTTCAACTCTTTAAACCTGTGTTAATTATATTCCAATATGCAGATTCTCATAATAACACGGGAATCTCATAAATAATTATTTCATTAGTATCTGTTGCTTTTAAAATTTTCATTAGTTGAAGCACTCATTCTTTGAAAATGCATTCTATTAGTGAAAAAAAAGGAACAGCCTGAAGGTTTTGTTGTCCTGTTTGGGGTTTTAATGGAAGAAATAATCACTGCTCTATTTTCAGAGCTGGGTCATGGAAGAAAAGAATCAGAGCAGATACACTGTGGATCTTTGACCAATTATTTGTAGGATTAGTGAACCTTTCAGGCGCAGATTTGAAGTGTCACTGGACAACCCAACTTTGCAGCACCATAAGCCATAGAGTTTGTCCACAGACTCTTTGTGCTGTTTGGGTGGAGCACTGAGGAGATTAGTGAAGCATTATTTGCCCCAATACATTGTCATTAAATTAGCACCTAAGGGAGGAGAAACAGCAGCGGTTGAGGTAGGCAGCTGTGAAATAAAGAGTCTTTCTCCTCGGTGTGTGCTGTTTGTTTGCAATTGTACATGGTGAAATCTGCATCTTTAGGGTGTGTATCAGTAACAGAGATAGAGGCATCAACCCGTGTTTCTCAGCTCCAGTCTACAGGTGCAATATTTTCATCTCATGTGTACTTTGAATGCTATAGTCAGCCATTGTAAACCATGGAGAGATATATATATATGTATATTTGAATGTATATTCAAAGTGGTTACAGTGAAAAATAAGTGTTCTTAGTTCAGTGACACCATTTCTCAGCACTTAATCTGCTGTCATTATCTGGGATATTTAAAATATCAGTTTGTTTTGCTAAAACATTTTTCATAGCTGCACAGGTGACTAGACTCCTAAAAGCTAAAAATAGCTCTTCAGTAAAGTATATAGGGAACTGCAAAAAAATGGCTTGTATCCTCAGGAAAATGCAAATATCCCTCCATCATTTCCCTGTCCAATTTACAGCTTATATTTATTAATGGCAGTGCTGACTGCTGCCTTTCCCTAGCACTGTGTATCGTCCCCCATAACAATACCATGTTTTGTTAAGGTCTAATGTTGGTCTTTGGTTCCAGGCAGCCTGCATCGTGCATCCAGCGTTCCAGAGCGTGTCTATAACATGGGGATCACTGAGAATGATTTTGCACCAAGGTCTCCCTACAGTTTCTCATATTACCAGGCAAACCAGGTGAGGAAAAGACAATAAATAGAAATAAATATAGTATCGCATGCATAGTTTATTCATTTTGTTACCAAAAATAATAGCATTTAGATGGTGTTAAAAGGTTTGTTTCCTTGTTTGTTTTTCTTTTGAAAGTCTGGTTTTTAGAAAATGAGGGTTTTACAATGAGGTCTCTTAATGTTTTTCCCTCCTTCCAGTGACTTCAGAGCCCAGTAGCCAACTTCAAGTCAGTCATGCAGACGGGCTGTTTGCAATCCTGTTGGGTTTGTGAGAATTGGCATCAGGGTAGAAAATGAAAAATCCTATTAATATTCCATTAAGATAAAGGCTGTGACAAGTCAGATCTTCATCCATCCCACCAGACAGCAGCTCAATCAGCCCATCAGTACCTCAGGGTGGCCGGAGGCCATGCTGCCCAGGCAAACAGAATTAAGCATCCAAAACCAAAGATTGCTTTAGTTTCACAAAGACTTTAGTTTTCACAAGGTAGAGCAGTTCCTTATCATTTAAAATACTCCTGTTGTAACCTGTTTTAGCATTACAAGAATTCCAGCAGTACAGTCCTTGCAATACAATGGTGTTTCTAAACCACCTAACCATAAATTCTCTTGTTATTTTGACCAGCTTTTCTTGGGGTCATGGCCTGAATGCTAAGATAAATAATTGGTTTTCTGCAGGGTTTGTGACACAGCTCATAACTGGTATGAACCTATTTGAGGGAGCAGCTGGGAAATCAACACAGCTCAATTGCAACACTCCTGCATGATCAGTTTAGTAAATTGAAAGCAATTCAGCTTGAGAACAGAAACATCTGTTTAGTAAATAACTGTATATAGAGGGGGCAATTCTTTCTTAATTTCAGATTACTCAAGAATGGCTTTTTGTCATTGAAAGAAATAGCCCAGCTTTTGAACAGTCAGTGAAGCAGCTCTGGTTCTGTATGGGGAGAGTTAGAGGGCATTTACTTAAACACATTTCCTTCTCTGTCCTCCTATCCTCTAATCTCACCTGTCCTGCAGTCCATAATATTTGGCGTGAATCCATTCCTTCCAGAAGAGAGCAACAGAAGGAAAACTGGAGGTGACATAGGAATCACAAGAAAATAATACTATTTTCCAGCAGGGGGTGGGGGAAAAAGAAAGACCAAGTGTCCTGTGTGAAAGCTGGGAAAAGCCACAAGGTCTAGTACTTCACAAAAACATTAATTATCCCCAAACAAAAGATAAAGATACCCTTGCATAACTTGTGTAGAATAAACATATATCCAATGATCTTTGCCTGAGCCTGCTAGTTTCAGTAACCTTTACTCCTTTTGTGAGTCAACTATCGCCCTCAGGATCTCCTCAACAGTGAAATGAAGGGAATTCAGTCTGGCATCTGTCTGCTAAGCACTGTTCCTTCAATTAATAGCTTTTGTAAACTTCTCTGTTTACCTTAAAAAATGCCTTTAACATTACAGAACTTTAGCACAACATGGAAATGGAAAATATGGGGCTTTGGTTTATGGTTGTGTGCCCCTATGCTTACTTATTTTCTAAAAAATTGGTCCATGACTCCTCTGTTTCAAGGCCAGATAGTGTTCCAAGCTGATTTAGTTCTGGAAGGTTTTGAAATGGAGTATGGAGTCCAATATAGAGAACAAGAAAAAGGTATAAAAATTGAGAGGCCTCAAACAACACCTAAAAGTAAGAATCTCGAAGATACATCCTACAAAGAAAGGTTTGCAGTGGATTTGTTGAGTTTAGAAAAGAGAAAATTACAAAGCAAGATGATGATCCAGTACAGTCTATCCCCATTAGGTACAGGAAGAAAAAATAATCTAAAATTGCAACTGTAATATTGGAGAAGTCATTGAGATGGCGAAATGGTCATTTTGACTTTCTTGGAATGTTATACCATCTCCTTAGTTTTTAAGAAGCTAGCCAAACAGGGAAGGGCCTATCTCTTTTTACTAGATCTTACCACAAATGAACACCAGTGCTAAATAAACTTATATTAATAAGGTTAATGTCAATATGCAGAGAATTTAGTATGATATTTTTAATATCTGATTGATTAATTTTCTTCTGTCTATTAGACAGCCTTGAATTTAGTCTAAGTGGCAGATGCTGGTGTTAATCCCCAAGGAGTTTCAAACTGAAAAATCTCCATTAATAATCAATCTGTTCATTACCTGGCATAATTGACTTATGCAACTATTTTGAGTTCATGACAGAGGACTGGATGCTTAGACTTTGTCTCCTGATGTTTAGACTGTGCTTCTTCCTGCCTTCATGAGGGAGGTACAAGAAGTGTGGCAGAATCCCATTTAATGCACAACTTTGGCAGTGTTCATTTTTCTTTTTGTGATTCTGAGAGCAGACTGTAGAATTTTTGTCTTTACTTTCTTTGGTTTGGTTTCTTTGCTGCTAATCCCAAGCCTTGTGACCTTACTGTGGCTCCTGTTCTTGTGTGCCCCCCTGGAGCAGGTTGCCTCCCCGTCCTCTTACACGAATGGCTGGGGGACGAGGATTGCTTACAGGACGATGGAGGAGAGAGCTCAGAGGCAACCCCTGAAGAGACTGGAGGTTTCGCCCCAACGAAATCCAGAAAGATTGGCGTACGTGTCCAACGATTTCCACTACGATGGAGGGATTTCAGCCGGATTCTCCATGAGGCATGGAGACAGCGTGAGATCCAGCGGGACCGTGCCCCCGCGATACGCCCGGTCCGAGATCGTCGGTTACACCCTTCGCGACTCCGTGCACAGGGGCCGCTCCTTCAAGAGACAATCCCACATGGGGGCTGTCAGCGATGCTGTCTTTGATGGTGGCTACCCCAGCCCCACCGTCCCCCTGTACCGCCAGCCTGGCAACAGCCGCAGCATGACCAACCTTTTGGAGAAGGAAAACTACCTGGCCTCGGAGAGCGCGATGGGACAAGTGAGATCCCCGGCCGCGTCCCGTTTGTCTCAGAACAGGCAATCTGTGAGGTCCAGCTTCTACCAAACCGCCTTCAGAAACACACAGAGCAGGAGGGAAGTTTCCCAGCCGGCTTCAATAGCCAGCGTGGCTGCGGAAATGGACGGGAAGAGGATGCCAGTGACAGCTGCCGTGGCCGCCGCAGGGAGAAATGGTTTCCTGCAGAGCGAACAAGCGACCCTCAATGGATCTCAGCTCGGGTAAGCACAGTGCAGGACCTGCTTTGGCTCTGGGCTGTCACAGCTGACAGGGACGTGTTTGTTTAGAAAGGGAAAGTAAACCGATAGCTTGTGGTTCAGCAGCCAGCACCGTGTATGAAATATCAGCGCAGAGGATGCAGAAAGTAGATTGGCTTTTAAAAATCCACTTCCAGTGCAACAGAGGAAAGGGGAGGAAAAAGTGTTAGTGTATGTGCAGTGCAGGATCTACACCTCCTGCTGAAGTTTGGGACCCCTTTTGCTAATAGTCAATCAATTTTATAAGGAGACATAAAGTAGTCACTGAGTAATTTACAACCCAAGTCACAATACACAGAATTGTATTGGCAGATTTTGTGCTCACAAGAGCCCATATGATATCAACAGTGGTTCTCATGAGAATAGGTCAGAAATCTGCCAGTGGAGCAGCTTTTGGCAGATTAACAATTTCCAGTTAAAAATCCTTCGTAGCTTCAAGGACACCTCTTAGTTTTTATAAATTTCAGGTAAAACACAGACATAAATCTCTCTTAGCTCTGTAGCACCATCCATTCCTAGAACAAATATGAACTGCTCTGAACCCCAGGACCACAGAGCTTCTGACTTCCAAGAGATCCTACATGCTCTGAGGGAGTTATCTTTAATTTGAAACTCTGTTAGCTCCATGCCAGAAAGTCCCAAATCTGCCCCCAGACTTCAGGAAAATTGTTTAAAATACTGGAAAGGGTGGTCTGAGGTTTTTTCCCAAAATTACTTCCCCACCAAAAATTCCTTTCCAGAGAAAATTTCAGAATGTTTGAAATCAGTTCCATTTTCAAAAGAGAAATTTTATTATTTCTGAATTTCCCCTCAGGAGTGAATATCTTTTCATTTTAGAGTAATTCTGAATGTTCCCAGAGCTGTTACGTTTCAATGGACAAAACAAGCCACTTGGTATAGAGGAGATGGTTACTTGCACGTTTATTCTGGTTTTTGTCGTTGTTTCATAATTCAAATGGGATCCTAAAATTTCTGTTTAAGTTAATCATAGTGTAATTTACAACAATGTTACTAAGAAATTACTCTTTTCCCATAACTGTGTAGCTGTTAAGTTCATTTTTTCTGAAGACTCATCTTTCTTCTTTTTCTGAGTTTGTTACTGTGCAAGAAAAGGCATCATCTGATATCACTGCTATGTGCAGATCAGGTATTTTTGTGTTGTCAGCTGTGTGTTATGATTATATTTACAAACATATATCATATTACGCTTGCTTCTGGTCTGGATTGAAATTTTCTCCTCTGGGTGATGCAGGACTTAAGAGATCTGGCATTAATTATGTTGACTTTTAAGTATTCAGACTTTGCAGCAAGTAAGTCCAAAAAACCCAGCTGAGCGCTCACAACAGCTGAAGATTTGAGAGTAGTAATGTTGAAAATAGGTGCCTGAGAGGACTTTGTTTTTCAGTAAGGCAATTTACAAACATGTATCCCATTGATTAAATAATCTGCTTAAATTCTGGCACGTTCTTGAATGCATTTCTGAGCCACAACCAACAATTTTTATCTTTAATTACATGTAGGAGCAATTTTGGCTTTTCTTGAATTACTGTGCAAGTGGCTTGATTGAGACCACGTTAACTCAGATGGAAGATCTGTCACCTATTGGAAACCCTTGTGACAGCATAATTCCTTAACTGCCAGTTTTTAAGTTCAGTGTTTGCTAGAAGGTTTCTCAGTTCAAGAAGTTTTCACTTCTCAGTTTTCTTGTCATTTCTCATTCTCTTATTTTAAGGTTTCATTTATCTGACATATTGCTACCTTACCTGCTGCTCCCTTAGTAATGTAAAGGGGGGGGGAAAAGATAAGGTTGTTTTTAGAGTAATCTGATTTTTCCAGAAATTTATACTTTTTTTTTTTATGCAGATCACAATTTAGGTCTTTCCAAGTGAATTAAGGGAATGTAAAATAGTAGTCTAAGGTTAAAGAGAAGTAGCGGACCAGCTGTGGACAGCATTTGAAATGTATATAAAAGCATTTTCAAACTGCCTGTAAAAGAACCAGCTCATGCTATGAAAGCATGAAAGTAGAAAAAATCAGTACAAGATGCTATCTCTGTATCTCTGTATCTGTATCTTCTGGTGAAGTAAATCAGTTAAAAGCATTCTTATGATGAAGAGCTTTCAGCCTGAAGCTGAGAAATGGCTGCTCGCAGAATCTGACCTCTGAACGTGCTGAGAGCCATCACAAAATGGTTGTGTATTTGTCTCAAAATTGGTATATTTTGGCAATTGAGGTGAAGTCAGAACCTGTCAGATCATTGTGCTGTTGAACAACCTTTGCCTGGCTGACCATTCGTTTGGTGTCACTTCATGTGCCAGTCAGCCCCAGAGCTAATTAAGTTTGCCTGTAAATATTTTAAGGGTGGGACTGGAACCATTGCATCAAATTCTATTTCGACAAGAGTTTGGGTGCTGCAGCTTTATGAATACCATTGAGGCTCAGAGATTGCATTGCATCCTTTATTGCTGCCAGATGAAACATTAGGTAGGGAATGTTATTTTTATCCGATGGAGAGCGATCCAAGTATGGCAGCGCCCGACAGGAGAGAAATCCTCTGCCTGCTGCACGAAGGGAAAACTGTGAAGGGTGAGCTGCTGTCAGTCTCAGTGCAGAGCTACACCCCCAGCACCCAGAAATGCAGCCTCTGGCTGCCCACGTGTCCATCTCAGCCTGGCAGTGACTCCTGATGGACTTTTACTGCTCTGAGACACCCTTGGCATCCTGAGGTTGAGCTCCCGCATAAATTCTCTGGTGTGCCCTGAGGAGTGAGTTCATGCAGCAACTTTGACCTTGGGAAGCCTGTGGGTTTGAGTCCTCCTGAGCTGTTGGTCGGTGAAATGACACAATTTAGTACATCAGAGATATCTGCTGCTCACAGAAGGTGACTGAATTTGGTCAAAACACTCCAAAATTATTGTGGTGTCCAACAGGTAGACATGATCACGTGCACATTTAAACATGGTCTCAAAACCTTTGCTGATTTAAGAAATCTAACTAAAAGCCAAGGTTGAAAAGCTTGTTTTTCTGTTCCACTACAGAGTAAAAAGAAGAAATATGATCTGGCTAATTTTCTATATTCCACTTTCCTGAACATTGTTGATTATTATTTAATATTTCTGCTTAGTTAAAAGAAAAAAATATTAAAGTTTCAACTTAAGCTAATATATTTCCTAGGTGCTCATTTTAATATAAAAGGCGATTGTGTTAAAATTTCTAACTATAGATTCATTTACTGAGAGGATTATCAAGTAAATCATTCTGATTCTGGTAGCTACCCCTACGGTAGGGAGTTATTGCCAATTACTTCTTGTTTCACTGTGGCTCACAGACTGCACTCTCACCTTTGTCTGGCCAGTGGCAGATCTGCTACCTGGATTTAAAAAAAATTAGAATGCTCACATTCTTGTCAACTTTTTTCTCTCCTTTTTTTTTTATCTGGCTGCAGCATATTTGAAACCAAAAGTAAATAAAAAGTCTGGGGAGCATAACCACCTGTCCCAGAGCTAACGTACCTGATTGTGCCATTAATTGTTTTATGTTCCATTTACTGGGGGAAAAAATGTGTTTGGTGACCTCTCTTTCCATTTTTTTATGTGGCTGTCTAACACAACCATCATTTAAGCAAACATGCTGGAAGTTGGAAGGCACATATTTTTAATATTAGCACAGGCTCTCTACATACTCAGTTTAGTGAGTGGTATTTTTATTTTTTCCCACCTGGAAAAGGGCTTTGCCCATCTTTTTCAAACGAGAACAACTTCTGTCCTTTGAAAAAAACAGGTACTGAGTCCTGCATAGATGTAGTCAAGGAACTAAGACACTGATGAAAGGCATAAAGACAAATGTGAAAAAACAATCATCACACTACTGAGGAAACATCAAGGTATCTTCATGGTCAGTAATAGTCACTCTGACGTGGTTATGGGCTTCTTTTGATCTTCATCCTTCCTTTCACATCCAGTCCTTCACCCCCTGGATGGAAACACTGACAGAAACATCCACTGATATTCCCATTTTGTTACTGTAACTTAAAGCATGACTTGCTTTCTCCAGAACCACAATTCTATTTGTGACTTTCTCTTCCCCCAGAATATCAGTATCTCTGAAAGCTATTATGATATTTTCTGCTACTGGAAAGGAAAAAAAAGAATTCTAAGAAAAGCTAGACTTACTTGGAAAATACAAAAATTCTGGGTTTACAAGAATGGTAATTTTTCTGCAGTGTTGCTTCACTAGATTTCTCTGTGTATACTTTTAAGGAGCCCAGAAGTGGAGATGACTCTGGAGCGTGCAGTGAACATACTGAAGAGTGAAAATACCCTGTCCACGCCCAGGATCCTTGCTGCAGTGACTTTCATACAGCATGAGTGCTTCCAAAAAGCAGATGCCAGAAGAAAAGTGAGTAATTATTTTTATGCCCGTTACAATCAGGTAGAGAAAATAAGATTCTATACTTCATGGCACTGTGTGCCAACATGAAAAGAGAGAAGGCAATCCAGGTAACCTTATAGGATACTGATATTTTCCCTAAAATGCATTCATTTATGTGTTTTGCTGCAGATTCTCTTGAGCCCACTCAGTGTATACCCACTCAGTTTGCTCTTTTTCAGGCCAAACAAACTTAATTCTTTCAGCCTTTATAAATCATGGAGTCTGAACTTTTTGTCAGTGTACTTGCTCCTGTCTCTCATTTTTGACTGGCACGCAGAAGCGTCCCAAAAAAGAAAATTCTGAGTACAGTGCAAACTTATCCAATATTCAGGGGTAGGACTGCACAGATGTGTTGAAACAGCACACTCATTAGCCAGTGTTAAGGGCTTGCTGGGACTGTGCATGTGCATTAGTACATTGTTTAGGTTAACCACATTTTTAAGTCTCTTACAAGAAACTTGTTAAGTTTCTATTACAAGTTTTTTGAAAGGGTACATTAAAAATATTCTCTTCTTCCTCTTCTTTAAATGTCACTACTGAACACAAACATGTCTGTCCTGCTGAACAGTTCTGTACATTAAAGTGTAAGGCGATTGTTTATTTTAACAACTAAAAAGCATCACTACACCTGCTTTGGTGTGCAGTGTGCTCAGTAATCCCAGCCTTACCTCTGTAATCACGTGCCTGCAGTCCAGTTCAGCGACAGCCAAACATCTCTCAGCCCTTTTGACTTGCTTCAGGGTAGGTCAGAGTGAGTTTTGGAAGAAAATACCAGGACAAGTGGCAACCTTAACTTCAAACTGAGGACAGAGCTTCAGAATTGAGTGTTTGAAGGTGGGTTATTGTACAGACCTCTCTCAGGCAGCTTCCCAGAAAAACAAGTGGCTGAGTAAAAGTGTTCAGATTGAAGCAGTCAGCCTGAAGCCCTCTATTTTCCTGTCTATCCCACATATCCTATGATGAGCTTTTCTGTTTGGTGCCTGTCAGACTTCACGTTGGCATTGTCTTGCGTCCCCTTTTTAGCCTTTCAGCCTGCATTCCTTGCCTTCAGTGCTTTGTTCCCTGATATCTGAGAGTTTGTGGGTCTAGTGGGTCGTCTTTTTTTGTGAACTTGTGGTCTCTCAGTATTTAGGTGAATTTTGTCTAATAATGAAAATTTAGAAGGACCAGTCAATAGCTGTTGTAAATTCTCAGCAAATTAGGTTGAAATAGCACTTCTTTTACAAGAGCTATAAATGCCTTAAAATTACTGACAGAAACTCTACATAAATATTAAAAAAACCCCAAACTACTGCAGTATTGATGTCAAAAGGGCTGATCTGCTGCAATAAAACAGGTTGATGTGCTTTCAGCATGCTCTATGCATCGCTGCCCTCAAGATACATATTCCTGTATTTTATTCCACTGACATTTTCAGGGTGATTGCAGGGAAATCAGATCAGCAGAGCAGGAGCAAGGAACTGTGCCTTTTGTGCAGGTGAATCAGAGGAGAGGCTGCCAGGCTGTGCAGTTTACTCCATGAAGGACAAAAGGCTTTGTTACATTCCATTTCTTGGTGTTGCCAACACCTGCCAGTTGTATCGAACTCTTTTTATCATTAAACTCTGGACTGTTTAAGACAGTTGTATCAGATTTCTGAGTCTTTCATGTGCTGTTGATTCAGCACAAGGGTGAGTTTGTCCACAAAACCATATGGCATTTTGAGATGCTGGAGGAGATCGTTGGCAGTTGTGAATTAATGGAAGGTACTTTCCGTAGTAAATTCTTTCCTGAGTCAGCTAAGGCTTGCTTATGTCGTATCACAGTTCATATGGGATTCCTCATTTGCCACAACAAACCATTTGTTTCCATACAGCCACTGTAAAGTAACATTTTTTAAATCCTTCATTCATTTGGGGCCAAAACCTCATTTTCTGAAGATTTAAACACTGAAAAGTAGTCTTTGCTAAATGTGGGCAGTTCAGTAGACAGCTGGCTTGCAATGTTTCATGGTCTACATTTTGATGCTTACTTTTACTATTTTTCCTCTGTGTGGCACAGTTAAGAAGTATTAAGTATAATGTATTGGTTTTTAATACATTATATATACATTATTATATTTTCAATACATGCATTGGGAATACTGTCTTTTCATCAGGCTGGCTGCTGAGGAAAACAAACAAACCCGTTCATAAATGTTCCAGAATTAAATCTCAAATATTCATTTCACCAACATGGAAGCTAAAAAGCAGAGTGATTAAATGTCTTGTCAGAGAATACAAATCTGCAGCAAAGCTGGAGGAGATTTAGTATCGTTCTCTGATATTAATTATGAAAACATGTTGCCTTCCCTAGTTGTGGACTTTAAGTATTAATCATACAAAAGCCCAGAAGTTAACAGTCATGTCCAAATGATTAATGGTCTGTGCTCCAAGTCTCTCAAATAGGAGCAAATGAAAGAAGTCCCTATAACTATTTAAACGTTTGCTGGGGCAGGGGGAGGGTGGGGTTTGTCACTTACATCATCTGACTATTCTCTGCTGTGTTTTGTTTTCCTCACAGGTTTTCTCACTTGGTGGTATCCCCAAGCTTTTACAGCTCCTTGAGGTTCAGAATGAGGACATTCAGCGGGCAGCATGTGGTGCTCTGAGAAACTTGGTGTTTGAGGACAATGACAACAAACTGGAAGTGTCAGAGCAGAAAGGGATCCCGCTCCTGCTCCGCCTGCTCCGGCACACCAGGGATATAGAGACTAAGAAGCAAATCACAGGTAGTGTTTTCTCTGCTATCGAGCATGAAGTGCTTTAAGTGGTGCAAAAGCTTTCAGGGAGAGGTACCTGATTGTTTACTTAAGCCTGTGTTTAGTGACTAAATACAAAAACGTCACCTACTCTAAGCAATTCCCGTAGGGTAAAATTCCAAGGTCCTTACCCAAGACCAGCCTTTCAGTCAGTAACAAGAGATTAGGAACTGCAGCTTCCCCTCTTAAAGCTTCTTCAGAAATTATATGAGTCTGCTTGCAGGAAGCTTAAAGTCCTCGATATTCCAGAGAAGAAAGTGAGGCTCCCTAGGGGTGCCTGGGACCGTAATTAATGCCTGCTACTTACACAGCAGCTCAGCCTTCATTTTTTGACGCTGTGCTGACAGCGCCTACTGGAAGTTCCTTGTTGAAGACAGTCACCCAGAACTGTCATGTGCCATGGATAGAAAGTGGTTGTTCTATTCCCCACGAACTCCACTGCCCCAGATTCCTACTCTGAGCTCTCCCACTCCGAGCTGTTTACACACGAGTCTGTCTCCTCGGATCTGTGACAAGCAGGAAGCTCTGCCACAGCAGCAGCGTGCTTCCTTTGGGGAGAATTCCTTCAGGACAGCCATTGGACTACAGAGATCACACAGCAGCACCATCGGTGGAGTGACTGGCATTCTGGATTCTGTTTTTGCAGAGCCAATGTTTTCACCCATTTATTTCCAGTGACCTTGAGGAAGAGCTGTTAATTAGCAGGGCCTGTTGTGAATTTGAAGGAAAAGCCCTTTGGATCAGAAACCCCATATTACACCTCTTCTTGTGCTTCAGTGTAGCAGGAGAAATGGTGGGACAAAATGTCCATCATTGCTCACAAACCAACCTGTGGTTGCTGCCCTGTTGGCTTTGCAGCAGCCAGTTAAGAAATGCCCACTTCATCCCTGCAGTCCTGTGTGTCCATAGTGTGTCTCCTGGAATTCCACTTGTGACCCACATTCATTCTGATGAGCATGCAAAGGAAGAGCAGGCTTATATTTTATAAATGGAAAACATGAATAAATGAATGGGGATTTATTTCAAGTGATCTTTACAGATACCAGGAACAAAATCTGTTAAGAGAGCAGTGCGTGAAAAGATACCGAAGTTGTCGAGCAGCCCTGTCTTGAAGCAAAGACATGTCGAGGCCTTCTGTAATTCTGCATTCTTTAAAGTATTTGAAATACTCTGTTCCCTAAGCTGGAGAACAAAGCTTTGTATTGTTGGCTCTTTTTTAACTCAGTTCTACAGCTCTGCAACTTCAAAATGTTTTAAAGTTTTTCACACTCATCAGTTGCAGAATTGGGTCACGTAGGAATTTGTTGAATAGTGTGTTAACGCTCAGTGCTATTACAGACCAGTGAGGGAAGCAATGAAAATGGTGGTGGAGTGGCCAGAAAGCTCTTTCCTTGCTAGAAGTTTCATCGTTTCTGACAAAAATGTTGACTGTGCGTGACCACTCACATGTATATTGTGAATATTACTGTCTTCCCCTTCACCAACGTGGAAATCGATAAAGGGGCGTCTTCTTTCTGCGAGTACTGCTGTGACTGAACATGAATATTTACTCACAAAGCAAAGAAGACACCAAGAAAATATTTATGCCAAGCAGGATGACGTAGCTTGTGTAAAGCAAAATATTATGATGTGCTTTCATGCCTATCAGTTGGAAAGGATGGCTTTAAAAATACACCGAGAGAGAAGTATTTCTTGCTTTGTTCAAGACCAAATGTGCAGCCAGGAGGAAGTGCACTGGGTACCTCAGTGAAAATGCCACTAGGGCATACTTTTTGCCATCGCTTGAACAATTCTTCCAGGTCTCTAGCAAGCTGCAAGGAGCCCACAAGAGCAAAGGCAGTCTGGATGAATGAATTCACCCCTTGCATTGCCTTTGACTTCCTACAGGACTGGTGGAATGCCATAGCTATGAATGCAATCTCACTGCAGTGTTGTAACACTTCCAGGAAAAGGTTAACGTGAAAGGTTCGGCCTTCCACCAGTCAGCACCAGAAGTCCATTTGTCTTTCCACACATATGCATATTACTTGCCTACTTTGACTGTAAATTAGGGACTTCAAAATGTGTGATGTGATATGATATTCAGCTAAAAGTCTTTCCCCATAAGAGATTAGTAAAATCATCTTGGTACCTGATAATACCTCATTGACTTGTAGTGAAAGACTCCTGGCCAAGGATTGAAAGCATGCAATACACACTAATAAAGATGTCTAAGCTCAGCAGAGGGAAGTTTTTTGTTTCTGCTGCTGTGTGGGAAGTGTGGTAGCAAAGCACTCCACCTGACAAAAGTATACGAAGATAAGGAAATTTCAGGAGAGAAGGAAGGTAAAACTCCGAGACAGAAGTTTTCTGATACTGTACTTCATTACCTGTCAGAAATATAGTACTTGTGCACATGAGATAAGTAAATCTCAGGCTTAGAAGCTTATCTTTAAGATCACTGCTTTATTAGCATCAGCAGCGTTAACACAGACAAGCACTTGCCTAACATTAATCCATATTTTATCAAGTGTTCCCAAAGAATACTTCGATGGCCTGTATTTTCTTCAAGACCTAGGCTGAGGGTTACAGGCTGAGCCCAGTCACGCACTGTGCCTTGTACTGTGCTGTGGAAAGACGAAAGCAACGGAAGTGCGTGGAGATAAATGCTGATTGCAGCGCGTGCTGTGGCTGCCTCACAGTCCGTGAGCACCCAAAAAGCACCAAATCACTGCCCCTGCCAAAGCAGCTTTGTGCTGATGACAGGGGTTTCAAAGCTGCTGCCTAATGCCCCATGTGGAAAAGAGCTGCCCAGTTTCTCTGGAACTTCTGTGCTCATATGATCTCTTCCTAGAGGGAATGAGACTGAATTTTCTAGCTCCACAAAATCATTGATATAGGTAGAGTAAGGGAAACAGAGGCTTTGTCCTTTCTTTGGCACACAAGATACTTAGAAATCTCTCAGGAAAGGAGTGAGGGTTTCTTCTAAATAGTAGGAGAGGATGTCATTTGGAGACAGCGCTGGAGCTAAGACAGGATTGGAATTTTATAGTGTTTGGAGAGCATACTGAGGAACAGAAAGTAAAATGGCTGTGGCATGAAAAAAACAAAAAAATTTTAGCTTTTGAAGGTAAGCCAGATGAGCCTCCAGGGAGTAGCTAACCTCTTGATCTTGTTATCGTGCGGCATAAATATAAGAAATGAAAGAAAAATTTTTCCTGCGGGGAAGATTACAGCACAAGCAGGACTGTCATTAAAAGAAATGTAAATTTAAAAGCAGACTCCACCCATTTTTCCAAATAACCATCTAAGGGAAAACTATGCTCCTAAGAATATGTTATAGCAGAGGTGCAGGGAAAGAATCCACTCCTAAAGACATTTTCTAATGTGAGCAAATTCATCCACACCCAGAATACTGCTGAGAGAATCCTTCTGAGCCCAGAGAGACAGTGCCTGTGGGTAAAGGTAGGGTTCTTGTTGGAAAATTTACAGTGAGAGCAATGTGTCAAATTCTCTTCTGGCCATTCTAAGTATCTGCCTGTAATTCCAAATGCATTTGTTCTTTTTAAAAGTGTATTCTGTCCTTGCGCCATTCTTTGCATTTGTGCCCTTCTGTCTTAACATGCTTCCCTTACGGATGCCCTTTGGACTGCTTGTCTGATTTCCTGTAAACATTACTTATCCTTCAGAAAAGTACATTCTTCCTTTTATCCCCTGATTCAGAGGCTGAAGAGCTGATTCCAGGAGGAGGAATGGGCTGCTTCTGGCTGGCTTTTGTTTTGATTTTAGTATTGCTCACAATACCTGAAGTTAAATTCAAAGTGTAAGGAGATACAAAAGAAACATTTTTTTGTGGTTGTTGTGAGCTGATGAAAGGAACATTCACTAATACTCTGCCAGTGTGTGGAGGAGGAGGAGGAGGTCTGTGAAACTCAGAGCAGCAAGCTGGAGAAACAATGAATGTCTTTGTAGTGAAAAGCAGAAATACGTGTCGTTTTCCAGGGGAAGAGTGCTTTAAAAAGAATTGTTGTCTGTTGGAATAGAACATAATGGAACCCAGTAAATTCTACAAGATTATATTTGAAATTTGATTTGGAGACTGTGAATAGACAAGGTTTGTAGCATTACTTAATGATTTGTTTAGTGACTAATGTCTGGACAGAAGCAGCCAACCAGTGTTAACAACGTTCCCTCTTATGAGGAATGTTGCTGTCAAGTGTTAGAGAAACTTGGTAATGGGCATCTCCTGTCTTCCAGCAGATTTCCTGTAAACTCACTCCCTGCCCCTCCCATCTATCCCTTCTGTGAGTTTATTTTCCCTGCTGCTTTGGTAATGGAGAAGGTGGTTGCTGCAGAAAGGCAATGCAGAGCCATAGAAAACTGCACTTCTCAGTTGGGCATTAGACTGACTGTGTAGGGATTTTACTTTAATCACATGGATAACTGTGCCCCCTTTTTTGCCCTGTTTCCATGTCCCTGGATCTAGGGCTGGTGAACATTTACCAATCCCTTCTGCTTCTCTTCAGATTATCAAGTGCCAGGCAGGCTCTTCACTCATTAACTTCAAGGGGTATGAGAGTAAGTCTTGCAAAGTGCAGAGGAGTCTTTTTGCCACTCTGATTTTATCGTGGATATTACAGGTTTGTTGTGGAATCTGTCCTCCAATGACCAGCTGAAGCACCTGTTGGTTAGAGAAGCCCTGCAGACGCTGACTGAAGCTGTCCTCATCCCCTACTCAGGCTGGCCAGACAGAGATTACCCCAAATCAAGTGTTCTACCCGACCCTGATATCTTCTACAATGCCACAGGATGCCTGAGGTGAGCACTCAGTCTACAACTTCCCAAAGCAATAGTGATGATAAAACACATCTGCACAATTATTTTTGGATAAATACACAGAGTTCATCTCAAACCACAGTCACTTCTTGTCTAAATAGATGACTTGGAAAGGAGACACGGTAGCTACAAGCACATTAAAAGCGTTCCGTTTTCAGCTGCTGCCAAAGATGCTTACTTTGACATATCATAATCTATGCCTAAAGTGATTAGAAAGTCATTTAAATTAGGGAAAAGCCATTATTTAAACCAGAGTAAGCCCAGTCCAGCCTTTTGCACAAGTTCAAGCAGGTTGCAGCCGTGGAGTGGATGAATAGATGAATAGATTTATAGTTGTGTATTTAGTACTGAAATCTGCTAATAGCCTTGTGGACACAATAGCAGTTACTACGGGCAAACACAGAAGTATAAAAATCACATCTTCAGTATAAACACCTCTAACAGTCTGTAAAATGGGGGTCCTTTCTGAGTTCAAAGCCATTCCACGTTAAATGAGTTTACACATTTAAAAATGCACAAAAGGACATCGTTTGAACTGACTAAGGAGTAATAGAGGACTGCAAAGGCATGGCGTGAGGTTTAAACTCCTTCCAGTAGAGTACAAGGAATTAAGTTTGGAATTTGGAGGCTGCCCAGTTTTGCCTCACACATCCCTGCTACTCTGACATGTCCTATAGCAGAGCAGTTGTACGTGTATGGCATTGATTTTTCCTGTGCAAACAGCTCTGTATCTGACTCGTGTGGTTTCAGAAGACGAATGAATGGTAAGCTATACAAAATACTCAACAATAATGCACCTTTTTCTGCAGGACCTCCTGTCAGCCCTAAAAACTACTAAATAACTTCATCTCTAAGTAATCGTTAACTTTTATTTACTCTGATGACTCAAAAACAGATACAAAGAAACATTAACCACCCGTAATAAAACCTCTCTAGCTAACTCTAGTGGTGTTGTCTAGGAAATGAAGGAGGTTGCCTTTTATCATATTAATTAGCCCAAGCTGCATTCGTGCAGGAACCAGTCTGGCTGCTCCTCTCGTGGTGGTTGGACTCTGGAACAGTCTGTTCCCTGTGAGGCAGCCGATGGGGGCACAGATCATTCCCAGGTTTAGCTCGGTGTTGCTCTTCCTGAGCTTGTTTCAGCAGATTGACACAACTTGTTATGTGACTAATAAGGCATAACAGTACCTGAGTTCTTCTAAATGAAAGCAGATTCTGGGCTTAACCTTACTCTGGACACAAGGTCAGTGCTTGGCGCTGCTCCAGAGCTGCAGTGAGCTCTCCAGCCTTAATTCAAAGTCTCTAAAACTGCCCTTATGTAGGTGCTTAAGGATACATTACCTATTTTAAAAATATGATGCCCATCTTCTAGTCCTTCTCATTTTTAAGAACTTCAGCACCGATAATTATAAATAGAACAAGAGGGACTTGAAAATTCCCAGGTAAAGATGATCTGCAGATTGCCACATACTTTCTAGCACAGAAGGGTTTTTAATGAGGCTTACCTATTTGTACTGGCCAAATAGCTGAGATTTTTAAGATTAATCAGTTTGTGTTTCTTTTCTGGAAATTGACTCCCCTCCCAGATTAGGTCACCAGAAATATTCCTCCCTTATGTATTAATAACAAAAAATCTCTGCATAAGTAAAAAGAAGAGCACACCACAGGGTAATAAAAGCGTGAACTGAGGGGATGATGTTACTTATGAATATGTTTAAAGAGTATACTTGTTTGCCAGAATATAAATCTGTAATTAGTCTTCCCTTTTGTAATGCTAACATGTTTGTTGGGCATGTTGATAAAGTCTATAGCCTGCAGCTTCTATTAGAGGGTAAAAATAGTACTTTGAAGTGCAATACATTATGCATAGTACAGTACTTAGTTGTAGGAGAATGCCAGAACTTCTTTTCAAAAATTTCCATGCAACTGTTGACTGAAAGGGACACCCACAGCCCAAACCTAACACCAGCATCTGGTGGGGGCATATGCACTGCACCACACCATCACCAAATTATAAATTAAAGCTTCCTTCATCCTCTTTGGCAAAACAGCAGGAGGAAAAGTGAATCCACATCTGGCAGATAATATTGCAGGCACTTCCAAGCACTGGAATGAGTGCATGACCAGACCACTCCCCAGTTACTGCCAGAAGTATTGTGGGGTCCTGAGTCTCGGCGCCTGTGTCAGTGTATGCAGCCACTGATAAGGAAGTCTGACATTAGAAGGATTTGTTAATCCTGTTCTCCAGCTCTGTATTTTGTCTTAAAACTCTGTCAGAAGCAAAGCTTTACAGAAACCGCAGGTCACAAAACTTAACGTGAAATAAAGAAGCTGTGTACAGCACAGAATTCTGCATTAGAGGTTAGAATAAGTAATAGCATCGTTTAGTTGTGAAATATGATAAAAAGCACTCTGCCTGAGCAGAGTAAGCCAAATCAACAGACTTCAGTGGTTGCCTGACAATAGGCTGAAGAAGTAAAATTGGTGTATTAAACTCTCTAGAGGAGTGTTACAGACGTTTCTAGACAAGTCCTGTTGGATTTCAGAGGTAAAGTCATTTTTTCTTGGCCTGAAAGTCTTACATAAAAGTTCTGCCTCCAGTTCCAATACAAATGGATAAAAGTCTTCAAGATATTTCCCCATACTCCTCTGAGTCTGAAAGGATAAGGTGCCAGCAGCATGTAGAATGCATGGTTTTGAGTATTATTTATATACATAGGTGAACCTCTGGCATGACTTTTCCTCTGAAAGGAAGGCTTAGCGGAAGGCTGTTTGTATCACACCTTGAAAGCTGATCACGAACTGGTTCCATTTTTATCTTGAAATACCTTTTCCCAAACCTTCTGCCATGCTGAACTTTCCCAAATTTATACATAGTCATCACATTTTCTCCTGCAAAACATTTAATTTAAGTGCTGAAGCTGTTGTACTTCACTAGGAAGAGGCAGAGCCTTCCTTTTTAATTGCTCTGTAAGGAAGCATCCTGTGCCCCTACGTATTCTAGTTTTTCAAAATCTTCTAGACAACTACCTCCAGGAAAGTCAGCTAACTTCTCTGTTCCTCATTCCTCAGCCAGTAAAATAAAATTCAGCCTTCCTTTTTCATTATTATTTTTCACGCTTTGTCTGTCCCAGCTCCTGTTTGAGCTTCTTGTGAATTGCACAGGGATCCACAAGGACAGTGGAAAGCTGTATTTGGAGGAAATCATATCATTGCACTTCAGCCCAGGAGGCTGCACAAACATCTGCTTCCATTTACTCTGAAGAGAAGCGAAGCCAAAGCTCTCACTGTGTGTTGAAAAGCTCAGACTCGTAATGGCAGCTTCTAAGAGAGAACGTAAAACAAATGACTGATGATAACAAGTCTTTGAACCAAGGCCTCTTGCTTAGCACTGCCATTCCTTTAAGTTTATTTCCATCCATTCTTATCTTCTCTTGCCTCCTCTTCAGTTTATCTGCTCCCCCAATTCCTGAAAGGAATTTTGTTACTTCCAACAAGCAGCTGGAAGCTTGGCGCCTCTAGTCACTAAGTAGATCCCAGATACCTTTCCCTCCTTGGTGAATTTTTGACCTGTGCAAGGCATGAAGGGAATAGAATTTCCCAAAATGTTGTCTGGTCATTGAATTAAATTCACATTGCCAGTTTTAGCAGAACGAGTCCCAGGAGCAAAATCCTTCTTCTTATCAGTTAAGCGGGCCATTCACAGCGGCTCAAGAACCTTTTCCAACAGTCAGTGTATGACTCAGTGTTGGCTTAGAGGGAGTATCCCTTTCATTTGGTGCCATTTATCAGCTAATTGAACATTTATTATCATCATTCTGTGTCTTTCAAACGCAGGCTTGGTTTTGCTGTGTCGTGTTTCTTTGTATTTACCTCACAACTCTGGATCAAAATAATATTTCCCAACAGGAAATTAGCTGGTCCTCCCCAAATGCCGCAGGACTGTGGGCAAGGAGCTATTCTGATTACAGATGGAGTTGCACCGTGCCTGTGTGCAGGAGGGGCCAGAAGCAGAAGATGAGATAAATGAGGCATGTAGACAGATACTGTGCATCCACATCAACAAAGGGCACAGTTCGAGCGTTGTCACCAGAACTACCACAGCTAAGCATGCCAGAAGTCAGGGATTTTTTGTAGGTAGGGGATGCAAAATTGCAAGTTCTGAGTCATTTAGAGGAAAGCATCCCCCAAGCAGCAATCTCCCTAAGGCTGCATTTTCCTCACGCTGCAAGCCTCCAGGAACTCCACTACAATAAAGTCCAGCTCTGGAGCTCAGAGGCTGGCATTCCAATAGTCAGGAACCTCAAATCTTGGGAAGCCAATATGAAGTCAGTTTTGAGATTCTCTAAGCAAAATTTCTCCATTGTTTAAAAAAAAAAAATTAAATTTACATTTCCGTGACACTTCTCAGAAACTTTTTTTTTTTTTACCAATCTAATAATATTTTTATCTCCTGGAATTTGTCAAGCTTCAATTAGCAAACAAGCTGTCAGCTGAGGTATTCCCTGCAATGCTCTTCTCTCACCCTGTTTAGGGTGGTTACAGCTATGTTTGGATGAGTTGGGAGAGCAGGAGCTCTCCCCTTCCCAGTCCATGTTGTTGAGCTAAGGAAACAGGGCAAGGTGGACAGTGGAGTAACCACGTGTGTACAGGTGTGCACATGGACACACACTGATATCTGCCACTGGATGAGCATCAACTTCTCAATGAAACAGAGTTTTAAAATTAATTTACCTTGCAGAACAGGACAGTGCCCCTAATTCAGGCTCTTCCCTGCCTCCTGAGCTATAAAAGCTCTTTGCCCTACTCCGTTCATGCTGACAGCAAGGCCAGGGCGTGGCATCCCTTGCACAAGCATTCAGCAGGATCAGGTGTAAAAAGTTGAGGAGGTTTTAGAATAAAGCACTGGGACTAAGCAAAACGCTGCCTCCGCTGAAGTGTCTTTGGCAAGGGAAATTCCACACTTATCTTGAACAGTATTTTTAGTCTGTGTGCCTCAGGAACTATTTTTGCTATGCACCAGGAGGGCTGTAACGTGTGCATTTCTGTCAGCATAAGCGTAGGAAAGGGTGACACGCATCGAATGAGACATGCGTAGGTAAAATTAAATTCCCAGGGGATGTTGGTAGCAGGCCATGTTGTGGAATCTGAATATTGATTCTGTGATATATAATTCCACGAGAGAATAAATGAACTCATAAACAGAGACGTCGTTAAGATCACGACCGAAAGTAAAATTGTAATTACAGTGCATTAGTATTTAACCTGAATATGTACTTCCCAGAGGAAAAAAACATAGCAGAAGTGAAATGACAGTGTATAAAATGCTGCATTCATTTTACAGTCATAAGCCACAGGAGAGTTTAAACCTTACTGGCTCTGTCATTAATAAAATTGTAAACACTGTCATTTTTAGTGGGCAAAGTAAGCGTGCAAAATAAGCAACCTGAAACTGTCTAAAGGAACATGTCCCTCTGTGTTTTGATGCATGCTAAGATTGGGTTATATATAACATTGTTTCAAACAAAGACGCTGGAATAAGCAGTCTTTTAGCCAGCAGAGCTGCAGGAGTCCAAAATAATAAGGCCTGGATTTATAATTCCAGTGTTCCATAATTCAGACTTTGTTGAGTTGTAAAAATAATTATGCCCCAAAATTGTAAATGTTGTTTCTTCCCTGGAAATCAGTAGCTTGATTATAGCCAAGCAGCTTCAAGCAGTGTGTGTTTGGTTTTTCAAGAGTTTTTTAACCACTTTTTCTAAATTCATTTATAAGTTGTACTTGGGTTACTACAAAGCACAGCAAATGTTACTTGAAAGCCAAGCAAAGAGTGGGTCTTTGCATGTGAATGTAGAGATGCTGCTAAAACTCTCAGACCATGTGTCTGCTGGTGGCTCATCTTGGATCAAGAACTGGCTCAGTGTTTGTAAATTAATTCTAAAGGACATCTGTGTGCATGGAAATTTTTACAAGTATCTTTCCTCTGATATTTTCACCATCGGAAATATTAAAAACTAGAACTAAAAATGAAATAGCAAAAAACAGTCCAGGGTTTTTTTTGACTGCTTAAAAAGGATTAATTCAACTTTGAGATGAAAATTTGAGTCAGGCCTTACCTTATCCATCCAAACACAGCAGTTTGTTTTCTTGGAGTATTTGTTTTTGTGTGGGAGTGAAAATGATGCCGTTTTGGTTTTTTTTACCCTTTTTTCTTTTATATATTCTCTGTATCCTTTACACATTGTCCTGGTTTGAGACAGAAATTCGGAGGAACGCTCTGGGAGGAACATCTCCTCTATAGAAGGCAGGTTACAGCCACCCCTCTCCCACCAGGTTTGGGAAAAAATTCCTCGAAGGAAAGCGAAAGGAGGAAAAAACTATTTATTTAACAAACACATGAGAAAAGAATAATGCTAAATAATAAAACCTCTCGCTGAGGAGAGAAAACCTGGGAAGATTTTTTAAGAGTCCTTTCCATGGATATGGTGTCCATCTCTCTCCTCTTCGGAGCTGG
>VZTA01006025.1:411921-480172 GCA_013398855.1 Mohoua ochrocephala | reverse complement strand
ACATCTAAGAGAGCAGTATTTCTTCCATATTTGCCATAACATATGTGCATAATATGCACACAGACATAAAGAGTCAGTGCGAGGTACCTGTGAAAAATTCCCCTTGAAAGTCAGTGAAACACTCATTTCAGGTGACTTTGTATATTCCCAGCAGATGAAGGGTTGAGCTTCGAGGAGTGGAGGGATCAGCCCAGTATCTGTCCGTGCCCAGTGACCTCCTGAGTACAGCAAACTTGAGAGTTCACTGGCTCTGAGAAGCCCCACTCAGAGGGAGTCCGCTGGTTGCAAAATCCAGAAGAGCTCAAGAGAGTTGGCTTAAGTCATAATAATGTTTCATCCTGGCTGCACTTTGGATTGGCCACTTTCTTTGAAAGTGTGAAAAAGAGGATGTTATGGCATTCAGGAAAAAAATAAAATGTTTTCAAGGCTGTTTTTCAAAAAAAAGCAGGAGCTCGTTAGACAGCACTAGCTCCTGGGAGCAGTCAATGTTCCTGACAAGCTCAAGAGGAGCTGAGCCCAGGTGCTGCTCATCAAGGCCGAGGCCTAACAAGCATTTCTCAGATCACAGTGTAGCCTAAGAAAAAAGGGGGGGGGGAGAATGTTGATACACCACCACAAAAGTTCACAAAAGCAATCGGTCATTTGCTACCAGTTAATAACCAGGGACAAACCCCTGCTTTGGGGATGTGTATGGCAGCAGAAGCACGCATTAATGTCCCTCAGGGGTCAGCAGGAGTATCAGGCTGTTACGAGGCCTGTAGAGGCATTTCCCAAGTGCTTCAGGATGTGGATCCATGAATCAGCTCTCTCCCGGTGACTTTTAGGGGAACTTGTCTGCAAATTGATGCAGAAGGTGAGAAAGAGGAAAAGCAAGGGTTGTGAAGCATGTGGGTAACATTGGAGAACTCTTAATGAAGAGCCGTCATAGCCACATCCCGGCTGCAAAATGAGAGGTTATTAACATGAATGACTCTTGAACTCGAGTTCAATATTGCTACACTCAGAATACTCAGTTTCATGCTAAAAAGATGGGAACTAGGAACAAAACCAGGTAGGAACCTGCATTAACACTTACAGAAGTGGGATAGCCTCCAAACAAAAGTTTGTGGAGAGCTGGGATATACTACAGCCAAAATGAAAATGGAAGGAACAAACAGGCCAGACAAACCTAGAAGCTTTGACGATAATTAGGGTTAAGTTTAAATGGTTTATTTATGCCAAAGAAAATCTTCATTTTCAGGCTATTTAACCTGCTTTTATTTTCCAATGCCTTTTTGATTTTTTAACTGCGGGTTACCCAAATGAAAAAGATTTTCAATACAAAATCTCATGATGTTTAAATTGGAAAAATATTGAAGAAAAGTGTATCATTTTTTCAGAAATTAAATAGTTCATTTTGAAAATGATTAATTGAGGATAATACTTCTTAGAAGCATCTTTTGACTCCATCTGCTGTGAGAGTCAGTGCATGGGACTGAAAATCTGTTTAACAATGCTGGTAGAAATGCATATGTCTCTAATCTCCTTTCCTTTGGCTTGATTAGTATGGCTACACTAATGTGCTGTGTCTTGGGCAGCTGTCTAGCATCTCTGATGGCTCTGAGTCCGGAGATAATGTCTCTTCCAGATGTCATTTTTGGGATAGATGATCTTACAAGGAAGCTGTTAATCAGGAAACTTGTGTTTCATGAGATGATAGTGTCAGACAAAACTGCTTCATGGAAACTCTTTAACAGAGAAAAAAAGCCCCATTAAAAATAGAAATAAAAATATCAGAAAGTTTCAAGGGCATGAATCCAAGCATTAAGAAATGCCAGATTTTAATTTTATTTGAGAATCCTAAATTCACTCCCCTTGTGCAAACAATCAAATCTTTGCTAATGTATTTTAGACATTTTCCACAGAATTTAAGCTGCATAAGGCAGGGTTTGTTAATTGTCTGCTAATCGATATTTCGTATGATCCCCCACACTCGGTGGGTGACCTTTTTTGCACTATTCTTTGCTGTTTAGAAATAATCCAGAGCCAAGATGCCTGACAGAGGACCACATTCCAGCTGATCAGTACAACGTGAGCTTCTGCATAAGACAACAGGTTCCCACTGACTCTGGGACAGCTGCTTGAATATACATTTCCCTGCTCCTTGGCACTTGCTGAATGTGAGTCAGACCTCGATCTGAGGATGGAATTACCAATTCATCTCTGCCTCGGTGTAGTATGTGAATACTGCACAAACATTAATTACTCGGCTCATTAATTTCTACAAAACACCTGCAATGTGAAGAGAGGTTGTTACCCCAGATTTAGAGATATATGAAAACTTTGAAAAAAATTTTCATTAAATAGTATGCTATGTTCTATGTTAGTGTTTGCTAACATTCAAGCCCCCCCAGGGGGCTGGATCTCATAGCCACCCTCATAATTTAGGGTGTCTTCATGAATGCTGACACCTCCCACCTCTCATTTACACATCCTTCTTCCTCTGACTCTTCTTCCTCATCCATTTTCTTTGCCTTTGCACTTCATTCTCCACTCAGGGATCTCTCTGATTTCCCATCCCTGAGCCCAGTTTGTATTAGACTTTTCTGAGGACCACATTGTCTCCAACAAACAGAGTCAGAGACTAGAACGGATGGGACCAAAATGTATTGGATGTGGCTAAATCTGTAAATCCCTTTATATCAGTGCTGCGTGCAGCAGAGTTTTCCAGGGTAAATGAAATACTGTCCTTCTCTTCAAAGAGGAGGATACAACCCAGAGGAAATAGCACAATGAGTGCAGAACAGAATAGCCTGGGTAGTAGAGACTAATACTTAACACATAGTAGCAGTTTCCTGGAGAAAGGAGGGATGAGGTGGTTCCATGTGTAGGTGTGAACAGCTTTCAGAAGATAGAAAAAATAAAAGTGGAAAATGTCTTTTTTGTTGAAGATCTTGTAAGGCAAATTCTGAATAAGAGTTCTGTCATCGGGGCTGAAGATAAGCTTATGAAGATGTTTATGTGGGGAAAATAGAAGTGAGGTCTTCCTGCAAGGCAGTACAGAGGACTCTTGACAAGGATGGTCATCACTGTGAGAATAAAATTGTACTGAGCTACTGCTGCCGTGATAGGAAGGAAATGGGAATGACAGGAATTTCTCTAATGTACCTGGAAATGGTGTTTTATTCTGTCTTGGACAGAATCTTTTCTTATGCATATTTGGGTTAAATGCCATTATTTCTCTTTGTTTTGCACTGTGCAAATGTTTGTCTTCATAATTCCACACACAGAAATAGCATTTTTTAAAAATGCAGTGCGGTAAAAATTGAGTGATTCAGAGTTAAAGATGACAGCTTATCTGTCTGCCTGGAAATGCAGGGTATGGTCCTGCAAACATTTCCATTCCAGTTTGACACTTGTGAGTCAGCCTTGAATAACTTGCCCAGGGTCACTCAATAACAATACTGCCAGACCATAAGGAATTTTTCCATGTGTATTTGCAGGATTCCCTCCGTCTAGAGTTAGCTGAATTCCACAGGAAATAACTTTCTAAACAACATGCAGGAAAATATTCACCGTGAGAGATTTACTGTGCATCTTTAGCCTCTTTTCCTCAGGGCAAATTTCTATTTGTGTAGGAATTAGACTTGGGAAGCAGCAGTCGTGGTAGCAGTTGTGTAGCGAATGGCCAGAAGCAGACTCCTATTGCTGTAACTCTGCCTGAGCTTTGAATGCACTTGAAATATTCAAAATTTTTCATAAATTTTATTTGATCATCTCTTCAAACACCAGCAGTACATAGTATGCAATCCTTTTTATTAAATCACAGATCTTTCCCTGAGCATGGGTTTCCTCCTACAGAAACATACAGCTTTTTGGATTTGTAAATGACCTAAGACACGTGGGAGTAGAATAATGGAAGTCCTATTTTCTCATAAAGCAGAAGACAAAAATTCCTATGCCTGAGCAAAATGTAACCTGAATCACTGGTCAATGTTCAAATGTTTTAAATAGGAAGATTAATTATCTTGAAAAGTAATGTAAATTCTTCATGCAATCTTCAAAACTCTGTAGAAATAAACAAGAGCACAAAATCCTAGCTCACAAATCCACAGGTCTGTGGATTTTAAGGGAATTCTTGGCTTAAGAAACACTGTCCTGCTTCTCATTCCAGCTCTGGTGCTATGGCTTTCCTTCTCTGGTGCACACAGCCTTCAAATCAGTATCCTAACCCATGCTTTTGCAGCCAGGGGAATTGCTCTGGTTTGGGCTCCTCAAGCTCTGTCTGCAGCTAAATGTGTCAGGGAGCAGATTCTTTGTCTGTGCCAGTTTCACTTCAGGAAAGAGTTTAATTGCTTGAATCTGAAGGATGTGCTTGGCAAATTCATGAATTCCACTGAGGTCTGTGTTTGTCTGTGGGTCAGCACCCTCGAGAATCAGCCATTAGAATCTTGCTGCATAACTATATGGCCAGAAACAAATTTCAGCAATTGAATGAAGACAAATGACCTCATCCATCTGAACTTCTGGAGTCAGCAAACCAGAGCGGGGAAAACCATCACACTGTCACATTTCTGGTTGTTACATCCACTTGGGGCAAAAAACGTACCATGAGGACAACCCTTCACATTTTCACACTTCAGAACGTGGCAAACTTTAGGAAAATAGAGGCAAAGGGATAAAAACCCCCAAATAGTAAAAGGCTAAATGTATAGTCTCTCTTCTAAAGGCAATGTCAAGATTTAAGAATGGTTATCCTTCTGTAACTTATGAACAATTTCTCGCATTTCCTGTCATCCCATCGGCCGAGACACTGTAGGACCTCTGCGGTGCTGTGAAGGTTTAATTGAACCTCTTTCGCTTTGCTCCATTATCCTCACAGTGTCACTTGTTGGGCTGTGATGTGGTGGTGAACCGTGTCACTCCATAAGGTGTCCTGCATTTAGGAGGATTAGAAAGTGTGGCCAAATATAACTAAGTTCTCATAGAGTATGAATTCATGCTGTTGGATGTAATTGGGTTAATTTTTTTCATCATATTTTAGGCCACATCAATTTTTTTGTCTGCACCACTCCCAGTTATATCTGTGCCTGTCTGTACCATGCTGGATTCTGTGTTATGTCTGCTTCCACAGTTTGTATGGTTGCATGGCAATGGTTGATTCAGATTAAATAAGTCCGATATTAATTACTATTATCAAAGTATTAGCATTCATTTTACAGACCACAAAATAAATGATACAGAGAGTGAAAACCTGTGCTTTGTGTTTCTGGGGTTGAAGAGCACTGGAGAGAATTCAAGCACCTCTCTGAATATTCTTCTCCAGTTATAATGCTTGGGAACTAGGATTATGGATATGAGCAAATATAGGTGATGTGTAATTAAGATAACTTCCTAATCAGTGCAGGCCATATTCAATAAATTGCCACCAGTCGATGTACTGGGAGTTAAGGACTCTGATCCCAATTTGTGGTTTTAGGCCATATTTTCTCATTCAATTATAAATATGTCATTCACTTTACTTATATATCTGAGGTGCAGTATGATTACTGGTGTCACTTTTGGTCTAGCAGCAAAAGAAATATTCTTGGCTCTGTTAAGAGTCTTCTGCTTTTAATGCAATACTCTCTAAAAGTTGCTCATCTGGGGATATTCACTTGTGCTGGCCCAGCACAGCAGTAACAGACTAAGGCACATTAGAATAATTGTCTTGGCTGCCTTAAAAAACCAATTTTATATTTCCATCTAGAAAACGTCCCCTTTAAAATGCTTGTATGTTTAGCTTTGATAGCACAGATATTCACAGTTATATCTTCTCTATCCCTGCCTGAGATATGTGAGGTTTCAGTCATTCAGCTTCTTTGACAAAGGTGCAAAATGACATTTTACATGCTCTTCTGCAATGTATCCTTCTGTCTTTTGCAGAAGTAAGGAGCTGGTTGCCTCTGTGATACCGATACTGCCACACAGCTGCTTTAATTCAACAACAGAATTTACCAGATACTGAATGTAACACATTATGGGGATGGTTTGTCAGCAAGAAGAGCATCTGCTGATTGACAGTTTATTTCTTTAGCAATAAGATTGACTGTTTGACAGAGAGACACTGAGCTGCCACCTTAGAGTCCCAATTACTTAGCGTGATGTAGCCCCACTACTTTAGAGGGAGTGAGATTAGAGCATTACCGTGTATTTGCATTGTCACTGATGACCATAAAAAGTTTGGGGGGTAGGGTTCAGGGCAGAACCTGTGACTTCCATTTCTGCTTTCCTATTCCATCTGGGAGATATGTATAAAGGCACCTGAATACCCTACCTTTTTGCATCTTGCAATCTGCTGGTCTCCATTTGTGCATTCACATGTGGAAAATCAGGAGAAAGAGTGCTGCCAGAGTTGTGGAGGTTTAAAGGCACAAAGGAGTCCAAATTTTTAGTGAGAAATAACATCTTCTGTTAGAGACATTAATATCACTTGAACACATAGACTAGCTTTGGGGTGCAGACTCCCTTCAGGAGAGGAAATTTTGGTCTGTAAGACCTGCTAATCCATATCGGTGGGATATGGTACAGAGTAAATGAACGTTATCAACCTCTTCAGTTCTTTTCAGGCTTTTAAACACCTTTCTAAACCAGAGGTGGTAAGGGGATCTTTCCTTCAAAATCAGAGTGTATGGGCACACAGACAGCATATGGGATTCCCAAACCAAAATCCCTCCTTTATCTGAAAAAGTGTAAGTACATATCCTCCTCCTTTGTGAATGCCTAAACACTTCAGCTGCTTGGAGATTGTTATGCAACAGGGCTTTTATCAGTTTCTTCTTTGTATGCTTTTCCACTTCCCATAAGATAGCAAGCTCATATTGTGAAACAGATTTTCTCTACTTGCCAGTGAATACTGAGACTACTAGATGATAGACGTTTTTTTCCTGTTTTTTGATTTAGGAAACACCCTTAAGTGGCGGTATCAATCCTGGCTGTAGTTGCTGCAATATCTGTAACCAGCCTATCAGAGATTTGGTTGAGTGATGGTATGGATATTCTGCCACTTCACATGTTTGAACTAAAGACATATTTCTTAATATGTGGATGACACCTGAAGAAATATAGTTTGTAGAGCTCCACCAGAAAACACAACAAGCTCTTGGGGAAGAGCTACAATTTGCTAAAGCCCAAATAAAAAACTTTTTGTTCTCAGTCAAGACAGTCTTGTCCTTGACGCCTGTAGCTCTCAGAGCATCTAGGAGCTGGTCCTGAGAAGTGAGGAAGGTAAATGATCTTACACTCAATTCCGTTCTATCTTTTTGTCATCAGAAGGGGTGGGCAGATTTGACAGAGCAATTTTTGGCCCTCCTTAATAGAGAAAGAAAACATCGTGAAGCCAGGAGTCTTGAGAACTCATGGAATTCTACTGATTGTTTGTGTGCAGGGAATTTAAAGTACAAGCAACATGGATTGTTTCCAGAGTTTTTCTAATTTAGGACTACATTATGGAGTGCAATGCTAAGCACCCAGTTGTGGTTACAGAGCTGGAGGTAAATTGGAGTCTTGACAGAAAGGGATGGGAATGGCTAATACAATTTTAAAACTGCTTACTCAGAAATTAATATTTTTTTCCCTTTCCATTCCCTGCTGCTATTTCCAAATCCCAGAAAGGTACTTTTTAACAAGAAGAACTGCAATGCATTTCCTGTATGTTAATAGTATCCCAGAGGGTAGTGAGATGTTGCTGTGGTCCAAGTAATAAGACACATATTGGACTGAAAAGAAAAGAGATGTAATTATTTAAGCAAAGAGTCTGGTAGCTGGAAAATCCATCTGTCATCTAGTCCATCACTGAGCCTTATCCCCAGCTGAGGTAAAATTGCATATTCCTGTTTATTATAATGCAATAATTCTGGTTCCGACTGTCGACATGGCCTTTTACCCAAAGAACTAGGCTGTCAGATGTTAGTAGAAAGGAGTATTCAATGGGAGGAAGAGCATGGCAAGTTAACAGGGACAAGTTTTACCAAATATATTTAGAGTGAAAAATCATCTTTTTACGAAGTTAAGCAGACAATGATGCATGGATCTTGCAGCAGCTCTTAGGAATAGAGCTGTAAATCTCCTTCTCTCTGAGTTTCAAGAAATGCAGTATCTGATCAATAGACTGACCAAACACTGATTATTTGTAGTGGAAAATTGCCTCTCTGGCTATTAAAATTGTGGAGCAAAGGTTGTTTCCAATTTGAGAAGGCGTCATTATATGAGTAGTCCAAAGAAACAGATCAATCTCCTATCCCTAAAGTCAAGGAGCTTCCTCTGGCCTGAAAACAGTGAGACATGCAACTAGGTCTGCCCTCACAAGACCTGCATTTATTTGGTCAAAATAAGATGCATTCCTCAGAGCTTGAAAATCAGTTGTCTGCCCAGCAGTGGAACACAGCTGAGTTCTATATGTAGGCAGCTTATTTTAATTCAATGCACAAATTTCTCTAATGATTCCATGTTTAAAAAAAAAAAGAAAAAAAGGGCAATATATAAAGTACTTACAGGTTTCTTGAATATGGTTCTTTATTATTTTGATGGTCATGGTGATGGTAATGTTGGCGATGGTATTTCTTCAAGTTCACTTGCCCAGTTTCAAAGAGGAAATTGGATCTAAGATCATTCAAAGCTCCATCAAATGGAGAAGCTGTAAAACAAAAATTACTTCCTGCCACCGTTCTAATAAACCTCCCCTTCCTGCATCTCCTTCCCTCCATGTATAACATTCCCCCCGTAGGGTCATAATGATGATTTAATCTCCTTTGCTCTTGCTTTATGGGAGCCAGTAGCTGGAACTCTATTTAGATTGATTGTTCTTCACTTGTTATTAACAAGTGGCAAATTAATGGAGATGAACAAAAATGAAAGAGGAGATTTAAATTCAGCTTCCTCTGCACCACAGGGTTTTGATTTCAGACAGTTTATTCCTAATTTGAAGACAATGACAGTGAATTGATAACATTCTGGGGTGTGTTAAGATTCAGTGTGAAGGCTGATGAAGTATCTCATGGCCTTTTTTGTTCAGATTTAATTATCACCCAAAACAGGTCCTAATTCTTCCCTGCCAGTGCTCTGCCTGGTGTCTTTCCCCTTCACTTGGAAAACTTCACAGAGGCTGGCTAGATTGCAATGAATAGTGCTATAGTAGTCCTTATATGCCCCTTGTAACTTATGCAATTGTTTCATAACTGGTGCTCCAGACAATTTCTCTGCTGTTCTCAGTATAAAAGACTGAACATATCAGTTTATACAAAATTTTAAAATATTTCCTTCACCTCCAGGTGAAAATTACCTCTAGCAGGTTTCTGTTGGAGAGCAGGGTCTTATGGGAGCTCCATTCTCAACCCATATTGTTGATGCAATGGAAAGAAGACAAGAAACCTGCATATTAGTATAATTATTGTTATGATGATTATCATCATCATTATTATTGTTATTAATGTTTTCGTTACTGTTATTGTTATTTAATAATAATTATGATAACAATTATAATAATGATATTGCTCTAACCGAAATACTAGGCTATTTGTACTGCATTTCAAAATGTGACTTCTGTCCAAAGCAGCACTATTTCAATTTTTGGCTTGACAGCCTGCTTAGAAAAAAGCTCAGTGAACAGCTGCAGGTTTTCAATTCCAAATTGTTCATGAAAGGAATACTACCATTTTGAACATAAGGAGTTAGCAAAGTACTGCACCTTCCACGGTGGTGGTGTGCTTCAAATTGGATGGATTTCAGCCTCTCATTAGGATTCATATGACTTTTCAGTGGTAATTTCCCCATTGTTCCAGTCACTTCTTTAACTCCTTGTTTTCTGTGGGGAAATCATGTTTGTGGATACTTTTGCAATATGCACTCCACTTGTAAGTCAGCCTCTCTTGCTAAGTGCTTGATCTCAGGTGCAGGCAAGGAGGAAAAACAGCTCTTGAAAGAAGGCTTTTTCAGATCTAGGAAAAGAATATGGAAGTGATCAGAGGCAGCTCATTTCTCTCCCAGCTCACTTTAAACATAAACATGGGATTTACAAAGTCTTCTTATGAGGTCTGTAATCATGTCATGGACCCTGCTACACTATCTGTACATCTGTGCAAGATTTCCAATCTGATTGGCCATTTCCATGGTCTTTCCAGTCCGGCAGCCATTAAATCATTTAGGATCAAAACCATGGCAGAAAGCTTTAGATGAGGAAGACAAGATGTAATTCCAGTAGGAAGCAAATATTGCTATATTGTGTGCAGCAAACAAAGGCGGCTGCACCATTCGCAAAATGTTGGAGAAAACTGAAAACTTTGGCAAACCTACTATTCAATCACTGTTGTGGGAGCAAGATACTAAGAGAGAAGCTTCAAGCCAAAAATGTTCTCTGATATTTTGCAGGAGTCATTGAAATGAATATCACCCTCAATTCCACTTTTCTACCTCTCACAGCTGTGAGATTATAATGGATCATATGAGTACTCTTTAACTGGACAGTAAGAAAACTAAATTGTTTATTGATGGAATGGATTTAACAGTAATAGCTGAAACTGAAGATGAGTGCAAGGCCTCATCTTCATAGCAAGATCCCCAAGATGTTGTCTGTGCTATGAAAGGCAGATGCAATTCAGTGCTGGTAGATAAAGCACATGGGAATACACACATACACCATCATGAACTCTAAATCAGCTATTACTGTCAAAGAGACCTTGGAGTCACTTTGTATCATGTTCTGGTGGTCAACATGCAAGCAGAAAGTTAGGAATTTTTGGAAAGGAAATAGAGAACAAAGCAGGAAACTTATGTCACTTCCTAGCTAATCATATCACAAGTGCTACATGACACAAATAAAATTATGAGGTGGTTTTATAGAATAAACAAGGTACACATGAGAGGAAGGATCACTCTGGCTTTGCACTTGTCTTAAGCTGTTACTAAGTGTCTGCTCCTGGCTATTTCCAAAGGAAGGCTGGGTGAGGGAGTGGTTCTTAGGTTAGAGACCATAACAGACCGTTCTTGTATTCATTCCTTTCTTACAGTCATGTTTTTGAAGCAGGTGACTCTCTCAATGTATCTAACAGATATTTAACATATGATTTTAGGGCACTTTAGCAGTTACATTCCTTTAGGATTTTTGGTTACCATGTAAATATAGTAGCAGGTCCTGACTAGTCTTGAAACATAGCATCCAATCATAATCTGGTTTAGCTTGAAAAAACACATAATGCCAGATGAGATTACTGCTCACACATTGTACGATGCACCTGGCTAGGAGCAATGCCAGATATATGTCTCAACAGACTTCATGTTAAAATTCAATGAAAGAATGAAGCATTAAATGTACCAAATTCACTCTAATGTGAATCCTTCTGCAATAAAAAAAAAAAAAAAAAAAAAAAGAGATCTTTTATACTATGAAATAATATGTAAACTGGGGTTTTTTTCTCATGAGAGATGCTGGAGGCATTATGTATATTACATAAAACGTGTACATCTATTATATATTATATGTGTAATATAGAGCTTTGTTCTGAACTCTGAAATTATCTGCTTGAGTTCTTTGAAAATGCCATTGTTCAGATTAATTATTTCTTTTCTTTTTTCTTTTTTTTTTCTTTTTTTTTTAAATTCTGATTCATTTGGTTCTGCTCTGTGGTTAGTGTCTCTAGTGCCCTTGACATGACACTTCAAGAACAATGTCTGAACTAGAAAAATACGCTGTAATTGAGTGTTAATGGGAAAAATATACATGGGCTTTATGACAGACCCTTCCAGGAAGCTGTGACAAGATTTCCTGTCTTGCCATCTTGATATCAGATTTTTAATGCTTAATTCATTTTCGTTTTCTTAACATTGATGCCTTAGGTTTTAACTTTTATATTTTTCAAATCCTGTACTGCCTCATGTGTAACTCTGAAGTTTCTTGTGGCCTGTCAGCTGCTGTTCTCTCATGCTGGTTAGACATAACAAACCTCTGCAGGCTTCCACTCCAAGGACACCAGGCCCAAAAGGTGTCAACTAAAAGCCTCTAAAGGGGGGAAAACTTGGGGTAATTCCATCATGAAACTGAGGTTATAATTGGAGAATTAACCCTGATGTGCAAATGAACCAAACTTATAAAAGTGTGAAGAACCTGTGACCCGGGGTCCATCTTGGGTGTAGCCCTTGGACTGCTCAGGGTGTACCTCTGAAGGCCCTTCAAATAAATACCTTCTTTTATTCTCTGAATTCTTGTCTAGTCTCTGTGTTTTAGGTGGCCACTTAAGGCATCAACATGAGCCTAAATATTATGTATTATCAATTCAGTTCTTCTGCCAACGCTGCTCTGGATGACTCGCACGCAGAAGCAGGTTGGATCACGTGGTCTGTACTTCCTTGAGGCAATGAGCACACTGTGCTGGGGGCAGGAAAACCCTCAGCAGCAGGGAGCGAGTGATCCTTGGCTGGATTTGCTCAGAGCAGAGACTCAACCTTCGCAGGAGTCCTTCTGTGGGCAGAGGTGCACCCACTGCCTCAGAGGCTTCAGCAGAAGGCAGTTTCTAAAGCTCAGTGAAGCTGTGCCCCCACCCAGCACAGCTGTTTGAAAAGGGACTCTCTATCGATATCTTTCACATCATTACCCCTTAAAAAGCACCCACTTTGCATGAGCCTATGCAAAAGAGCTTCCCAAGCCATGTTCTCGCAGGATACCCACTCTGGAGGCAAAGCCAGCTGAAGGACCTGCCCTCCCCTCCTCAGCTCTCCCCTCTGCCTGCTTATTCCTGTCCCTGGTTCCTGTCTCAACTGAGCTAGCTCAAATGCTTTCAGGGCTGCTCTGAAGCCCAGATAACAAAACCAGCTCAGTTTAGACTAAATCCTTTCCAGATTTAGTTCTGGAAAGCTCTGCATGCAGCCCATAATGAATTGTCCCAGCACAGCTGAGGGGCCAGCCGACTGGGGAGCAAGGGGAAGGCATGCATGGCTGGAGGCAGTAAGGGGGAAAGACAGAAAATCTTTTAAAGCTGGTCCACGACTAGTCCAAACTAGTCTAAAACTAGTATCTGTCTGCACCGCATTTGACTGTTGCAGGAATAATCCAGCAGCAAATTACTGTCCTCTGAAGCCAGGGAGAGTCACAAAGATAATTGTACTTCAAAAAAGTAATCTTTCCTTGAGCATGGTTTGGCTGCTGCCATTTGTGCCAGGCTCTTTTGGAGGCAGTGGCCATCCTTCACGTTTCCCAGTGCCCCACATGCAGGTAGAAATTGAGCGTTGGGCTAATTTTTCTGTGGGAGTACCCTGGTAGGTTTGGTGTGTGGCCAGGCAGAGCATCACAGTGTTGCTGCCTGCCCTGCCGTTTCCTGTGCCAGTGGCTGAGGGGACTGGCTGCTGGGACCGCTGTCACTGAGGCACAGGTCAGGATGAGTTCTGGCACGTCCCCTTCTGTGGCTTCTCAGGTCCTCCACACCACCCCAGGAAGGCAAATTTCTCCTAGATATACGCCCCACTCTCCTAGCTTTTCCTCCCCATTCTCTCCATCCCTCTCTCCTTTCTCTATCGATTCTCTGCTCCCTACCTTTCCTGCAAGACCTGGTACATGACTGTCCCACCTAGTGCAGCACTGGTAGCTCCTCAGCCCGAGTGCCAGGTCAGTTATTTGGCACCTCTGCCTGGGTGCCACGTGGTTTCATTTAAACCCAGGCCAGCAGTCAGATCGTGGGGTCCAAGTCCCGTTCAGTGATCCTCTTCTACCCTCTCTGAGTGGGAGTTTAAGACAGGCACTCCTGGCCAGCCTCTGCAGGCCAGATTTAATGACAAGGGAGAAATCACCCTGACAAAATGCGTACACAGCTCCCTACACTAAATCACAGATGCTAAATCACACACTCTGCCAGTCTTGCTGAGGATGAGAATTCACTACATGAACACTCCCCTTGATTTAAATAGAGGGGTATGCCAGCTATTTTTAATTTACGAGTCCACCACACTGCTGCTGCTGGTGGCCGCTGTTTGTGGTATTTGGCTGTGATGCACTAAGCATATACTAAAATTTCCCAACACATCCTGTCACATAAATTCTCTGTGTCTGCACTGTGTTACTTTGACAGTCATCACTTGTGTGGGGTCTGAAACTTGTCATTCTTCATCTTTTCATCAGATGAAGCTTCTGAAAATTTATATTTGTAATCTTCATTTATTTTTGCAGGATATACTGCATAAACAGCATTTACAACAGACTAACCACACTAACAATATGATCGTGTTCTGTACTAAGAAAGATAGAAGGTGAGTTTCCATCTCAGACAAACATGGTGAGCTTTTTTGCCACTTCAGCTGTGTCTATAGAATGGTGTCCTTAACAAACATTCGCTTGTTAAGGACTGCATCTCAATTAACCCGAATGGTTTTCAAATTGAAACAGAAAAAAGAAATGCATGAAAAGGCCACTTATAAGCAATTTGGAATGAATTGCTGCAATTTATTGCCAGCTTGAAACTCTGAGATGGACCAAAGGTAAATCACTACATTCTGAAACTAAGCAAAATGGTCCACAATGTTTTCCCTCCCTGTTGAATTTGAAGAGAAAACAAACTGGCTCCTGAAGACATAGGATTGTGTTGTTCTACAGCCACAGGACATTTTTAACATTTTAAAGACCTGATTTTGTCCTTAGGCTGATGGGTCTTCCCATCTTGAGTCAAGGGCTGAGTCTCTTCAGAGACTCTTTACGGCATCTTAGCCATCGCTGAGCCGAAGACCCAGTATGTTCCCTCATCAAAGCAGCAGGAACTCCTTCTGCCAGGGCTTTTTCACAGCTCTCTGCCTTCAGCACTAGGTAAAATTCACTCCAGCAGAAGAGACCAATGCTCCTCTTGTGAGAGGAGTCAGCCACTGGAAGCTGACGCTCAAAAGAATGGTGCAAGGGACACTAAACCAAAAATAATTTGGTGCCCATAGGACAGTCTTACACCCAGGAAGATCTCGTATTCACCCCTAATAACAAGAAACACCCTTCAACCATAACACAGAGTTTCTTCTTAGAGTCTTACTGTATTTTCAGCTCTCATCATTTGCTCCGACAAGCAGGACAAGCAGTCTCCTATCTGTACAAAAGGCACAACTGCAGGGCAATCAGGATCATCAGAGCAGGGCAGCCCCTGCTGAAGGGAAGCTGGGGGGAGAAACTGACGCAGTAGCTCCGTTCCAATAAGCAAAGTGTGATCAAAACATGCAAAAATGTGCCTTTTTCAGTTTGAAGATGGGCATAATATTAATGCTGTATTAATGCAACTGTTGCACAGCTTTCATTATTGTTAAATTAGGAGAAGCAAGGCACCTTGGAATCAGAAATGTAAAGCTATGATGTCTGTAGCAACCAAAACTGCACTACATATGTTAAAAATCTCAAAAGAAAATCTTTAATCTAAAAATCTTCTCATCTGGAAGATGATGAATTTAAGTTTTTGCCTACATCTTAAACATGGGAGAACTGGATGAGAATCAAACATTAAAAAAATGTGTATAACTTATTCCATGTACAGCACACTACCCTGCCTGCATGCAGTGGAGTCCTCCTAGCTAGAGTCAAACTGGAATTTCCTGGCTTTGTTAAGAAGTAAGCGCTAATCCATGGAACTTTGTTAATAACTTCTGTGCTTTCAAGAACAATTTGCTACAAAGGGAAAAATCACGTTTCCCTAATGATAAGACAGCTTTTCTTGAACTGTAGCAGCACATTTGCTCCCAAGGTCTTTCTTAGTCATAGAATCCTGCTCACCAAAGACTTCCAGTTATCAGTTGGGTAAAATCCAACTTTGTTATCTGGGATCCTACGGAACATCATCTTTTTGTATGTCAGTTCACTGCTGTTTATTATAAGTTATTTCCAGACTTCCTTCTTCGCTTTCCCAGAAGATCCTTGCAGTGAACAGGAGCTACCCCATGTGACTGCGGTCTACTCCGTGTTTACTCCACCGGTGCAGGCACAGGAGACGGGGAGGCGGCACGAGCAGGAAACGAGACAATAACAAAGATGGAATATGACTTGAGGAAATTCCAGAAGTCCTCAAGGAAACAATGGGAAATATATTAATTAAGGAATGTCTGTTTGTCTGGCTCCAGTCAGATTAGCAAATAAGCCCCAAACTTTGATGTTCTGATCTAGAGAGGAGAAAGGAGAGAGTGCAGATGGCCATAGCTAGAAATGAATGTCTGGTAATGAGAGGAACATAGGTGGAATTGGGTGGGATGGGATTTCAAAAGAACTCAGAGTGAGAGAATTTACCTAAGGTGATGAGCTGCTGTGTACTAAGGTTTTGCTGCCGGGATTTTTCCTTTTTGGTTCTGTTTGGTTTTGGTTTTTTTTTAATGTATTTAAAGGAGTAGGCAATGACTTCATAGTGGTTTTTAGCCTTAATCTCATCCACTGTTCAGACACTCTTGAGAACAAGTGTTTGGTGGTGATGGGAGCTGAAGAAACAATTATGCTCCCACAGCTGGAACTGTCTGCTGGGTGGCACTGAGGGCATTTGAACCTTGGAATTGCAATTGAGCACAGACACAGTGATGAATGAGGCTGTATTTGACACAAGAGAAATGCACTTGAATCATCCTCAAAACTAATCCTCAGTGCTGGTCCTGAAGATCCTCCAATCATACTTCTTCCTTTGTAACTATCATGCTCTACTTTAATTTCTGTCCTCACCATCTTTCTCTCTGAGTTGAACTGGAATAAAGGAAGTGCCATCCATGGGATTTAGTGCATAATCCTACACTGCACAGCAGTTTCTGCACAAAAAGAAAATAACTTCAACTCAAATCTTATATTTGCTAGAGCTGATCACACTGGAAATTTCTAGCCCCAGAGCAATACAGGTAGCTCTTTTCCCAACCAGTGAGGTATCTGTTTGTATTGTTTTCAGGTTTGGGCAAATGACTTGCTGGGTTTTGTGTATCTTATGGAATTCTCTATCTGTATTTCTTCCCATGAAACATATTTTAAAAGACATTGTCAAATGTGGACACAGCTGTGCCTCCTGCTATGTGATGGTACATAATGACATGGAGCCACTTCTAATTTTTATTAAAACTCAGTACGCTGAACAGCACGTAAAAGGCACCACCAAACAAGACAGAGGGGAACAGCAATCATGTTTTGGCTAAGCCTTTTTTTCATGCTCAGTGTTCTCCCCCTCTGTGTTGCACATTACTAACATTTCTAGCAGCAGTTGAAGAATGATTAGATTCCTCCTCCCACTTTGCTTCCCCCTCATATTCTTACTTTTATCCTCTCAAATAATGTATCTAGTTCACTCTAAAAAACATAACTTCTTTCTATCAGTGTCTAAAGTCCAGAAACTGAGAGCTTTCTACCTTATTGCCGAAGTAAACTCTGTTACTGTTGGTGAGTGAGGCTTTGCAGCAACCAGGCTCTGGAAAGCCACGACAGGGAGTGAATTCTTCCCTCTTTCTCACTGTTACAGACTGGGGAGATCCTTCACTGATTGTGCTGAAGTGAGGGAAAAATCAACACCACATTCACTATTCTGCACGGATCATCCACTGTCTATTATGAGCTGAAAATACCATCATAGGAAGCATTAAGAAGGCACAGCTACTAGTAATGAGCATATGTGTATCTCTATTATACTGGTTTTAAGATAACAAGGTGTAGTGAATGCAAAGGACCTCACCCAGCCTGCCAAAAAAAAAAAAAAAAAAGAAAAGAAGAGAAGAGAAGTAGAGAAGAAAAAGAAAACCCTGCCCTATGTAGTTCTTTTTCTTCTTGAAGGCTGTTAATGAAAAGGGAAAAAAAATAACACTTGAAATGAAAGACATTGAGGATCTTCTTGTCCTCACGCACATTCACTGTGTGCTGAAGCCTGTAACAATGAAGGGAAATGATAGCAGAGAGGCATTGCCCTCCCTCAGACTGAGAAACTTTCACTGCAAAAGCATTTTAAAAGAATAACCCAGAGTACAGTAATTAAAGCTGATTTGGCTTCTCAAAAGACGGCTTCAAGCTTTTGTGCTGAACCTTCACAAATTCCACAGGGCTTTATTATTAATTGTGCTCCCCCTGCACACTGCTCTCTTTGGGATGTTTCTGCTGTCACAGGCTCAGTATTTCTCACAGGCTTTCTGTACATAACTGAGACTTGTCAGGAGAGGGAAATGTTTTTCCAAGCACTTTCCCCCTTTGTCCTGCCTCTCTTGTGCCTTGTTCCCTTGGTAATTTTTTGTTTGCTTGCTTTTTAATTTTCTTCAACGTTTCCTTTCAGAAAGTCTCTGGTGAAAAGGAATGACATTGGGGCTGGATGCTTTTCTTTCACCACTCTGAGATCATATGTCAAACCCACCTGGGATCATTGCTCCTGAATCTCTGAAAAACTGGTCTCTTGCAGGAGCTGCTTGACTCGCGGCAGGGCAGGCAGCCACGAATGCAGCTGTGGGTGCAGCACACACACCTGGCCTTGGATCCAGAGTCCACCAGATATCAGGGGAGACAGATACAGAATTTAAAGACTGCTGCTGGGCAAGAGACTCTGGGTTGGGAAGCAAGCTGTGCTAGAGGGAAGAATCAACCCTTCAGGCTGTATTTCTCTCACAGTCATTTTTCCTATGTTTCTCTGTGTTGTTTTTTGTTTGGTTTTGTGCTTTGTTACTTTTTTTAACATGGAGAAGTGAAAGGCTGAATTTTGTAGAAATTGGAAGACAGACTATGTATCCTGGAATAAAAGTGAAAGGCAGCACTCTTTACTGTAGCCAAAGGGACTACTGCATGAAAGGTAGTGACCCACTGTCATTTAAAGGATATTCCTAAGTATCCGAAGACGCTGTTGCTACTTCTCGCGTAAAACTCCACTGCTGATATTTCTTGCTTCTTTCTCTGATCACTCATAATAGATAAAAAATGTGGAAAAAACCCGACACCGTTTACAATTTCACTGGGGCTTGTGCTACTTTAACACACGACATTCATTGCTTGATGGTAGCCAGCAGATCACCTTGCAAGGCTAGGCAATCTGCCACAGCCCTTCATGGATTTCAGCAAAACAGGGTAGATTAGAAGGGGACCTGAGTGTGGACTGCAGTTCTCTTCCTCTGAAGAAGAATTGTTCAAATGGAAAGAAATAGAAAATCCCTTTGCCATCAAATATATTGTTTCATCCATCCAACTGTCCTGACTAGTGCATAACTGCTGCAGGGGAAGGCTTCCGTTTGTGTGGAAAAATGAACTTTATTATCATCACCTGCTTGTCCTTGACGGCAAAGTTGAGGGTTCTTTAAATTCTTTGGACTTATTGAGCCAAATAGAGGTGTGCACCTGCAGTCATCCACTTGTGACCCAGTCATCTGCCCTTCCTTTACAGTTAATAAGAGAAGACATTTCTCCTGCACCTTTCTTCATTTTAGTGAAGAAAATATCAAATGAACGTGTGCTATGTAATGCCCTAGAAGTGCCTGCTTGTTCCCATTAAATCCTCAGAGAGGTAGAATGACCAGTTTAGACATACTAAAAAATAAATGTCACTCCCTATCTTCACTAGGGGCAAGAAAGAGGATCTAAGAATCTCTGGGCTGGTTAGCCTCACTGTGATCCCTGGGAAGGTATTGGAAGAAACAACCCCAGAAAGCATTCCCAAACCTATCAATGACAGGAAAGTTACTGAGAACAGTCAGCATGAATTTATGAAGGGGAAATCAAGTCTGACCAACCTGATATCCTTCTACAATAAGATGATCCTGACTCCCATAACATCCTCATAGATAAACTGGTGAAGTATGGACCAAATAACAGGGCAGTAAAGAAGCTAGAGCCAGACTCTTCTCGGTTATGTTTACCGAAAGGGCAACAGGTAAAAGGCTTGAGCTAATATGTGGGAAATTGCTTTTAAACATAACCATAACTTTTTTATTATGTTGTTGGTCAAACACTGAAACAGGTTGCCCGGAGAGGTTGTTGAGCTTCAGACCTCAGAGATGCTCAAAACCTTGCTGGACACAGTCCTGGGCAACCTGTTGTAGTTGACTCCAAAATATATCAAACAAATTAAAATATTGTTTGTTTATCCAAACCCAATATGCTACCAGAGGACAAAAAATTCTGGAGTAGGCTTCTGAGTCTTTTGCCAGGTTATTTGTTTCAGCTCCACCATAGTGGAATCAAAACAATGCTCACATTGACTGAAAGCTCTGCACCCAGGAGTGCTTAAAAAAACCAAAGGATTAACAATGCCTTGGATTTTTCTTGGCTGTGAACAGATGCAATAAAGTCTTGTTTCTTTTTTAAAGAGTAATTTCTGAAGTATCAGGCAAAGATCATGAGATCTGGAGAGTTTATCAGTGTAATAAGTGTTGCTTGGGAAGACACAGAGGCATATTAGCATCACGTAGACATGACTGCATTTGCTCATAGCATCATTGACTGGGTTCAAGAGCAGTAAAAGTCAGAGATAATGTGTGGGGTGAAAGAGAGTTTCTCCATGCCTGAAGTGAATATCAAATTTTCTCACTTCTCTCTAGAAGAGACCATTAAGCAGGAGAGTTGAACTAGTTTTTAATTTACCAAAGTGGTTTTTTTTCTTCTCAAGGCCCAGAGGAAAACCAGACTTCTGTAAAATGAAAGGAACTTGAAGAATTATTTCTATTTCTTCCAATCTCTAGGGAATCTGGCCTCATCTCTCAGAGCCTACCTCATTTTGAGACCAGTGGTTATAGAATACTCAGGGAGATGCACCAAGAAAAATATGAATTCCCATTGTGCTTGGACAGAAAATAGCATCCTGTGTTCTCAGTAGCAGGCCTGGCCATGTGGCCCAACCTCTGCAACCTCCAGGCTTCAGCGCTGAGAGTCCCGACAGCGATGAAACGCTGCCTGCCAGGGCTTCAGCTGGTACAGACTGCAGGAGCACAGCTCGCTTTGTCTCATGGGTCACTTCCCCTACACAAGTTTCTGCCCCTTTCCCAGCTCCCCAGTGGCTGTGGGGTTCATTTCAGTGCCTCCAGAGTGGAGTTTGTGCCTGACATTCCAGCAGGGCTTGTTGCTTCTGAGCAGTCACTTAGGCTAAAACAAAAATGTATTACAAAGTGACAAGATAGCTCTAGACACACCAGTGAACTAGAAATAAGTGGAAAGGTCAGTAAAATATTCTTCTAAATATTCTTCTTCTAAAATATTAGAATGTCTGTTATTAAAGAATATGAGGAAATGGAGCAATAGTTAATGCTTTGCTATTTCACAGCATATTCTTTATATATTCCTTATCTCATTAGCACACTGAATAGGCATTCGAGGTAGAGATGCATCCAAAAGCCCATTCACTGCAAAAATAAAGGAAAGGAAATGTGCAAATAATAATGTCACAAGACCCAGACACAGAATTTTCTTTAAAAATCCTTTTATTTGTCTTTTCTTTTAACTTCTGATCATAATCTCTAGGAGCAACATTTTGCAAATTTCCTGTGTCCTAGAAGCATTATTAATGGAACACTGAAATGTTCTTTGAACATGCACGGGGTGCAAGACTTTTAAAATCATATCATTTCAATTACTGCTGCATTTTCCCCTTTTTCTTACTGCAGCACAGGCATCATTTCAACAGATGATATTTTGCGAACTGACCCACTTAGACACAATGCCATGCAATGTTTGAAGCTGGTGTTCTGATCTGGCACATACTTGCGAGTGTTGGTGTCTCCTCTAATAGCCCTCTACATCTACTGAAAGCTGTTTGCAATGGAAATGGGCGGAAAAGGCAATGCTGAATGTGATAAAATGCCTCTGAAAGCACAATACATAGCTCAATGTACTATTGTGCTCCATCCCTTAACACAAAAGTTAATGACAACGCTTCCAGATGCTGTGAAAAGAATTGGGAACAACAGGACTGAAATGGTTTATTAGGAAAATTTACCTAATGAGAGGGTCACTAAACCAGGACTTGGGTTTAACGCTCCCCTCATTGGTAGGTCTCAATTCTTCCTAGAGGCACCCCTCTTTGTGTCCCACTTCCCCACATGGAACATGTGGATCCCAGTAAAGCCCTACCCTCTGGAGTGATAATGGCAAAGTTTTCAAAAATGCTAGCAATGATAAGATTGGGAAAATACCTATAACAATTAGGAAGGGGTCAGGGAGGGGGATGTAGCAGGTGTCCTGCTGTCCTGGGTTGCAGTGTGTTCTATTGCCATCTTCATGAGCTGTTGAAACCAGGTGGGGTGGTGTTCCTTGCCTCCTCCCTCCGGACTATCTCCTGTTAATGGGCCAGCTGTTGAAACCAGGTGGGGCAGGGTTCTTTATCTCTCCCGTGACCCATCCTCCCTTTAGGGGGATATCTTCTGTTAATGGGCCATCCAGTCTCACAGCATTATCCCATTGAGAGATGCTCGGCCCAGAGGGAGGAACCAAGCATTCGAATCATCCTGGATATAAGGTGAGATTTCAAACACCACAGGCAGCCCTTATGTACTGGATTCCCAGAGGACAAGAGCTACCACTGGACCTTCAGGTGAAACCAGACCTTTTTCTACAGGATCACTGCTTCAACAGAACCATCCCTCCAGGAGGACTGCAGCCACCATTTAATGGGACTGCTACCAACACCCTGACTGACAGGGTGTCAGGTTGTATTCTGACTCTGTCAGTGGTTTCTTTTTGTACTATGGCATTTATTTTATTTTTTCCTATTAAATTGTATTTCTGACTTGGAGTCTCTCACTGGTTTGCTTTCAAACCAGCACAATTGTATTTCTTCCTCAGATGTTTCCAACCTTGCAGGAAGCAAGGGATTCTTCTAGGAAATCTTTGTCTGCCTGGTGGAAGCACAACTGCTCCAGTGTTCTGAGGGTGACATTCTGGCTAGCTCCTGTCAGAAGCTCTGCTGGTGGCTTAGACAGCACCTGAGATATGGAAGATGCCCAAGCAGTGAATCATGCTACAATTATAACAATCTGCTGAACTGTTCCAGAAAACATCTCCGTTTCAAACCATCAGGTTTTACATATTTAGAGTAAATTTTACTCTAACGAGCTTGTCCGTCTAACAGAGTGGAAAATCTGGTAGGAACTGCCAATTTGTACACATTTGCCACTAATAGGCTTCTCAAACACTGTGGAGGTTTCTATAGCTGTGTAGCCATTCACGTGGCCTCACAGTCACTCTCTGGGCATGGATGTTAGATCCTTCACAGCCAGCCTCAAAGTTATGATTTCTGTTATGAGTTGTAGTGGCTAGCAAAATTGTCAGTATCCAGAACTGCATTGTGCTTTGGCTGTCCAAAACCAGCCAGAAAGTCATCCCCTCTCCCAAAAAACAGCACTCTTCATGTACGGAATGAAGAGTCACCATCTGGTGTGCATCTGGCAGCAGACGGGAGGTGGACCAACAGAGTCAGAGCCAGGTCTTGGTGGATGAGCTCGCCAGTGAAAAAGCAGAATGGGCACAGGCTCCAAGGCACAACACACTGGGATGGATGAAAAGTGTCAGCAGACTTAGAGTATGAATTAATTAATAATCTTTATTATAGGTTCCAAAGAAAATGCAGCTCTCTTTGCATTCCCTGTACTTGTGGTGTGGCTGTGTCTGCAAATGAGAATCTGTCCAGTGGAGTGAGACTTCCTTTCAGGCTATAAGGTGGCTGCACAGCCCTGTGAGCCTCCCCAAAACGGGTCCAGGTGGATTAGGGACAACGTTTCCTTCCTTGAACCCAGGGTGAGAGTGTTACAAGTTAGACAAAACCATTTTTTTTTCTCTGTGCAGGGTGAGTTCCTCCTTTGCTGACAGAAGAGAACAATTTGCTCAGTGATTTGATGCTTCCTGACTGTTTAGTTACTTTGTATGCTTAAATAGAATGAAGTTTTAATCTGAATTATTCCACTTAGACGCAAGGAAAAACTCTGCAAAATAGGACTTTGAAAGGCAATATTTTCTCAGTTTTGGTCAGTTTCTATTCCAAGCCACTGGGGCCTCAGGAACTGATGCCATCTATCCCTGAAAAATAGTGTCCTCCGTCTGCTGCAGATAGAAAGCAAAAACAAAGGATGTTGCTCCATTCTGCCTTTTGGCAAGGTTATTTACCTAATTGTGCCTTCTCAATTGCAGGAAAAAAGCCAGGAGGATGAGGGTCACCAGACCTTCATCATGGTATAGAGTGAATAGAAGCCCAAGGTTTAACAACATTAGAAGGTTAACCCAAGGTCAGCAACCAGTTTATCAGTATGTAGTCACTTATTGAACATGGGATCAATCTGATGATCCCAGAAATTACTGCCCTGGGATCCAGTTTTGGTAGCTTGATTAAACTTATTTAAATATGACAGGAGTAGAAATTAATAAAGCTGGTGCTCCAGAGGGGTCTCTCTAGTACTGTATCATTTTTCATGCTTGTAAAAACATGCTTGTAATCTATCCTTAAAGTCAATTAAAGCAAAATGCAAGATGTTCAATTGTTTTTATGCAGTTTATTTTACGAAATTGTGTTTTGTTTGGGGTTTTTATTTTGTTTTGTTTGGGTTTTTGTTTGTGAGTTTGAGTTTGGGTTTTTTTTCGCTTGTTTTCTTTTGAGTTTTTTGCTTTGTAACATCAGGTTTTTTCTGAGTTTGTTAACCAATATGGTCAAACCTCAAAGGCTAAATCATTAATTTCCTGAGATGGATTAAAAATAATGAGATTTTTAAATGTATGTTCTTTTTAGTTGCTCTTTGAGCTGTTAGATTTTAGGATTTTGATCCTTTTGGATTCAGCATTTCATTTTTCCCACTGCCAGCAAGGACTATCATTTTCAAGAAATCGCGGGACTCCAGGAGACAGGGCTTCTGCTACCAAGCACTATACAAGGTGAGCATACAAATGGTATCCAGACTGTGGTGGGCAAATCCTTCTACCAATGGAGGATTCCTGCCTGCAACCTGAAAATTGCAGGCAAGAAATTTCTGGTATCCCATGATGCAGAAAAAGAGAATTTCACAGGATTCTGACCATTCAAAAGAAGTCATTCACATATTCAAAAGTGGCCTTATTCACCTTCATCACCATTATTTGCTTCATTTCTGTATGAATATGACTGCACATAGTGAAGACCTATGCCTTACGTTACATCTATGTGCTCGTATTTGAGGAGATTTAGAAATTGCAGTTGAGTGAATCTCACAGGCATTAGCTCTAAAGATATGCTCAGAAATAGCTTAAAGCCTTACTTTTATTAGGACTCAGATTTTGTTCATTAGAGCCATGCATTAAAAGCCGCAGTTTAATAGAAATTTGAGAGTAAATTGCTGTGTTGCTTCAAAACTACTAAAGTGTAATCTCATGCAGCTGCAAGGACTGCTTGTCCCGTCCGACAGCCCTGCTTCTCACATTACTTTCAACTTGTCTGTTTTTGCTCCTGCTCAGCATCATTACTCCCCTGACAGCCACTTGGATGCGCAGCTGCCATCATTCTGTCACCTCTCTAGACAGACAGCAAGAGATAGCATCAGTCTCTACTGAAAGACTGATAATGTGGCATCTCATTTTAGCTCTGAGGAGAATACTGTGTAAAGGGCTGCCTTTCAGTATCATCTGGAGGGTTTTCTGAGTAATTTCTGTAGTAGGAAAAGAGGTTTGATTCTCCTTTAGGATGTTCTAAGGTCTGATAGACTCCTGCAGCCTCTATTAAGACCGTGTAACTCCACCTGGACTGGAGAATCATAGATTCATAGAATCATTTAGTTTGCAAAATTCCTTTTAAGATCATTGCATCCAACCGTTCACTCAGCACTGCCAACCCCACCACTGAACCATGTCCCCAAGTGCCACATCCACAGGTCTTTTAAGTACCTTCAGGGATGGTTACTCCACCCCTTCCCTGCGCAGCCTATTCCAAAGGTTGGTAACCCTTTCCAAGAAGAAATTTTTCCTAATAACCAATCTAAGCCTCCCCTGGAGCAACTCGAAGCCATTTCCTCTCCTCAGTCATTACCTGGGAGATGAGACCAACCCTCACCTCAACCATAACCTCCTTTCAGGGAGTTGTAGAGAGTGATAAGGGCCCTTCTGAGCCTCCTTTTCTCCTTCTCCCTCCCAGCTCCCTCAGCTGCTCCTCATCAGATTCGTGCTCCAGACCCCTTGGTAGGTCTGGGGAAGCTTGGGTCAGGAGAAGTGATGCAAGAAAATCCCCAACTCTTTCAGTGTTCTCCTCTTGGAAAGAACACATTCTCCAACTTATTAGCCCAGATGGAAATAACCAACTAATTTACATTACATGTAATAATTTTCTTCATATTTTTGATTCCTGATTTCAACAGTCTGTTGTCTAGAAATATTTTTCACTACTGCATTCTGAGAGGGCTTAATTTGGAAGTTTTCATATGTATGTATTTTTTGCCTTTGCCAAATTCCCATCACAAGCAAATATTGTGAAGTCATCCAAGAAGGAGTTCTTTCAGTAAAGCACTTTGCAGTGTGTACTTATAAATACTGATGGTTTAATTGCTGCTCTAACTCTTGTGACAGAATATTCTTACAAGCCATTGGAAAAACATCCCTCTGACCTTCTTTCTTTAAATTACCTGAACAGCTCTAGCAAGAAGAGCAAAAGTTTGAAAACCTACGATTTTCAGATAAGTTTTTGAACTAGATAGCTTTTTAGATGGTTAATGTTTATTTAAAAGAGAATTGTTGGAGACATCCATTGGGCATAATAGTCAGTGGGGGATATTTCTTGCCAGTTCCCTGTGCTGGTTATAATCCCACTGGAGGTTTGCACCCTGAGAGGAGCCATTCCTGGTTTGTTCTGGTTCAAAAGAACGAGCAAAAAATGGTGCCAAAAGATGGTCCTGTCCAGAATGAGACACTGTGTCTTGCTCCTTGGCAGGTCTTGCAAGGAACTTTGAAGAAATATTAGCAAATTGGATTAAAGATTTTTTTTCTTAGTTTGTTATGTGTTTTTCAAAGAGAATGCTTTTCCTCTAAACAGACAGCATTTTGCTTTGCTAAGCTGAGTTATCCCACATTCAGCCCTGCTCTTTTTCCTGAGGAGAGGTGCAGTACCAGGGCTTGAAATAAACCCAAGGAATGGCAATAAACTGTGAGACCTGGAATCAAGGGATTAATCCTGGAGGAAAATACCACTTAGGAATAATTCAGAAAAGGGTCTGCAAGCCCTGCATGGGCTCTCATTGGGGCCAGGCACTGGCCCCCTGCCCGGTGTGATGGACACAGTGGAACTCTGGATGTAGGTCCAGCACCAGCCAGGGCTTCAGTGGAGCAACCTCTGCTCCAAGAAATCAGGTTTCACAAAATCAGGCCTGAAGTTTGTAAGACAGCTATTACAGTCTTCACTCAACCAAAAGATTTGATCACAAGCTGGACTGTAAGGGTACAGTTAGTTCACCACTTTCAGTGAACTGCATATACTTCAGCTCTACCTACTAAGGAAAAGAACTTATCAAGCAATTGTATTTCCACATTGTCATTCTGTTTTCCAGTTCAGTGAGAAATAAACACCCTGAGTTAACAGAGACTTCCCCTGAACAAGCAACTCATCAAAGCAGCGCAAGGCTATATTATGCATGGAAAATTATATTCTTTCATGTTGTACCTTGGATTTCTCTCTTAAATGATGATTGGTGGGGGTTTTATTGATGTTCAGCAGCTTGATATAAAAGACAGCAGCTCATAAGATCAGAGAGAAATTATGATTGTGTATTAGTGGGTGGTTATTATTTTAAAACAAAGCCTGTATTGGCTACTCCTCCATCAGACACACTCTTGTGGATATTCTTTTATGATCGTTCCATTTTCTGAGTCTCACAAAACAATTTACGAAGCGTAGTAGAGCTTATTCTGCTTAAGATATCAAGGGAATTTACATAATGATGAATTTAAACTCAAACGCACAAATTAAATAAATTCACATGTAAAGGAATATGCTTCAAAAGTTAGCACATTTTTGCTGGCTGGGATTCAAAGGATAATTAAAACCCTCAACCCTCTTGCTGATCATCAATCCAGAAAACATGTAAGTAGGTTTATAGAACAAAAGGCAAAGGCCCTGCTCTCAGTATCCTGTCTAGACAATGAGTTGACCTTATTTAAACTGGTGCACTGGGGGGCATCTCCCGGGACTTGAAATCCATGAAAGTGAAGGAGCTAATTGCTTGAGATCAAATCATAGTGTCCAACAGAAAAAGTGTCCAAAATTTGTCTGTACTTGGGGAATATTTTCAAAGGGAAAATAAAGCCGAAGAAGCTGGGAAGGAAGGCTGCTTAAACTGCCGTCTGCAGTTTCTGTCTGTTGCTTGAGCCTTCTTGTTCTGCTCTAAAGTGAATCTTTGCACAGTTGTGCTGTGAGCCATTTTGGGGAACTAAGCCAGCTGAATGCTGAAACTAATTTTTTCTTGGTTTGTTTTCCAGACAGATCAGTTCCTCAGTGTGATTCACTCTTGGACCAAAAGGTCTTGCATAGGCACAGCCTGAGGAATGATGCTAGGGCAGGAAGGAACAGCAAAGAAGCTGAAGTGTGATTATCCCTTTACTGACCGTTGAATGCATTATTCATCTACTGCCATGCCGAGAAATATGTTTATTTAGCAATTTGATGTCTTCTTTACAAGGTTATGTAGTGACAGGACGAGAGGGAATGGCTTCAAACTAAGAGAGAGTAGGTTTAGATTTAGTATTAGAAAAAAAATCTTTGCTGTAGGGGTGGTGAGAGACAGGAAGAGGTTGTCCAGAGAAGTTGTAGCTGCCCCATCCCGGGAATTGTTCAAGGCCAGCCTGGATGAGGATCTGAGCGACCTGGTCTAGTGGAAGAAGTCTGTGACCGTGGCAGGGGGCTGGAACGAGATGATCTCTAAAGTCCCTTCCAACCCAAACCGTTCTATGATTCTGCGATTCTTGATGTTCAGGCTGACAGGTAATTGTTGTAATAAACTGTGATATGGTTTATTACCCCTCCTTTCTCTGTAGCCCAAACATTAAGACCAAGAGGTTCAGCATAGTGCCAGGAATAGGTGAGAGACTGAAAAATTCTGCAAAAGTCGCAGCATACCTCAACAGTTACCTAATTAACCTGCTTAATTTGATGAAACTAAAACCATGTTCAAATTGACTGTCATCTAATTATGCTCTGTTCACTAATTTTTTATAATATTTCTTATTTGCATGGCATAATTCATTTAGTGTGAATCATGGTGTTTTTTTAAAAAAAAGCTGCAATTTTGGGAATGTGTAAAATGATCGTTTATTCATTTTCTCCGTATCTTACAGTCCGCGTTTCAAAATCAGCTGTAGATTATGACTGTAAAAAATGAAGTGTTTATTACAAGGACTTGAGTTTCTTACGATTATTCTCTGCTGAGTTTTGAGGTACAGTTAACCCTCTTGGTGAAAGCAGGAGTCTTAGCGTGATCTATAGCGTCGCTGTGAAGATTAAATATCAATAGCAAAAGTAATGATCAAACTTTTGACTTAAAGAAGGTCTAGATGTTTTGACTCAGCAGAAAGCTGCAGCACACAGTTTGAAAATAAGATACATTTTAATATCCTGAAAAGTAATTTATTGCCATATGTGAGCACTAAAGAAGTATATGGCTAGATATAGGGATAGGAAAGTACTCTGCTTATGTCTGAACTCTTGTAGTTATTTCAGATTAAGTCTTGGGAAAATCTATATGATTGTTTTAATTAGTGTTTCTTGAGACAACATAGTCCAGTGGGTTAAGTAATAAAAGAAAAATTCTGAAAACATGAAGATTTTTATTTTAGGCTACTGAGCCTTGAGTTTGTGCCATAAATTCCATTAGTGTGGGACAGTTGATAGATTTAAATTTGTGAGGAACTGCTTGTTCTAGATTTGTGAGTTTTAGATTCTTTTGGAGATGGCATCATCTGAGTTGGCATCCTCAATAATATTCTTTCTTTAAAATCACTTATTTGAAAGCCTGATCTTTAGAATCATAGAATCATTTAGGGCGGAAAGAAACCTTTAAGATCATGAAGTCCAACTGTTATCTTAGTGGTGCCAGGTCTATCTCTAAACTGCCCTTAAGTGTCCTCAAGTGCCACATCTTCACATCTTGTTAACACCTCCAGGCATGGTGACTCAATCACTACCTTAGGCAGCCTGGTCCAATGCTTGATAACCCTTTCCATGAAGAAATTTTTCCTAATATCCAGTCGAAACCTCCCCTGGTGCAACCTGAGGATGTTTCCTCTTGTCCTATCAGTTGTTACTTTGGAGAATAGACAGACCCCCACCTGGCTATACCCTCCATTCAGGGAGCTGTAGAGAGTGCTAAAGTCCCTCTTAAAGCCTCCTTTCCTCCAGGCTAAACACCCCCAGCTCCCTCAGCTGCTCCTCACAGGACTTGTGCTCTCTTCCCCAGCTCCACTGCCCTTCCCTGGACGTGCTCCAGTACATCCTTCTTGTAGTGAGGGGCCCAGAACTCTACCTTTGTGGTGCCTTTTTCTAGTTATGTGGCTTCTTACAAAGGAGGTTGCTTCCTTCATAAGCACAGGGTATTAGGATTAATGCCCACACTCTGAGAAGTGGGACAGATTTCCCCGATTTCAGAGAGTTCAGTTCAATTGTATGCTCTGTCACAGACAGTGGGACCTTTTCCCTCTGAGGTATTAAGGTATTTCTCTAGTCACTGAAAGGGGAATATAATAGGATTTAAAAATCCACCCAGTCCTCTGTTCAGGTTTTTGTTAGCTAATTGAATGGGAGGTGAAGTTTTTGGGACCAGAAAACAGCAAACTCACCTTTGCTTGCCTTGACATACAAACAAGGACCTGTCAGTGACAAAACACCTTTAATTCAAGCACTCTTTCTTGCAATGGGGCACAGAACAGCAGTGACTCATGAAACCATGCCAGGTCTTTGTAGCTGCTGGGATCACTGCCTCTGTTCTCCCACCTCCATTATGTCCTTTTTTCTCTGCTCTGGCTGCAGTCTTGGCTGTGCATGCCCTGGGGAAAGGTTGTTTCATACATCCTTGTATCATTTTCACTCTTGCCAGACCCTTCCAGTAGTTCAGGTCCTTGGGGGATCTTTGCTGCATGACATGAAACACCCAGCTGAGATGTTTAAATCTGAAAGCTTTTTCCCCTTCACTGTGTGAGCAATCAGGGGAGGAAGAGGAGCTCTTGCCTTGCCTTTCCAGGCTCATTTAGGCACGTAAATTGAGTACTTGACTGAATTGCTCTCTCTCTTCATTGACCACATAGGGAGCCTCCTGAGACTTATGTCCTGCCTTAGGCATCTAACATCAGATGACTACAAATTGACTGTGTGCTATCATGATTAAAATTTTTTCCTCTCTAGCTTTATTTATAGCTTTAATCATTTCAGCTACTGTTTGTGTAGTTTCTATGACCTCTTTTTCAATAGCAAGATGCAGTTTTTGCTTTTTTACCTTGACCATCTAGGCTAGTTTTCTTACTCTCGTAATAATTCACTTCAGAGAGCCTTCATCCAATTTTCAATCCACTTTGCAAGCTGCTCTTATTTGCATCCTCCAAGGCCCATATGAACCACAGAAGCACAGAATCACTGGGGTTGAAAGGGACCCTCAAGATAATCTCGTCCAACCGTCCACACAGCACCACCATAACCACCCCTACCTCCAAGTGTCATATCCAGAGTCCTCTTGAACACTTCCAGAGACAGGGACTCCAAACACCTCCCTGGGTAACTTATTTCAATGTCTGACCACTGTTTCAGTGAAAAAAAAAAATTCTAATATCCAATCTGAACCTCCCCTGGTGCAACTTAAGGTCATTTCCTCTTGTCCATTTACTTAAGACATGGCAGAAGACACTGACCCCCACCTGGATACAACCTCCTTTCAGGGAGTCGTGGAGAGTGTTAAGATCCTCCCAAGCCTTCTCTTGTCCAGACTAAACAACCTCAGTTCCCTCGGCTGCTTCTCGTAATAAATATTTTCTAGACCCTCAACCAGCATCATTGTCCTTCTTTGGACAACCTCCAGTTCCTCCACGAAGTAGGGAAGGAACCCGTAAGACTGACACCAAGAAGCTCCCACTGAAATTTCCGACATCCAAGATGAAAAGCATTGTCTGCTAAATGAAAACACTGTGAATGCACAATCTCACCCAAGTTCTGCCAATTTAAAAACATCAGTGGAATGAGAAGTGGATTTTAGCTGAGATTCTTGAGAAAGTGAAGTCATAGTTAAAGTTAATTTGAGGGAGTAGAATTACCCATTTTTGCTCATAAAAATGCTGCAGGAGCTTCACTGACTGGAGAGCCAGGATATCCCAATTCTTGATTGCTGGCTGTACACCAAATTGTCTGCAGACAGAATTTTATATGATTTGCTGAAGCTGTCCCCAGTTTCTAGTCTGCTTGACTTTTCAAGCTGATATAAAAATAAATCCCCTCAAGTTTCTTATCACAGTGGAAAATTATCTAGTTTTATACACCAGCCACTTTTAATAAGTTTTGTTTTCTGGACAAAAGCCTGTATTTATTTCCCTAAGCTAAGCAGGCAGGTTGCACACAGCGAAGCTACCCTGGCGTCATGCATTAAGCGCAGCTCCCAAAATTAGTGACTATTTATGGATACAGCCCGCTGCCAGAAAACCTAAGCAGTAGAAAATACCTAAAATGCTGGACACCAAAAAGGTGCTTGTAACTAGAGTGATTGACTGATTTCTTATTTTGCTGGGGATTGTCCTTTCCAGGAGGAGCTACCTTCTGCCTTTGTGCGAGTTATTTCCCTGGTAAATGAAACAAGAAAATAGTTTTGCTTGAACTCATCCATTTTGCCATCCATGAGATTTGGGAGGAGATTCGATCTGCTAAAAGTGATATGTGATTCACATCATTACATTCTGGATAGAATGCATTCAAATATTTTTATTTAAGGTCCAACCAAAATAATTAGCTTCTTTTTTGCACAATAAGATCCTACATCCTTTACATTTTTGCATTCTTTAAACTATGCTTGCAGAACATTTTTTTAAAGTACCCACAGCTTTCAGTTTATTTGAAAAAATATTATCATTTTCACATACATTTGATTAAAATTTAAAGAAATTTACTTGGTGGCATGAAGCAGATTTCTGCTGGAATAAAATGTAAGAAAAAACACCCCCTTAGAGGCAGCAGAAATTTTTTTATGTTCCTACTGTTCGTACTTTGTCATTCATTTTCTATTATTTTTAGAAAGTGTTCTGTAGCATGAATTTTCTTATTCAGTAATTATTAGAAGTACAGATCTGTTCATATAGAACTTCAAATAAAGAAGTTAAACAACTTATTCTGATCACTGTCAGCTCTGGGAACAGCATATACCCTCCACCACAAATTGTTCTTTAGCTCCACAAACCCCCAAATTCTGAATGTTTTTTAACCATTAATTTATCCTATTAAAATACCACAGCTTGACTTTGTTTCTGGTTTAAAAATTGTCTACACTGAAATAAGAGTTAAAAATGAAACCTAAGTGTGAGAGCTCTGTTTCTTCAGCATCAAATCCGTTGACTGCAGTGACTACAGTAGATTTTGTCTTCCTTCACATTTAGAGAATTAGCATATCAACATGAATAAGTGATGGACCTTATTTTCTTTTTATTAATTTTATTCTTTGCTAAGTGTCACTGCCAGCATAGGGTAGTTTGGAATGTCCACCAATTTCATGATCAACTGCAAAATCTGTTAATTCGTGATAGCAACAGGATAGCTTTTAACAGCTAGAACTGTTTGTAGGTCTCTTAGAGATCTTCTTATGCCCACAAATCCCTGCATTTTTCAAGAGAGAGAGTAATTTTTAAATAGTGTTCTGCTTCAAAGATGTAGTTTAAAACTGCCAAAATGATGCTTAATACTTCAATATTTAGACTTTAATTTTTCTCTCTTTTTTTTTTTTTTTAATGGTACAGCTAATGTTTTATTGTTTTGATATAATGAGGCTGAAGTTGAAACAAGACATGTTTGATCGAGGCTTGTTTTTGACCTTTCTAACATTTTTAATTTGCAGAAGTTCTACTATCTTGAATTTTATCACCAACATGTGATAGGAAGAAATGCCTGAACTTCAACAATCAGTTCCAAGATAGGAAAAACATCTAGCCTGGCAGACTGTGCACTGAGCTGACAAGGTTAAAAGCTAAGAAAATTTGGCTGAGTGGGGGTTGCTGATTAAATACGAAAGGACAATAAATGTGTAATATTATTATGGTGGCTTTATATGCTCCATTTTAAAGGAGAACTGTGGTTTAATGAAACCTTAATTTAAACAACAAGGAATTAATTCCATGTCTTTTTCTTCCCTTCCTAAATTTACAGGAGCCAAATAAAACTGGAGCCTTTCTTTGAGCATTTTAAAGATTTTACTACTTTTGGACTGCCTGGATACTTGCTTTTATTAATATTTTATCCTGTCTCTTCCCTTGAATTACATTTTTCGTGGCAATGCTTTAATTAAAGGGAGCTGAGAAGTAGAAGAATTGTTCTTCAAATCTTCAATTGAGATAAAATGGGTTTTGGTGCTGTCGACTTGAGACTGAATGGTTTACTCCTGAGATTTAATTTATATCAATTATAATGACCATCCTGTGAGTATAATATGGATAAATGTTAAAGAGAATGTAACTGCTATGATTTTTCATACCCAGGACTGTATAGTTTGCAGTCTTTAATGCTGTGTAGCTAAATAGGTATTAAGATGGTGTGATAGCACTCACCTATCCAACTCAGGTTTGAACATGCCATCCTCACTAACTCCTGTATGTCCTTCTTGCAGGAGAGGAAAATGAAGGGAACATAAATATATCTGACAAAGTCATCAGGGATTAGAAAACAGAATCCAGCAATAAATATGGTAATTAGGCAATTTGAGACTTAAAGCACAGGGTTCTTTGAAAATGCAATTTTGGGACTGAGAACCAGCACTGAAATTTTTACCATTAAGGAGAATTATGATAGAACTGAAACTTTTTAATGACATTTAAACATTTTTTATTGGGAATTTAATAACTTTTCTGCTCATGCTAGGGAAATTTTAATGATGAAGCTACGTATAGCGAGCTTTCTGTGCACACCAGTCCTCCCTACTCTGTCTAATCTCCAGCAGTTGAATTTAGACTCCTCCAACATTCTTTCTATTGCGGTATGATGATGGGGGACTACTTAGTTAGCAATGAGAATGTGGAGTTTCATGATTAGCAGTAATTTTGGACAGATAACATGAACTAATTTCATGGATTTTATAACCTTAAGTAAGATTTGCCATTTTTCGGTATTATGTTCCTCATTAATATTTGAGGTCCTCATACATTTTTGTGGTTGATGTTTTCCATTATGATAACGTGGTAACAAAGCTAATAGCTTGAGGCTTTGTAAGTAGGTGATTCCTATTAAAGAAGGCTTGGTGACACTTTGAAGTGGAGTTCGAATAACCAAAGACGCCAAGTCTAAATGCGTGATAACAGCAAAAGTTTCTGTACATCCATGAGATTTTTCTGCCATGTCACTCTACTCTTCCCCACTCTCCAGTCTGCTGTCAGCTGCTTAACTGCTCCTCAGCCCATGGGGAAATCTCTTGGTCTTTCAAGCAATGGCAAAACTCAAATAAGAAATCTGTGCATGGCACCTTTGGGGAATGTATGATGTTAATTCGGTCTTGGTGATGAACGATAAATTCTGTGTCACACTTGTGGGGACCAAACCAAGGAAATTGCAGACTTGCACTCTCTCAATACTCCAGAGTATGAAGGGGTGGTAGAATCTTTTTCAACTGTATCCGCAGCAGCGTTATGTTTAATTAGGGACCATTACAGATCACTAATAAAAGCATAACGAAGCAAGTCTCACTGTAACTTGCAAAATTATTAAAACTAGCCTTGAAAGCTGAGGCAGATGGAGGCCTGGTGGATAATGATCTGTGCTGGGCATCAATTGCATTTCCCCTGGGCATGGCTAAGCATAATGTAAGGTGCTCCAGCCTGGGGAGCCGTCGCTCTCAGCGTGGCAGGGCAGCAGCAGTGCCACAACACTACCTTATTTTTGCAGGAACATTAAATGCACATGTGATGGTGTGAAATCCATATGTGCAAGTGAGGTGTGCTGTGCTGCTTTTGAAACTGTGCAATTAAAGATGAACACTCTGAACTGCTTCCTAGACCCTAAATCTGTGCACAGAAAGTGTACAGGTACTCAAACAAAAAGGTCAGGAAGTTTTGAAACCTTTTGCCAGAGGCAGGGTAACCAGTATATCTGTTGCCCCAAAATATCTTTTTTTTCCCATCTGGTTGCAGTGCAGCAGACAGGATGGAGAGAATTACGTGCTGATAAAAGTTAATGAATACTTTGTGTATGCCTCGGAGAACAAGCCCCCTTGATTTTTAAATCTCTTCTGTGTCACTTCAGCTCCCCAGACTGATCAGTATCTCTCAGACAAGGCTTTGTCATTGGATTGCAGCCAAAGCACATTTTGGCATAGGCAATAATAACAATCTGCCACTCTGTGGATAAATAAACATTTGCATCATTGTGTGTTTAAAAACTAATCCTGAAAGGCATTAACTTGCATTTGCAAATGTCCTCAGTGTCAGTCTGGGTATTCCCAATGTCCTCAAGAGAGTTATCCAATGAGCTCCCTTTCCTGCATTGTGCGATTTCTGTCTGAGCACTGGGGGATACTCATTCTTCTTTAGCTGTTTTTGTAGGGGTTTTTTTAATGTAAAAATTCCTAAACTGAGCCCACGACAGTGTCACCCAGCTATCTGTGCGGTCACTGCTTTTGTGCAAAGTTCACGCCAAGCTAACAATGATCTCAATTGGATGGCAAATCTACAGCCCACCTGATATTTTTGGATTGCACTTTTACATGAGCAGTGCAGCCCAAAGCAGATGGAACAATACAGTGATGAGAGAAATACTCTTGTTGTGTATATATTTATTACACCATTACAGTGTCCAAAGGGGCAGACCAGGCTTTTCCATTAAAAGGGACCATTGACCTTAACACCTCACAACATTTCAAAGCCCGAGTAAACCCATATCCATTTCTATCCTGAGTTCATGTATGGCGTTGAAATCATGGTGCCTTTTTTGATGTTTCATGTTTATAGGTAAATGTTTTACAGTAAGGATAACAAACCCAGAAAGAAGTGAAACAACAGTCCCAGAGCACACTTGGTTTCCTGGAATAAATCCTTGTAAGCTGGTACGCTCTGATCTTGTGCTGCGTTTTGTCCCTCAGTTTTAGCAGCACTGCGGTTTGGATTGCCATATCCTACTGTCTCTGTGGGACTCCAGGTTCATAAACCAGGGAATGAATTATATTCGTCCATTTGTTTAGTTTTATCGTCTGTGGCAGATAGGATAAGGAAAATAACTTTGTGTAATAAGGAATCTGTGACTGATGCTGTGGAAGTTGGAAATATATAAGTCACAGCTGTCCCTGTGTATGCAACTGAGCCCAGTTTGGTGTAAAGAAATCATAGAAATGCAATGATTTGTGGCATTTCTGCAGCCTGTAACTGCAGCCACACTTTATGACTGTTTCCTTGTTCTCAGTGCTTCTTGATGCTTCCCCCCTCTCTCTGATGCTGTTGGTTCCCACTCACCCTCCAGCCAGACATCTGCACCTCCTTTCTGTCTGTAGGAGAGGGCAGGAGCTGCTGCGGGACCCAAGCACACATGTCCCCAGCCACGTGTCTCTTGTCCCAGCTTTCCCGTGGAGCTGGACCCAGGAGCAAAAGCCTTTTCTGTGAGCGGCTGCACTCCTCCCCCGTTTGAGAAAAGGTTCTGCAATGGCTTTGGAGTACAGCAGGAATGGCCACAACCGGTCCCTAGAGCCACCCTGCTGCCGGGGGAGGGCCCCACACATAGCAGGAGGATATTTCTTGCAGGAACTGTGGCCATGGAGAGTCCTGGCAGGAGCAGCTGTCCCTGAGGGGCTGCAGTCCCGGGAAGGGCTTGCACTGGAGCTCTCTTCCCTGCTGCATGCCACAGATTAATTCTGTGTGTTCACTGCCTTGACAATAATCAGTGGTGACAGGTTACTGTAGGGACCGTGATGTCTCCAGTGGGACACCCATTTGGGAAGAGTCTAAGGGATATTTTGAAGTTTAAATTTGGAGTATTTTCATTCTATTCAATATTAATTAATTACCTAATAACAGGTTTTCCATCACAGAGACCAGCTGAGCCAGCGCAATAGCAGAGAATGCACAAAGGTCTCAAAGAGAGGTTGGGGTTTGGCCATCTTGCACTGAGGATTCTAAGTGCATTGGGAGCATTTGGACTGGGTTATTTACACAGTTTTGACTCTCTGAATGAGACTTAAAGAGAAAACAAGGTGAGATGTTCCCATTTGACTCTAAATACTGGAGCTGCTGGGAGGTTATTTATTTTGATTCTAATCTATAGCTCCATGATTCTGTGACATTGTGCCATGACTTTGCTGTTGAAGGCTGGTTCAGTGCTGGAAAGTCGAACCTCACACTCCAATACTCTAGCTCTAAATAAATGAAAAATGTATGTGCTAATACAAGGTATTTGTAGCAGTTCTTGGAATGTGGGAGCTTGGAAGCCTGGTAGCCTGCCCGGAGACCAATTCCCCTTTCAGTTCATATAATATAATTAATCCTGTGCATTTTGCTTGATCTCCAGATATTACTCCAGCTATTTGTCATGAGGAGAGTAACACTATCCCTTCTGACTAAGCTCAAATCATCCAAGATTTTGAAGGCTGAGACCAACACCTTGGTTGCTAACTGGAAGGTAAATGGCAAGCAGCAAAGACCGTGGATTTCTAACTTTACCACGTCTCCAATGAACAGCTTCATTTAGTAACCAAGATGCATCCTGCCTTTGCTCCAGTGCCCAAGCAGTCCCAAAGCAGGGTCCCCTGTGGAGCAGATTCCAGCAGCCTCACTAATTTAGTTAAACTGGAGGAGGAGCTGGTCAGTTAAAATTAAAAAAAAAAAAACAACACCCACATCACATATTGCTGTGTATGACTTAGATGTTAAGGATGGGATTAGAATTTGCAAGAGCTAAGACTCTTCAATACATTTGCATATATTATGTAAATGTCCTCGAAAATATATTGACATATATTAAACATGTGAACTCTGTAATTTGTGGTACAATCTCTTACACTGAGGGAGTAGTTTCTGTATGGAAGCTAGTGAAGTTTAGCTTGAAAATATGCATGGTAAATGTTTATATAATTAGCCAGACATACAAACTGTAAGGCTAATTATTTTAATTGATTAATTTCAGTTGTGTAGACCAATTCTTAGAGTAATTACTTGACAAATCTTAATTGATTAGTTTACCTTTTTTTTGCAGGCATTATTAACGCTACCATTCCCCGGGGTAGCTTTAAAATCTTCATTTCCGAGAGAAATATATATCATATATAGCTAATGTCCTGCACACTGGCACAGCACTTGCTGTTCAGGGACAAAGCACTGCCAGCCCTGGAGGTTTTCTCACCAGCCAGGGTTAAAGGTGTTCAGACAAACAGTGAGGAAAACAGCTGCCCCTGCAGAGAGTAATTCTCTGACATCCAAGTGCTTGTCTGAAGCCTGGAAATGGCTGAGCAGGAAAGAGCAGGAGCTGCTGCTACACTGGCATGTGTGCCGAGGATGTGGAAGCATGGAAGGCAAAAGCTGTATTTTCTGCGTAGGAGCAGTCTGAGCTGCATAACTTTACTTAAAATGTAAGGTTTCAGGGAGCTTCACCAGGGAAACAACACTTTTCCCTAGCAAAGTCATCAGGAAAATATTCCAACTATTTTGGTGGCAGTAGCATTTTGCCTAAAATCTTTGGGTCACGGCTGTGTATCTTCAAAAAAATAAGGCTGTGATCTGCTCCGTGGATATTTGTGTGTTTGACTATATACTAGCTAAAGAAGCAGGATATTAAAGTTTCTGGTTAGCTTTTGCTGTGATTGTATTAGTTCCAAGGGGTTTTTATGTCTTTAAACTAATTTTTCTAAAAACACAGAGCTCCAAAGCCAGTTCTACAGAGGAAGGTTCACACTTTGTTCACAGTGGTCTCCTTGTTAGTGAGATTAGCTCATGGATTAGAAATCGTGAACCTGCTAATTTAATTCCCCCCACCACGACCTTCCTACCAAAATGCAACACTCTTGTCCCAAATACAAAGACCTTAGAAGAAAGAAATTAACATTAGGAAATGTATTTATTTCAGGGGAATGGTGGGTTGGGTTTTTTTAAATTTTTTGTGCTTTTTTTCATTCTCAGAAGTAACAGAATAATGTACTGAAAACCAGGGAGGAAAAATCAATCTGAGGCAAGAAGCAAGCATGAAATGCTGTAGCCCAAGTGGATAAAATGAGATATAAGCAACTGAAAACAGAGACTTAGCATGGGAAACGTTAAGCAACCTTATCTCTCTGTGTTGCTAGCAGCTCCATCTGTTACACACAGTAAAAATATTGAAACCAGAAAAGCAAACACAGCAACGATCAACTTTATTTATTGAAATAAAGATGCATAAAACAACACTCCTATATCAAAATGTCCTAGAGGAAGAAAACCAATCTCACCAAGCATGGTTTCCCAGTACTGGGAGAACTATGAAGGGAATTGCTGGAGGCAGAGAGCTGCTTTTTCGTAGGTAGTGATACACCCTGAGATACAGAGGACAGAAGGATTTCTAACACAACAGAGGCTTTCTATACATTTTTCCAGTTTGCATTTTCTATAGCTGCATTAGAGACACTGGCTATTCTGCTCTCTTTTTTTGAAATGAGTTGTTCTGAAAGTACACTGGTCAAAGTGATTTACCGTTTCCCCAGGAGATTATAAAGACGGAATTTATTTTGATGGTTAATCATTAAATGGAGTCCTTTCCATTTCCAGGGACAGAGCGTCTCCTAAAAGAAACAGTGACTGAAGTGAAATGCTCTGCATTCATGCAACCTTGGCTTGCAAATAAAATGAGTTATGCAAGCAATGGCACATGTGAGTCAGGTACTCTCTGAATAAGCAACTGGAACCATTCTGTTTGCAAACAGGGAATTGGCCCAAATGGCGCCTTAGGAAACAGGATGTTATCATCTGAGTTATCTAAAATATGTTTTCTGCTAGGCTTGCTGCAGATGATGACATTTTTGTTCTGTGGATTCCTAGATAACTTATTTAAATTGGAAATCCACTTATGATGTCAATAATCATACAAAAGTATAATTTTTGGGGTTTTTTTTTCTGTAAAGAAGGAGTAGACACTGTAGTTAAACAGACTGATTCAGCTCCCTTCTCCAGGAGTGTTGAAATGAGGCTGCATAAACTGTAATAAGCATTGATACTTCCCTTTGCAGCATCTATTGCAGATTCCCTCAATCAAGGATTTAAATCAAATGAAATCTTTGCCCAAAGCAAAAGCCAGTCCTACAGAGACAAATATATCATTGCATTTGATTCAGGGAAGTGCCCATCTTCTGATCAAACACAAAAATCATCTTCCTTTTAACCAGTTCCTTTCTCACCCAGACGTTGTCAGTGTTTGTATAAAATACTGCATATAGTTATGCTAAATTTTATCTGCTTAGCTGAAGCAAATTTTGTAATTTTTTGGTAGAGATATACAGTCAAAGAAATGTATGTGACTTAAATGTTTGCAGGACTAATGCTTGTGTGTTGATGTATGTATCCTTGTCCAGAGAATTTTTAAATAGAGCCTCTGAAAAGGTCTCTGAGTTGCAGCATAACACACCAGCATATGCTGAATTACTTAGCTGCATTACCAAGCATGGCAAGTGTGTGTGGATATGTGTGTGTTTGTGTAATTTCTATCAGATTAAAAACAGGAAATGAAAGGGGCGAGGCTCTGCTGCACCAAACAGCTGCCTAACTTTGATAACCCTGCTGACCACTTTACTGAACTTTCAATGCAGAACCCAGGTGCAGCCTTGCAATCGAGTGTCAGCTCTCCACACCTGTGGGATGTTGCTCCGAAGGCGCTCCGTGCTCCTTTCGGTCTTCTGGCACTGGCTCGTGGTCATCACACAAAAGGCTCGGATACCGCGTGCGAATGAACCAGCCTGATTTCCCTGGAACGCCTTCACAGCCTGAAGAGGCTCTAAAGCTGCCTGGACGCTCACAGACAAAGCAGTGCCATGGCACAGGGCTATGCTCTGTCCCACAGAGGCCCATTCTCTTCCAGGGTGAGCACAATCCTTAGCGTGGGGTTGGCCACTCACACCAGTGAGTGGTTGCCCGCAGATTGCCCTGGCAATGATTTGGGGCCAGCACAGAGCAGCTGTTGCGGGCTTGAACACCTTGTGCTGAGGGAAGGGGCTTGGAGAGGGGGAATTAGGTGTATGGATATCAAATCCATGTTATCACTTACTCTGCTTACTAGGACCAGTAAGAATGGTCTCTAGGAAGTTTTATCTAGAGACATGGTCTGAAAGATATGAGGCCAGCTTTTCTTACATGCAGCTTCTGCATCATTAAACTACAAAACCCCCTTAAACAAGAAAGTTGGGATTTTGCTTCCGTAGTAGAACGGGATTTTGCTTTCCCTTCTCACCAGGATAAATAAATCCAAATTAAGTTTTACTTTCTATTACATCATCAACACTTGGGCTGCGTTTGCTCCTGTTGTAATTCCTGTTCTGTATTTTGGAAGGAACACAGCTAATGAACGAGCTTTGTTGCCAGGGTTTCACTAATCATTTTCAGCTCTAGGAAGCTACTGGGAAATGTGAATGTGCCATGTTGCTCAGAAAGTCTTTATGCTCATAGACTGCTTGTGTCAAGTACTGTGGTTGGTCTCCAGCAGCAAAGATCTCTCTCAGTTTTCATGGGTTGTGGAGGTTGCTGAAACTATCACCTTTTCTCCCCATTTCAAATATGAAGGTATATTTTTCTCATGTCTGCCCATTGAGCTCTACAGATAACGCTGCTTCCCTGGCTTTAAGAGCTTGTGCTATTTGTTTGATGGGATTTTGTTTTCTTTTCCCAGCCATCCATGATGCCTGGTCACCATAAAAGTGTGAACCATTTTTTTTCTGAGATTGGTGCTCCTATAAATCTTCCAGGTATTCATTTAATAGAATGATTTACATAATTTCCTGCACTCACCTATGTATAGCCTGCTCCAGTTTTGTAGGGATTGGTTTAAACTTGCCTTGTGCATCCATAACAGAGAAAATATTCCTTCAGATGCTGGCGAATCTGTGGTGATAATTTAATATAAGTAGCTTTGCTGTGATAGGAGTGAGGCAGACAGAGAAGTGATGCTTGTGACTTTGACCCCTTGTTGAACCTGTGGTGCCCAAGGGGAGACATCTCCAGTGCTGAGGAGTGCAGAGGATCCTGTTTGTCTGAGGTGAGGCTAATCCCAACCCAAGTAAAATTTTAATGAATCTTTCCCGGTTTACTGCAAAATTTCAGGGTGCCTGAACCCCACTTAGCATTTGCACAGACAGGCTTCTTCTCCTCAGTTACCTCGTACACCACACTACATTTACAGAACTTTTGGCATTTACCTTCCGTTTCCAGGAAACCTTCAATCTGGGGACTGCCGTGCTTATCAGATTTGTGGACTTCTACCTTTATAATTTTCAGAGGTGAAGGGTCTTGAGTTGCTCTGCTCATTAACTTTTCGGGCTCAGTGCATGGAAAAGGCTTGTAAATGAGTTTCTTTCTTTTCCGCTGAGTTTAACCTTGTTTTCCTGAGGACACCATTAACAGATACAGTATAATTTTGCCTTTTCTGTTGTGGTGGAATGGATACCAACGCATTCACGTGGATAACATCCACCTGGGTAGGAGCAAGCCCATCTGTATAGATGCCTGGTTCAGCCTGGTGCTGCTGGTATGAATGGTTACTGATGAGTGAAATGCAGCACCTTTAGAGCCTCCTTTAGAACCAATTAGTTTCACCACTGCTTTGTTGGTTTTGGTTGCTTTTATTTACAATGTGGGGTACATTGACTCCTCTGCCTTTCTTCCTCAAAACAAAAAATTACCTTTTCCCCTTCCCTGTGTTATCTGAAGGCAGGGACCACCCTCAGGGCAGATGCCAGTTGATGTCTACCACCTGTGGTCCTGCCCTTGACATTGATGTAATACTTGTAGATAATTCACACGTACAAGTTCATATAAAATGAACTCTTACACTAGATACAGAAGAATCCGGAGCATGAATCATGATCTTCAGAGCTGGTTTCATGTTTTACTTTGTTTATTGAGTCACTTTGTGTGTCCCTGAATTCTGACTGCTGCTTCTGGCATTACTGATCCAGCACCTTTTGGTCAAGTTCTGTTTCCCTTTGTCACACAAAACCTTTGAAGTCTTTCACTAACACAGTACTAACTGCACTGAAGCATGGTCTCCAAGTCATTTCAAAGTACTTATTCATGTTGGTTTTTAGCTGTGGTATTAATCTTCTGTTTAACTTCCTCATTCTATTATGAAATTTGAAGATGTCCACAATGCCGCCCAGCTTTGGGCATACAGCGCTCTGCCGAGAACTTTTACAGGTCCTGTGGATGTATGGTTCCTGGTTTCAGAGATTGCAACAAGGCACTTCATAGGGCGTTAACATTTACTGCCACACATAGGGAGAAAATTGCTTTCTGTTTATCTTTACCTATAATCTTATTTGTGAGAAAATAGTGGCTCAACCTTTTTAACCTTTTGAACTTCCGTATGCTTTCAGACAGCTGCTATGTTTCACTGTCTTTCTTTTTTATAATCAACCTGTTCATGAAGTGTTATCTTATTCCCAAACAGAATTTCATTGCTCAAATTACTGTGACTGAATTCAAAATAGATAATATTTAATCTCTGCCTGCACGAGTAACAAAGAGTATTCATCTACCACTGGTCCCAGTGAGTGCTGAATATACAACATGAAGGTTTCTTTTAAACAATGGATCCAGTTTGAAGAATGTGAAATGTCTTCATTTTCTTTTCACTCTGAAGTTCTGCTTTGGATCAGGGTAAGTAAATCATCTTTAGATTGAATAATGGAAATATTAGTAAAATGAAAAATAAATTTAAAAAAAAAAGAAAAGAAAAAGCACTCCTGCTCGTTTACAGAATTTATAGTAGGCTAGACTTAGGCTAATCTTTTTTTAGTGTCCAGCATTTTTTATTCTGTTTTGCCACTCTGTTTATTAAGTTACACCTAAAAGGTTAAGTAATGCTGCACCACAATATTGTGGCTTGTGTACATCATAGTATATCACAGACCAGATGCTCTACAGATGTAAATCAAGAGAGATTCAGTGGCATCTGCAGAGCAGTATTGGTTTATTAATCAATATATCAACTGGAGATCTGTCACTTTATATGGAGAGGTACATTCATACATAAAAGAACTATAGAAAACCCTACATATCCTATGTATCTACGGTCATTGAGTTGTCAAGTTCCTGACACTTGAAAAGGAGAGCTGATAGATAAGGTATGAGTGTCCAGGCGATTTCGTGGAACGGCACTTTTTGCTTTACAATTGACAGCACAGAGCAACAAATTCAGCAAAGACTCTGCTCCAGAAGAAGTTCAATCCTGACAAGAAATGTGTGAATATGTTATATTATGTGTGTGTGTATGTATGTGAATGTGTCTTTAGAGCGAGGATGTGCATATGCATACATGTGCGCTATGCAATGTTTACATCATATCAATTACAGTATCAGCTTCCCCTACAGCTGAACTGGGAACATGAACAGGAGCAGAAAATGTGTGAAAACAGCTGTCTCCAAAGAATCCCTCGCCTCTCCTGACTGCAGGTTGCCAGTGTTTCCTAGAGACTGCACAAGCTCCAAAGTTGTGCATTATTTAAGAGAAAGGCACATAAATCCCTCATGAGGATTCAATCCGAATGTGTTCTTTAAAGAGAGGGGTTGATGATGCTGATGTTGATTGTTCTATAAAGCTGTGCACTTTTCCATGCCAGCAGAGCGCATGCACTGAGCAGTCATTCAGTGCCTCAGAAACATCTGTGGCAAGATACCTGATTCAATTTAATCCCTTACCTTGCCAGGATTTTTGCAAGGCTTTTCATGTTGAATACAATGGGCTCTTCAGCTTCCTTCCTTCCTTGCAGCTCTACCAAATACTCCACTGCCCTTATCTACTGCAGGATATCAGCTGCAACATAGAAGACATGGCAAAACATACTGTAGTATTGCTAATCATCCACACTAAGCAAACAGGAACTTGGTCTGTTAGGATTCTTTAGCATTTGCTATATGCAAGGATATTCATGGTACCTCCCAGGTGGCAAATGGAGGTGGAGGAGGTGACAATGGGGCACCAAGTTTAAGGATACCCAGCATAGCACATTCACCACAGCCTGCTACAGATGCAGCTCTAGCTTAGCAGCTGTCTTTTGTGTGGTGCTATTTGATGTGCTGCTGAGAAAATTGCAGAGCCATTTTGAGGCTGCCAGAACCCAAACTTCACCTTAGGGGCTGAGAAGTCTCTTGGCTTACAGGGTCTGTTTGAAGCGACTGTCACTGTCCTGTGTGGGTGTAGTGACAGAGGTGTGTTCTCCCTGGCCGTTACCGAGACAGTGGTTCCGCTGACTAATCAGTGAGTTTCTGAAATGGTTGTTTTTGTACATTTTCTGCTTGGAGATTAAGCCGAGCAGAATGACAGCCCTTGATCTGCTCTCTGTTCAGCATGAGGGAGGCAAATTAACACAGACGTGGGTAGAAGAATCAAGAACTGAAGTCTAAATCAAGAGGAAAGGCAAGTTTCGAGATGGGCTGATAAGTGATACAGCAGGTTATGAGCAGCTAGGAAAGGAGGACGAAGGAGCACAAGAAAGGCCATCTCAGAACAATTGGTGAGTGCTCACTTTTTGGGCAGGGGGTGGTTTTTGGCTTGTTATGACCTCCCCTCTCTGCTGCCTTGCTAGGACATCTCAGAACAGATGTCCAGTTCATTATGCCCACTACTAGATTTGGTGTACTAAAGCCACTGAGAACCAATGCATGCCATATCTTGTTTATGTGCTGGACTAAATATATCCATGCTTCCTACAAAATGATTCACCCACAGGGAGAGAAGAACACTGCAAGGATTCTAATGGGCTAAAAAACTAAATTAATATCAATAGAATGAAAGTGGCTCAGGTTTGGACAAACTGAAATACTCCAGCAATCAGTTTGAAACATTAATAAAGACAGAGGGAAACACGTGAAACCATCTTTACGGAGTAAGGGAGTTAACAGAGAAGTAACTCACTAGTGACACAGAGGTAAACCACTTACCTATCAGTTCATGATGTATTCATCAAGCCATTTCAGCTTAGATATGCTCAGTAAACCTTTACCTTCTTAGAGCTTTACCACCTATGAAGTTTGTTTTGGCTGTTTTTTCAGCACCTCCTGACTTCTGAGGAGTTACAGAGAAGAATCTACTCCAGTGTGTGACCTGGTTGATTATATTGTAGCTAGAGGTCACCTCAATGCCTGAACAGAATCCTTATCAAGCTAAATGTTCTTTTTTTCCTCAGGCATCAAAGTTTTGGCACGATAAGATAACCTGAGTTAAAGTTCATGTTGAGGAGAATTACACAATAGCAGCATACAAACATGAAAAATAAGTTGCATCTATTGTTTTCCCATGACTAGAATCCCATTTTGATTATGGACACTGGAAGTAACCAGCTCCACTCAGTGGTAATAGTAGTGATGGCTCTTCTCACATTTAACCACAGCTACTAGGGCGTATCTAAGCTATACACACCAGGGTGAAAATTGTTGTGGTGTCTATAGATTTCCACAGCAGATACAGGCTTACCCTGCAGCAAAACAAAGCAAATAATTAATAACCTAGAGCCATCTCCTTCTGGTGGAGTATATTAAAAGAATGGGCAACTGCAACTACCATTAGTGGAAATAGTATCTACCCACATTCTGATATTTACTCCTTGTTCTTTAGGTGACTCTGAGGGGAAGATTGGACATAATCTCTGAGGCCCAGCAGTTTCCTTTGCATGATAAGATGAGGGAGTTGATTTTGGCCAGTGCTGCTTAAAAATCACTGTCTGCCACAATCCCTAGTTTGGGATTATGATCAGGATGTGGAGCTGACACTCCAGAGGTATGTGTGCCACCCCAATTTTGGTGCTCTCCTTTAGCCAACCTGCTTTGAATTTTTAGCTAGAAGGTGAGGAAAGACAGGAATCACTCTAATGTAATATTAACCACTTGTATAGAGAGAACACGTTGTGCAGCTACAGAGCTTTTCACTCAAGACTCTCAGCCAGCACAATTTAAGGAATTCCCTTAAATCCTGTGAGCTGCATTAGGTAACTGGATAACTATTTGCAGTAAGATAAGCCTGGCACTCCTGATGTCCGTGGTATTTCTTATGCAGGCAAAGACTGCAGACACAGAGTTTACCTGTTTATCTCTGATTATATGTAGTAATCTTAAAAGATGGTGAAACTCAACGATAACAGTCACACTGTGATAACCATATTGTTACTGAAAGGTAAAATGTTTTGTGTCCATCTGATTGAGATGGAGCAGCTCCAGCCCAAGCTTGTCTGTGACTGGAATAGGATATATATTTACTTTCTGCCATAAGCCTTGTAGTGACCTGCAAACAAGAGTCAAAGTCTTGTTCTCCTGCATGTGGGAGGTTAAGCCTTCTTCCCTGAGCACTGCACAGGGTGTGCATGTGCATTTTACATTGGTATCAGCAGAGGTTTTTTTCTCCACCATGCTCAAAACAGAGCTGAAATGCCACCTCTGGGTCAGAGAGGCTCAGGCTGGAAGGAAGGGATCTGCCTGGTCTAAGGGCATTGCAAAAGAAAACCTGAGGCAAAATGGTCCCACAGGGACATGTAGGGAAACCCAAATGCTGGTCAAGGGAGGCTCTTACCAGTCCCTCAGCTAGTCAGTGGAGGACTGGGGTCCTGGGCTCATTTCCATGAGCTTAAGATATGACTACATATCTCCCAGGTATGATATTTAGTTTGCTGAACCATGTGTTAACTACTTCATAACCTAGAGCCATCTCGTTCTGGTAGAGTATATTAAAAGAATGGGAAGAACTGCAACTACCATTAGTGGAAATAGTATCTACCCACATTCTGATATTTACTCCTTGTTCTTTAGGTGACTTAACTACCAGCTTCTCTTAAAAACCATATAAATATTATTCTAAGATGATCCTTTTGAGTCCCTTCCAACTCAGAATATTCTGTGATTCCATGATTCGGTGATATTATCTGATATGGTTTATTTTCAAAGCCTTTTACTAATATGAAGTAAATCAGTGTAAGTCAGATGAAACTCCTCTATGCAGCATAGTCATAAAAGCAGTGAAAGAGCAGAATCATAATTTGCTCTGTCCAACTTCCACAATTGGATTTATCTGATGTAAGTGTGGGCGATGGTGTTGGATTCAGAGTGCAGCTTGCAGGGGACTGTTAGCACATGCACACAAGAATGTGTGTGCAACCTATATGCTCACACAGACGTGCGTATACACATATAAATCTTTCCTTATGTGTGTGTGACTGTGTGTCTGTGTATACATACATATCTGTAGAGACAAAAGGAAAGAGATTGAGTACATATGAGAAAATAATTCAGTTCTCCTAAGATCCAAAATGCCCTCTGGATGTGTTTGCTTCTCTTTGCTAAGTACTGAGAAAACCTAGGGAGGCTGAAAAAAGGCTATTTTTAGTAATACATTTCCTAGCTTGTGCTACTAATTCTGAGGTAATTTATTACACTGAAAGGTGTTTGGAATTTAATTAACTTGGCTTTTAATTCTGATTGTTTGCTTTGTTCTTTCTTCCATTGTCGGCAGGGAAAATGAACTGTGGACTTTCACCTTTATTACCAATCAGTGCCCAATCACTTTCACTTTTGCGTTCTCAGACACGCACACAGTGCTTCTGTGCAAGAATACAGAGGTTTCTCCTGAACTCAAAACCCTTTTTTTTAGCCGAAAGAACTGAATAAATAAAAATTCAGGGAACCTTTTCTGCTTTGAAGAACAGTATATTTTATACTGTCTCTCTTGCTTATGTTTCAAACTATTCCAGTTCAATTCTGCCTTTAAAACTTGTTGTTTAACATATTGCTGGTCTTACTCTGGGGGATCTGCTAGTCTGAGGTTCACGCAGAACACTTCACGATTTCTACACTAAAATGGTTCTTAGTGCTGCCAGGCTGAGCCAAACAGGTGACTTCACACCACTCAAACCTTCTTTCAACTCCAGCCAGTCCAGACTCGTTTTCACATACTTTGGCAAGCCCCAAATGCAGGAGATGGTTTGTCTTTCCACAATAGGCCCAGTGACACTGAGTACACAACAGGGCACCTTCTCAATCTTCTTTCCACTTCATGAATTGTTGACACCTTAACCTCTTAATTTAGAGCCTGCATCTGAGATGACTGCTTCTTCAAGAAGGAGGAACATTTGACCGGTTCTGCCAAAGGCTGTTGTTATTTAATACAGAAAAATTGTATTGCTAAAACATTGCTTAAATCAATGGGAGTGTCTACCTGTTGATGAAGCTGTTGTAGTAGTACATTTCCTTAAGAGAACAGGAAAAACATGTTGCATTTAGTGACTATTTGACATATGAAAACAGGGGTGTTTAGTTGCCCCCTTTCCTAATCTCAGGGCAGAATCTCTCAGGGCTACCAACAGCCACAAGAGTTCAGTGCAAGAGGCTGAAGAAAGAATTTAGCACTCTTGGTCCTTATTCATAGCACTCAGCTTGTTATTCAGAACCTGGTATGTTTGTGAAAATACCTATTGGTGAGTGCTTCAGTTTTGTGGAGGTTTAGCCAGGTAAATTGCGTTGAATTGTATAACTGTTAGTGTTTAACTGAGAAGGTCCAATTTCTTCCAAATCTGAGTGTTGGAATTGCTCCTTGATCTCACATCAACTTTCTGCGCATGAATGGCGCAATGCTGCTCACATTATCCAAGGTGGCACTTCCGTGTAGCCACCGGACAACACTGACACTTCCTCAAGCCGAAATTTTAGTTCTGAGTACACATCTGCATCTTATTTGCTCCCCATCCCAGTTTGCAATTTGCAGATGATCCTTCTGCAAGAAACTGGAAAGAAGAAAATAATGATTTCAAGATTGCACTGGATTTAGTTCACATCAATATAGGATCTTTGACTCAGAGAGATGAAATAGAGGGCACTGCTATCAATAAATAATCATATCTTCCACATGCCCTTTCCTTGTAGCAGTAGCTTCCATTTGGCCTCTATTTGAACATACCCCCTGTCTTTGGCTAGGCTGTATTTTCGTTTCTCCATCAGAGATTCTGAAGTGTACGTTAGTGCCTGAACGGAAATCCCTCTCAGCATTGCTTGAAACAGGCTCTGCTTGCTAAGTAAACAGTTTGAACTAGTTATCATACAGCCTAAAATGATAACAGACTTTTGGAAACTTATCTAAAGCAAAAATGGCTGCTTGAGATCAAAGTCCAGATCACAAACTTCACTCATTTTGCTTTCATATACCAGGAATAATGACTCATATTCTCTATCTCTGTTTCTTTTCATGCATCACAGTAGGATGTCTCATTTGCAGCCAAAAGACAATAAAGACCAATGAATGGCAAATTAAATTCTTGAAATTCACTTTCTCTGTCCTTTCCTCAAATTTGCAAAACATTTTTGTTAACATAACACTTTAAAATCTACAATATATATTTTGCCCCATTTGTAGGTGGGCTTCTTTATTAAGTCACAAAACACTAACTACAATATCCTATAATAATGGTCTTAAGAGTGGCAGTAAATTGGCAGGAAATTACTGTAATTTCCCTTCTTGAAAAAAACAGGCAAAACCATCCACAAATTCAAAACATGTTTGTGTGAAAATACCCAACTCCTTTTTTTTTCCAGTCAAGATCTCTATTTCCCTTTCTAACATTATACACCACTTATTTGCATTACACATCTTGTTTCTCAGAAACTACATATAATGTTATAGTTTAAAAATATGAACCAAAAGTTTTGTGCAAATGTATGAAGCTCTCTCTAGAATTACGTTTCATGACACAAGGTAAGCAATCACCCTATTTTCATCTTTCAAAATGACATTCCAGCCTGCCACAACATTAGCCTGCAGAAAATATATAGGACATCAGCAGAGCTGGCAGGCTGTTGGGACCTTGTTTCCTCAGTTTGCTCAGTTTGCGATGCTCACATTGCTTTAACCTTCGTGCTTCTGCAAAAGCACATGAGGGATCTGAAACCTCTCACACCCTCCACAACCACACGTTGTCAATACTCGGAAGTCTTTGCCTCTCTGGTTACCGGGCTAACGAAAGAGGAAAGGTAGAATGAGAAGTGGGCGAGCGAGCCCTCTGCTCAGGTTTGAACAACAAGGAAAAGGAAAATGCCTCGCCTTGGGAAGAGTTAATCCTGCCTAGCCCAGTCTAGCATGACTAGCTGCGTCATGGTGACTTCCCTTGCAGCACTGAAAAGTTTGACATCACTGTTTGTTTAGGGCTGTGCCCAAAAACACAGTCACACCCTGTCAGGAGCCGCAAGTGTCGACAGCTTTCCTTCAGTGCCAGCTCTCTGCGCAGTCCCCAGGGACCGACAGGGAGAGAATCCCCTGGCGAGGCAGAGCTGGAGCAACCGCAAACACTGAGATGAGGCTTTATCGCTTGATCGTTCATGTTCAGACTCTTGATTCCGAAGCATTTTTTTGGGTGCAGGCTTACAAAGAAGCAGGAACTTCCGCAGAGCGTCAGTGTTCTTTCAAGTGCACTTCCCTTCCTAACAGGCTTATGAGTTTCCCGTCAGCTTGGGGCTTACTTAGCTCTAAAACTTGTTTTGCCGTAACAAAGTGGAAAACCTGAATTTGTCATAAATGAAGCGCTTCCAGGCCTATCCATGTTTTTAAGTAAGGCCTCTATGCTGTCATGGCTCTGCTGTTGCAATTTATCTTTATGTGCACGTTTCAGTGTTTGCAGAGATGAATTCTGTGTCTGCAAGTGGCCTGTTTTTCAAAGGCATGCTGTGGAGACAAAGGTTGAAGCCCAAATCACTTCACAGCAGTCTCCAAGTCTGCCTCTCTCTTCAGAAGCTGTAAATGTGTCTAAGCAAAAAGCAACAGTTCTCCCATCTGTAAATAACGGGCTTAGGTGAAATAGCTCAAATACCTGAAAAAATCCTTGTTTAAAACAGAGAAGGAAATTCTGGTTCTGGGCACTAGCCTGGAATACTTTGGGGCTGGATTAGTATGCAGGAAGCAAAGAAATGAAAAGGCAAAGGGTGGCTTAAAAATGTCATTGCACAAACATGCATGCATATTCTCTCAGGCCCTGCCTGGTGGTTCAGTAATGCAGCAGGCAACGATAATGATACAATTTCATAGCTCCTCTAATCCCAGAGGATGCACAAAATGCTTGACAAACTGATGTTCTATATAAGCAATAGTCTGGGCCTTTCCTTCTCAACTGTGAGGAGTGGAAACGATTACAGTACAAATATAGCAAAATCTGGTAAGATCAGAAGCAAGGGGAAGCAAAATTCCATTCAATGGGCACACTAAAATTTGTATAATAAAGACATTCAGACAACTTTACACTTAATTAGCAGACAAGCTAGAATTGTTCCATTTCGGTTTTGGGAAAGCATAGTGGTAATACAAAACAGAAATCACCTAAAAGACACGTAGACCATCTGTATGCATAAATCTCTGATTCAGAAGAGAATATGGAGGTTTCTGGTCTCATTACATAGCAGAGAGAGAAAGATCCAGCCCTGGCAAACTTTATTTATGAACCTTGTTGTAATTTCCTTTACGGTTGTCTTTGCTTTCTGCAGTTTGCTTATGATCTTGTAAGTAGATTTTATTTAATTGAATGACACCATATTAAAGTCATGTAAAAATTCTCCCAAGGAAAGAGTCACCACATGCGAGTGATAGGTTTTATTCCAGTAGGAAGTTGAGGTCCAGCAAACTAAGTGTTGTTTCTCACTGAAGCCTCTAAAGACAGGCTGCCTTTGAGGGTTTCTCATTTGGGTGACTGGATTAATTCTGAGAGAAGTCTGTCTTTTTTTATTCATAGGAAACCCTGTCAGACCAGGTGCATCATTTGCCTGCCTAACATCAGGCTCACAAAATGCTCTCCTGCAACACAAATGGCCAAATTCAGTGAACTTCTTGATTTGTATTAGAAAAATCTTAGTTCTTAGTGCAATGTAAAGTTACATGCTAGCAGGCCAAAAGTAATGTTCATAAGCTTAATTGATATACCTCAGCTACTGATAGACAATAAATGGTTATTTATCAGGACATCAAAAGCTTACAGAGAATTTCTTTCAATCCTTTACCACCTCTGGAACAAAGCAGTCCAAAAGGCCAAGAAAGAACATCTTGTGCTTTGAAGATCTTGACACAGACAACACGTCTGCTTTGCAGTATTATCATCTGTTGTTTCTCTGTGGCATATTTAGGCAAGTATCTTCGAAAGGTGTTTGTAATCTCAGCGACAATTTCTTGTGAGAAAAAAACCCAACCTCTTAAAGTGTTTTTATAGTCACCTTAAGCACAGCCTATTCCAGGAATGTGAAGCAGCAGCTGAAGAGCATCAGGTATTTCACACAGGAAGGGTGCAGGAGTGGGATGCTGGCACAGATCCCCATGCCCAAGGAATGGTGTCTGTGCAGAGGAACCTGCAAGACAGTGAGGCTGAGAGTGCTCAGTTAAGCAGTGAGCAATGCTGGTGCCTGTGCTGGATGGTGATTCCTCATCTAGCCCTCTCCCAAAAGGAGAGCTGCTATCCCAGGCAGAACACACACACAACAACACAGCTCCGCAGTCGCTTAGGCTCACACCTCTAAGAAATCAGGCTAAAAATATTCGTCACGGGACCACCTGTGGCAGCTGCAATGTCATTTATTATTCAAGGTCTATCAGATGGTGAAAGGACAGATGCTGTGGGCATCTTCAGCATTGACGGACTGTTCATCAGAGTTATGAATTTATGTATCTCCTACAGGTTCTGCTGTCAATTGTGTTCCCGGTTAAATGGGTCAGGCAAGGAAGTACATTCCCTAAAGGAATTGCAGTCTCCTATACCTCAAAAACTTCAGTCACGGAGGAAATATCCTATTTTGATGTGGTTCAAGAAGGCAGCAGGGAGAGAAGTAGAAACTTTATAGCAAGATCGGCTTGACTCAGAAGAGGGACGGTGTGCTACGGATTCGAGACTCTTTGGGGTGAAAAAGCCCTAGAGAACAGCAAGGAAATGTTCTCGGTCTACATGCAGAAATTGTTAAAGGTATATAGAGTGAGACATTCTGATAATCTCTGCATTATTTGAAGAATGATTCTTTGTATAATGCCTTTATTCCCGCAACAATGCCACTGTTCCAATAGCTCTGTCAGAACTACTGAGCGGTGAGTTAACCCTGCTGCTGCCCTGAGAGAAGTGGAAACTGCTGAGCTAAAGCAAAGAGCGTGGATAGAGACCTTTTCAAGCTGCAGAAACCATCAGCTCAGTGGAGAGGAAGTGACTGAAAAAGAAGGGTAAGAGAGACCTAATAATGATTCCCTGAGGAAAACCGCTGGTCAGAACAATTAGCCATGGATCTAGGAAAAGCCATAATTGAACAGAGAACAGAAGGTTTATTTTAATTTGGTATCTGGGAGCACTTTGGATGGGAACTAAAGGAATACTTTTCCTTTCTAAGTAGATCCCTCAAAAGAGGTGGCCAGGGCTGCCTCCCAGCTCCAGCTCTTCACCCTTCATTATGGCACATTATGGGACAACTGGAACATTAAGGATGTTGCAGTCATCGTGCCAGTCACAGCAATGGTCTGCAAACGTGACTGCGTGGAATATCTGGTTTCTAACACAGGCTGTGAAGGGATGTCCCTTTTTACCGTGATCACGGAGGAGCTGACAGGCTCACCAGGGACTTCAAAAAACCTCAGCCTTTCAGTTAGCAAGGAGCTCAGTGCTCTCATGTACTCGCTTTGTCACAAGGGGAATGCCATGCAATATTGCACAGAGTAGTTAGAAGGCATTAGCTGCCATCTCATTTACAAAAAAAATCACTCTTTTCTCTGCTGCATTTCACCAGTGATCAGCTACACACAATACATCCTTGATCCTGTCTCAATGGAAAGCAATTTTTTTTTATTTTGCTGGGCTATAGATTTAGCTTGTGGGAGGCCAGGCCAGTTAACAGCGTAATGTACTTTAAAAAGGAATGTGATTACTGGTAACTATTTTTCTCCATTAAAATCAGCAGAGAAGTTTACTTAATTCTTTGTCCTTTAATCAACGCAGTAAAGCATTTCAGCAATCTGTAAATCTGGCCGTATAGAGTTACAAAATAGGGAAAATTCACAATAGTGTCATTTTTCTTTGAAACTCCTTTATCTCAGTGAAAGATATTTGAGCAAACCCGTCACAACAGACACTGCTGTACAATTGACTGATGTTCCTGTTAGGAATTCTTGCCACAGGTTTTGCAGAGGGTAAGGGCAGAGCACAATCGTGTTGAAAAGTATTGGTGCTGCTGGTTAAAAAAATCACTGCTCTTTTTGAAAACCCCAACTTGAGTCTTTACTAGGCTGTACCATGAGACACATACACGCTGTGTTACATTAAAATGTTTAATTAGAAATATGAGTTATGCCTTGCATAGTAACAAGAAACCACCATAAAATAATGTATACTCTGATAGTCTCAGACTATCACAGCAGTCATGCATAAGTTCAAATCCTTTTCAGTGGGACATTGATTAATTCATTCTTTGATGAATCTAGGCCCAGGCATTCAGCAGCTTCTTCCCTTTCTCAGCATGGGTTTAGTTATATGAAGCCAGAAATGTCCTTTGTATGTTTAGACTTTGAGAGCACATTCAGCTGGAATCCTGCCTCACACCTAGGGCTAGACCTCTGCAATAATGCAACTCTGCTTGTTCCTGCTCTGAACAAAGACAAGCGGGGCTACGGAGTTATGTTACTCACTGTAAGTCGAGGAATCAGCTTTCCATGTGGCATTATCCTCCCACCCCCTTTCCCACAGGAATAACACAATGTAAGTTAAGCTTGTGCCTTTGCCATTATCTTGCTTTAGTGGCTCAGTTCCAACACACAGCCATGTACCACCTCATTATTTATATCCTGCTAGCATCTTATTTAGTACCTCAGCTTCCATCACAAATGTATTGGGATAACTGGGTAAGAGACTCATTATAATTGCAGCTTCTCTGCAGGGGTCAGCACCTCCTCCCCATGAATATGATAAGGTGCTCCAAGTGCCACCTCACCTGCAAATGGTGTTTTTCCCTGAAGACTCACTTCCCACAGGCTACAAGCTGCTATTGAATTTCTGAAGTAATATTTTAATAACTTAATTTAAGATTTAACAGCTTTCTTTCCTGAGCTTTGTTGTATAATTAATCCATGTGATGGGAACTCATTAGACTTGGGGATCTGGACATGCAAGGGCTGTAAACAGCCCTAAAAGCTGTGCTAGGGCCTATTTAAGGTGGACAAATGCAGAGCTGTGGATGGAAAGAACAAATTATTTTATCCTTGGGGGTAATCAGAAACTACCTTTTTGATAGTCGGCTATATCTTTCAATCGTAACTGTAGTTTGTTATAATAATAGTAAAACCAACAAAGTTTTGTCCACTGACATTTAAGGTGGAATCCTTGACTTCCTGGGCTGAGAAGATCTGGCCCAACACCTCCAAACATCATCTTGCACGCACGTGTGCATGCCCATGAGCTGTGGGCACTCCTGCCTCCTGAAAACATACCTCGAGCAGATACCACAGAGACACTTTGAGCCTGACATTGAACAGTCCACCACGGGATTTTGTCTCTTTCGCTTGCTTAGTGCTGTGCTGCTGTGTTTATCACATGGAAGAGATGAGACCTGTCACTGCCATCCTGAATTGCTGAAAGAACTGAAGCCTTGGTGTCCCAGTTCTCCAGAGAGCACTGTAGCTGCAAAACTTCCACGAGGTTTCTTGTTTCCTGCTGGTAGTGCTCTTCTGCTTTGATATGATCCAGAGAATGCAGTGGGTCTGGCCCTAAGCACTGCTTACAGCATTTGCTCAAGTTCAAGACCACACTCTGGATTAGGCAGAGCAGAGGTTTGAAACCACTTTTCCAGGAAAACACGGCTGAGTGAGCTTCCCATTTACCTGTAAGTATGGGCGAGGGTATCTCATTTCTTCAGTTTGCAGTGAGAGCTGCAGAACCCAGCTCTAGGGGACAGGCTGCAGCAGAGAACACCGTGGCTACATGTGCACACCAGTCTGCCCCACTACTGAACATTTCCCTCTTCTGTACATCCCTTTCTAGGGTGCATTGCTTTCCTTTTGAGGAACAAAAGCATAGAAAACACAAAGATGAAACAACAGCATGAAAAGAGTAACACCTTTGGGCATCAGGGATATGTTCCTGCTGTGTGTGCAGCGCTGAGGTTCCCAGCAGAGCACCTTTTCCCCACTGGACATGAGCAGCAGCTCTAATGAAAGCTGTGTAAAGAGGAGTGCTGCCAGCTGCCTTCTGTGGGAGCTGGATGAGTTGTGTACAGAGACCTGTTTTCCACAGACACAATTTACATAAGCACTGCACACATTTCTCCGTGCGCTGTCAGGGTGCCTCGATCCTCTTCTCTCTCGAGGCTCATCTTCCTCTGTACAATTTCTGTGGTGAGCCAGGTGCACTTGTGTACCTGTTTTGCTCAATTAAACCTTTTCCATGTATGTGAGTCATCTATTTCATGGTCCAGAACATACTCATTTCATTTCCTCTGCCCTCCGGTGATTGAGTTAATTAATACTTTGTAAACACCTTGAGACCTCATCGCACTAACTACTGCACAAAGAACAGGGCTTGTCCCAGAATGATTCTTCTGAATAGGACAGGATGGAAGAAGCTCAGGAGAAACCAAAAATTAGAGAGCATAGATTTTAATATGGTCCTCAGTTGTTAATATTCCCAGTTAATTTCTGCTGACTAACTTAATGCAAACCACAAATTCTGGTTTCGACACAGGGACTGACCACAGTTCTCAGTGACCTGGAGTGAGACAAATGAGCCTCATTGATCATTTGACATAGGTCTCTAGCAAGCTCCAAACCCTTCCAACGAGCTCTGCCAGATCTTCCTGACCAAAGGGTGCTTTGAGTTCTTCATTTCCACTGGACTTTGGATCCAGTGTTTGGGAGACACGTGTGGTGGCTGGCCCTGGCACACAGCCAGCAGCGTGTTGTGGCCGACAGGGGCAGTCACTTGCCCAGAAGGGGCCAGAAACTCTGCTGAGAGCAACAGAGATGCTCAGCAATGGTGTTGATGTGATATTGGCATCCAAGGAGGGAGCAGCAGCAGAGGGACCCCAAAGATGGGGTCTGGAGGAGGAGGAGGAGGGAAGGAGGGGCTGCAGGCCCAGAGCAGAGATCCTCCTCAAGCAGCATCAGAGAGACCTTGCTGGAGCAGACACATTCCTGTAGCCCAGGGAAGGGCCTGTGTTGGGACAGGAAGATGTTTTTCCATCTTCTTCTCTTGCTCAGTAAGAGAGCAACTGGAGGGTTGGGGCCCTCGCCATAGGGAGGACTCAGCTGTGCAGTCTCAGGCTGCAGGGTGCTCCTGGGGCTCCTTTCCTGCAGCTCTGTGCTCATGAAGCACCTCTGTGACCAAGGGAAGGAGCTGCAGCAGGAGGTCAGCATGCTGTGGAGCTGCACAGATGATGAAGAAGAGGTTGACTGGATGTTGTCCTGGATACAAGGGGAGCCTGATCCTCCAGCTGAAGGAGGGAGAGGCAGAATCTGTACTTACTGGTTTGGAAAACAGAGAATAGTCCATTCCTGTGTGCAAGAAGCCAAGCAGAGGTGTCATGGATGATCAAGGGGTCCTTAACAAAACTCAAACATAAAAACCCTTCACCACATAAGTGGTGAAAGGTTGCTTGAAGAAGTCCTCAGTCTCCATAATTGAAGTTATGAAAAATAGGACTGGATTCAGCCCTGAGGAACCTGCTGCAGTTGCATGTGCCTTGAGCAAAGGGGTAGATTAGATTATCTACAGAGATTCCTTCCACCCCTATGGATTTTCCATGATTCTGCAAGTCTGCTGCTCCCTGTTCCCTTCCTTTCCCCTCTAGTCCTTGGGCACCTTGCACCGCGAGGTGCTGCCTCCTGCCACAGTGCAGAGCTCTTCAGAAAAAGCACAAGGCAACCACTCTCAAACTGAAACATGGGCATCTTCCTTTACAGCGACAATGGAGGTGTTAGTGGTGGGCAGTAGGACTTCACACAGTATCCCAAAGAAGTGAGCAGAATTTCAGGACAGACAAAGACTGAAAACTGATTTCCTCTTCTGCCTGGGGATGATGGGGATTCAATCTTCCCCTCACTTTCCAGATTTTTATGGGGAGAGGACCTTTATGGGTGTTGTACTGAAGTGACCCACAGTGCATTGAAGAGGGAACTGAAGAGAAAACCTCTCTAATAGAAGTCCAGTGGCTCAGAGCAACCAGGCAGGAGTGCAGAGACCTCATCACCGTCCGTGTCCCTGTACATGCATTTTATATTACCCTATTTCTAGCACAGGTGTGTTCTGACATAAAAGGGCAATGCCTGTGTCCTTTTCAAGATGCTGCTTTGTGGTACGTGATGTCACACACATCCTGGAAGCAGCCGCTGGGTGGGAGATCCCTATGGGACTGCTTTACTTTATGTTCCAGGAGAAACTTCAGGGTGAAAAAAAAGGCCCAGAACCTCAAGATTATGAAAACACTCCGGTGACTAAATAAACACATACGCACAAAAAAAACCAGGTCAAACTACGAAGCTTCAGAGTTCAGTGGCCTCCAGTGCTAGGTGATAACTGAGCAGGGATTTTCACATATTGATCCAGTCACCCAAATCACGTTTTTGGTTCTTCATGTTTTCAAATCTAGGATCAGACACCTGAAAATTCAGGCACTCTTGCAGTCACACAGAGCACAGCTGAGTGCCTCATACATTTTGTTCAAAGTCACCCAAATCCATACCAGAGCTAAAAATTCAATGTTATGGTAGATTCGCACCTGCAGCCCTGAGCCTTGAAAGCAGCTATCTCTGATACTGAAATTTGTCTCACTTTCTCACACCTGTAAGACAGCTGTCACGGACAGCTGCCGCCCACAGAAGAGCTAAATCTCCACCGATACTTTCAGCAGAAGTCTCATCTTGTTACACCGAGATTTCCTCAGGATGGTTTCACTCAAAGAGTTCTTGCCAGAGCTGACTCAGTCCTTTTGTGTGAGATTCAAATAGCTCCTTGTGATCAGGATCTTGAGGACAAGCACAGTTTGTTAGTTGTATCACTGTTTTTCCCATTGTGAACATGCACCCAGTGGAAGACTTTAATGAATTAAGAATGGTTACCCTATGGGTATCTCACCACAACACACGACCCTTGTCACCTTGATTAGGAAATGTCCCTAAGCCTAGTGTGGGCAGAACACAGATCCCACTCCAGCCATGGATCTGCCACGAGACAAACCACCACACAAACTGAACAGTTGAACAGATTTCCCCAAAAGCTCCGTGAGTTCTGTTCTCTCGTTTCTCCCTCTAGCAGACACTACATCTGTTCCTTTAGCAGTTGCTGGCAGACAAGACAAGCCCCGGTGCCAGCTAATACTATATGATCTGCTGCTGAATTAATTTTCCACTTAAAAATTAAATTATGGGCCAGATCCTCATTGGATTTAATACAGCTATCACCTATTAGGCATCTGATGGTCTGGCCTTGCACAGAGATTATTCTTCCTCTCTCTTTGTAGCAAGAACACAACCAAAGAGTTAGATTTTGATCTGATGTGTGAAGGCAGTGAAAATATTGATTGTTTTGTGTCTGATGTATCCATCATGAGAAATTACGACTTTTCCAAAAAGCTGGAGAAAAACATGCCATTCAAAAAAACAAAGAAAAGGAAGAAAGGTTGCAAAAGATACTATAAATCTTTTATTTCTTTTGAGTTACTATGCAATGCCCTTCATTTTGAAGGAAATGGTACAATCAATGACGTGTACTTCTTTCTCAGGAAAAGAAGATATTTGCACTAACAATTCAACATTTACTGACAAAAGACAGCTTACAGAAAATGCTCATGGTGGAAAAAAAATCATATTTGTGATTACACTTCTTATTGTGGGTGATTTCATGAAGTGTTACAATGTCAGGAATTTCAAGTGTGCATTTAAAGAAAGCTTCTAATCCAGTATTAATGCAGAGGAATTTGAACCATCTAAGCCACTGGTGTTCAAAATCAGCCTGATTTCTTCCTATTCACAGTTAAAGAAAAAGCCTAATCTGGAAGTCTAAGCCCATGATAACAATACTCCTGGCACGCTGATTTTTAAGAACAGTCAAGCATACCCAATTAACAATAGATTTCTTACAAATAGGAACTGCTGTAGGAAACAATGTATTTCCTACCTCTACTTTGTTACTAGTCTCTGATCTCTTATACAAAATTAAAATTTTTCTTTCCAAAAAATATTTGTTCCTACATGGCTGTTAGCTTTATGGTTGGTGCTCTTAATTGTCAGAAAAGCACGGGTGGGAAACCACTTGACAACACACTTCACATACCCAAGGACAGACCCTTGGTAAAACTTAACCAAAGGAGAAGAGAAAAAGAAAACCACCATTACATTCAAAATCTGAAACAGATTAATCATACAATATCACCTATTAGAGTACTGAGTGGAATCATGAAATCAAATGAACAAAAGGAGTTTACCTAAGGTTTCATTTATACAAAACAATTCAAAGTTTACTTCCATAGTCTAGGGTCCTTCAGTCTGAAGAATATATTTTTCCAAGTAAGAAAATACAGTTTTTGAAGTAGCTTTGGGGAATTTTCCCTGCCTACTCTACAACTGCCTACCATGTTGGCCACAGGAGCTCTAGAGTTGCTGTAATCAATACCTTGCATTCACACAGAATCAGGGATAACAAAATAGCCTTCAGTTTATGTCTTTGTTCACTACCATGGAAGGTGAATGTCTAAATTGTGTTTTTAAAACTACTCAATTGACGGATAATTGTAGGTTTTACTACAACACGTTTTCCAAGGCATTATTTGCATCAAACACACCAATACTCCAGGGAAATGAGTGCTCATCTACATTTCCTAGCTGGAGCTACATTTACACATCTGGGACTCAGCCTTGCCAGCCTTCACGTGTGCATATTGATATTCACAGCAGTAGGTATTCCCAAATGAGTAAATTCATATAGATGATTAAGTATTTGCACAATCAAAGGGCTTTTAAAACAAATTATATTAACTTTAAATGTTAAAAATGCAAGGGAAAGTTCAAGCATGACAAGAAGAAGACACCGGAGAAACCTGCAGCAGATCACCAGCTTAGCTTACAACTGCTGTGCAACACACCTCTCACCAAATCAGTGCAGCTCCTGGATTTCCAGGGGGAAACTGAGGCCAAAGCTTGGGCTGGGTTCCACGAGCTCTGTTTGGACAAGAGGCCCTTTGAGAAACAGCTTTCACTGCACTACTTGTTCTCCCCTGTTGATTATGCAACCTCAGATCCTCCACTTTCCCACCAGAGACCTCACATTGAAATTCCAGACCCTCATTCACAAAGAAATGTAAATATACACTTAATTTCAAGCACAGGAATAGGCTTACTGATTCTCAAGTGGCCTCAAGTAGGTAAGGTCTACTCAAAACTTTAAACTCAGTATAGGCTTAAGACCTTTGCTGAAGCACAAGCTCTGCAGAAGGATCACACCTGCATTTCTCTACGTTAAAGCAGCTGCAGAGAAGAGCACTTTTATCTACTCCTTTCCCCTCTCTTTTGTGATCTATGCAAAAGTCCCGAAGTAGACACATACACAAAAGAGCCAGTTTTCCTGGGAGATCTTTTTTTTTTTTTTTTTTAAATCAAGCTCCAGAAATCCCAGCTTACTCTGCAGACAGTAACTGAGCAAAGTGCAGCAAAGACAAGAAACCAAGCAGTTGTGATGTGCTTCTACAGCAATTTCTGTTCTCGCATCCAGGTCATTACAGGTCCATGGCTTTAAAACCAGACTGCTTAGAAATGTCTGCAGTGGTGTTTAGTAGCACCTATTAAATAACACTGCCTAATCAACACGTAGGGGAAAAGAACCTGCGTGTTAAAGATTCAACAGTTGCATCTTTATCTGCTGGAATAAGAAATCCCTGCATGGAGGTAGCCCTCTTTCAGACAAAATAAAAACAATGCCAAGCTTCCCTCCCTCTTCTACTTTTTACACATAATGGAATGTCAGGGGACAGTAAATTCCCAAACATAGCTCGCAGGGAAATTTTAAAACTCCAAATATCAAACACCTGTATCCCAGGTGCCAGAGGAGCACAGAAGTTTTATAACACAGCAGAATGCATGCCAGACTCTGCTGCGAGGCAAGCTCCCCCTTCGCTCTCTGTCCTAGCAAAGCACCGCAAGCTCCGGAATTCTTTGCTAAGGCCCTGCGCGGGAATTTATCCCAAAAGGCATGACCGGTACAGAGAAGCACCAAGACCAGCACAAGACAAGATTTGAATTGGTCAAATAAGCTTTGCTCTCCATTCCCAAGCAGATTTGGTCCTTTTTTGTAATTAAAACAAAAAAAGTTGAAAAAAAAGAATAGAAAACAAAGCCAGACTATTCAGGCTATCTCAGAAGAAGAGAAATGGCTAAGTGTCATAGTTCTGATGTTTCAGACACAAGGGAAAAATATTTTCACAACTAGTTTACTGTTTAGTACCCTGTAGATACATAATATTTGACATTTATAACAGTTTCTATACTTTATGACCTAGAATATACTTTAGATCATGAATGAAAAATAAACCCATTCAGAGGACTGGAAAATAACGTGCATAACAACTTACTTTCAAATGCAAGGTTATGAAGGGTTTTTTAAACTTTCAAAAATATCTCTAGGAAAATATTATTTTACATAGCTATATTACACAGTGAAATAAACTTTGTTATGTACAAAGTTTCAGTATGAAAGAAACCACAGCTAGACATTTGCTCACAGTCTAGATAATCTGTTGTCTCTATCCGTCAGTAGTACAACAGAGAGGCTCTCCTTCACTCTTTTTCAGACTGTCTCGGTGATCATTTCAGCTTTCAGCAGTTACCAGTAGTTGTATAAAACCTGTGTGCAGACGCCCACATATTAACCCTATCACAGTCAGATATGGGTAGATATGCTATCAAAACAAGGTTAGACATCTGCCCAACAACCACAGTAACCTGAGTGTAACTCAATTGCATATTGGTGAAAAAAACAACACTTAGTGCAGGCACCTGAGCTATAGCATTCTAAGGGAGCTTGGTGTTAAACTCTCCCTTGGATTTGGGTGTTTCACGGGCCAAATCCTAGCTTGTACATTTTAGGCAGAAAACGTGACACCACGATCTACTTGGCTCACATTGGCAAAGTTGCTTCATATAATCTTAACTAGCCAAAAGCTTGTATCTACCTATTCTTAAATGACAAACTTTGCTCTCGTCACAGGGGTGGAAAGGACATGGAGTACTTTGCTATTTGTGGTATAACTGTAAACAACTGCGGGGAAGACCACATTAACTATGCTTCAAGTTTACATCACACTGTTAGTTTCCATTATTTAAATGAACTCAAGCTTATCTTCAGGTTCACATCATCATATTGTGCTTTAAGAGGAAGGAATTTTGCATTAGAAACTGCCTCCAGATCAGTACTTGTTCACACACCCCAGAATCCAGGGCAAAGATCTGACAGTGCTGCCTGTGTAGGAGACCAGCTCAACAGTTGAAAAAAAGTTCAGGGAATATTCAGGGCAGGCAGCACTGCACTCCCCCTCCTGAGGGACTTGCACAACTTTGGAGGCATGTCCTCTCCTCTAATGCTATAGCTCAGCTGCATACTATAGAAATTAGCTAAAAAAGGAAACGTGAAATCCCTAATGAAGAGGAAACTGCTTTGGAACACCCAAACCCCCCTGCCTGTAATGTCTTCCAGCCTGTGCTCCCTTCCGTCACCTTCCATCACAGCTGTGTTCACTGTGGTGCAGAACCTGTGCCATGCTCACAGCCATAAGCACCCAGCCAAGAGGTCACCCTCTCGAGGGACAGCTTACTCAAGACATACTCTTACACGTAAGCAACCTGCTTCTACTGCCTCTGTGTGTACTACAGGCATAATCAGGAGCTCTGCTATTTGCTTTAGGAGAAGCCAAGGCAGCCTGTACTGAGCCCTGACACAGCTCAGCATGTGCCTGTAGGAGTCCCAGCACACACCAGTGTGCAGAGTATAGCTGGGGTGGCAAACTTCCTTCCCTGGGACCTGTCGGCAAGAAATACATCTTCTGTCCCCAAAGCCACATGCTGATGGCAAAGGAGAAGGTCCCCCAGCTCACCTGCAACTTCCTATCAATTAAGAAGGCACCAGGCACATCAAACCCATTTTGTTAAAACGGTGGAGATTTCTGCCTTGTACCTTCTGGGGGACCGGTTACTAACCCATGAAGCCTTGAGCCAGGCGAGAGGCAGCTCCTTGCAATACCAGCAGAAGCCACAGCTGAAGAGAAACGGTAGCAGAGAAGGGAAAACAATATCCTCATGCTCAGAGCTACATGGTCATGTCCTGGAAGTTGTTGGCTACTTCCTAATGGTATTAAATACTATTAACTTCTGCTGATAAGTAGATGTCAAAGGCATTTAGCATCCTGTAGGGTCAGGCCTACTGGCAGATGGTTGAGGAAAAGGCTACGCGCGAACACAGCAGAGGAAGGGAAAGAAGTGAGAGAGGAGAGGGGTAGAATTGCCCTGAGTTTTATCCTCTACAAATAAGTCAGGGGTTTTATCATCAAGCACTGAAGGAGTTAAGCACTAAAGCACAGACACTTAATCAGCTTTCCCCCTTCCTTTCACATGTGATTGGAATGAAGCTGCACCGAAGCAGCCCAAAGGGCTTATAACAGCTCAATTTCGCAGCCTTCAGTTTTAATCCCCATCACCCAGGCTAAGCAGTATGGTGGTGCTGAGGCTGCTACTCCACAGCAGTCTGAGCACCTGGATGATGATGGTCTTCCTCCTCCTCTTCCTCCTCCTCTGCAGCCTGCAGGTGGCTGGAGAGCTCCTGGATCACAGCAGCCCTACCGATCTGGTCATTTCTCCTCTTCTCCATAATGAGATCCTCCAGGCTCTGGAACTCCAGCGTGTGGCTGCGCTTGTCACCCAGCCGGATCTGCAGTCGGTAGGGCTGCTTGCCTATGCGCAGCTCCCCGCCGATTTTAAACTCTCGCTTGCCGTATCGGCACCAGGCAGCAAAACACTCAGAGTTTCTCCAGCTCAAGTCCCGATCCTTGCAACCCACCTGCTCCAGGGCGTTGCGCACCACCACGGCCGGGCTGAGGGGTTTGTAGCGGTACAGCTGGTTGGCAATGCGGCCCCGTCTGCCCTGGCTGGCATCGGTGAGGAAGCTGTTCACCACCTCCAGCCGATGCAGGTGCACAACTTGAAAATCCCCGACATAGACCACCCAGTGCGGATACTGCGCTTGGCACACAAACTCCACCAGGTCACCTGGTTTACACCTATTCAGCAGGTTCTCCGGGGTGTAGGTGCTCAGATGCCCCCCACCTCCTTCGTCACCCTCCTCTAGCTGCGTGTCCTCCTCTGAAAAGCTCTTCTGGTAAATACACTCATCCCGGTAATAGACTGAGCACTCCACCTCGTGCAGCTGGGGATCGTAGGGCTGCAGGGCAGGGTTCTCACCCCCCAGGTCATGCACCGAATCCTGCTGCTGCTCCAGTTCATCATCGTCATTCGAAAAGATGTAGGAAACCCCGATCCTCGGCCCTTCATCTCTGTCCATACCTGTCGGGTCGGCCGTGGGAACTTCCTTGTAGTTGAGATGGGTCAGCTTCTCCACCTGGTTCCCCATGCCCGCTGCAACGACAGACACACGGCGGGGCCATGAGGGCGGGCGCGGGTGAGCGGCTCCCAGAGAAGCAGCGGGGGCACGAGAGCGGCTCTCCCCGCTCAGCGCAGTCCCTACCAGCGCCCCGGGGCTGCGGGAGCCCTTCGGGGACGGGGGGAAGGGGGGGGACACGACACTTCCCTACCTGCACGGAGGAAGGCGCGGCGGCACCACCACCTGTTAGGCGGCGGCGAGGAGGAGGAGAGCGGCGCAGGAGCCGCCGGAGAGCGGGCAGGCACCGAGCCACCTGTTAGAAGGGGGCTGCGAGCGCCTGGGGATGTCGGGAGGTCCGAGCTGGGCACGGCCGAGAGCGCACCCGCCCGCCGCCCAG
>VZTA01006025.1:373574-411124 GCA_013398855.1 Mohoua ochrocephala | reverse complement strand
GTAAAGTGAACACAATCAAAGCGCCCGGTTCTCCTGGGCTGACTTAGCGCCTTCGATTCCTCCATGCGCGGAGTGTGTAATTAGGTTTATTAATTTATTTTCTTTCCGACTCCAAGAGCTCAGTCTCTCTTTCAATATAGATTATGATTCTTTCTCCCCTGGAAAGGCATTATGAGATCTGGTGGGAATATTTTTCTTTCTGTGTTTTGGAGAACACAAAACAATATTCTGCTTTTTCATTAATGCCTAGTTAGTGTGCTAGGTGGGTTTATTTTTCATACTATTTTAACGTACACTGGTAAATTCATGCTGTTAAAATAGACTACAGAGATAATTTATGGGAGGTAGGAGTAATGTCTTTAATTTTGTCTCATTTATTCCCTTTGTCTGTTGTCTTGTAATTTATAAGCCCAACTGCAACGCTGCTGTTCTGAGAAGCCACTAAATAGCGGCAAATGAAGGAACAAATGTAGTGTTACCAGGGCCCTGGGCACTGCCCACAGGCTCAAAGAATACGGTTTCTATCAGCTTCTACATCTCTGTGGTTTCAGACATGGACCTGCCCTTTGGGGTGGGGAGAATTGCTGTATCTGGGGCTGGGGAGATGAGCCCTCTGCTCTGCTTGGGACGGTGGGGCATTGCAAGCCATTGCAGCAGTGACAGACAGGCAGATAAGGACGTTTCTCTTCTGGGTTCAGCTGGTGGCTATATGTCCATGGGAGCATTTTTGAAATGGATCTCCCAAACACCCACACCTGACACACATGCGCTTCGGTTTGCATCCCGGTGTGTTTTCAAACAGTGCACGTGTTTCTCTCACATCCAACCAAACTAGATGTACTCTGGCAGCAGGGTCGGACCACGGCTAGTTGAGCTAATGTCCAAAATGTATTGAATGCAATGTGATTTCTGGGCACTGCCTGTTTCCCTCTGCAGTTCTTCTCCTCTATAGCTGCTGCTGGACAAAAGAGGGCCCTACTTCACAGTCAGAGCATTGTGAAATTGCTTCAGTAATTAAAGATGGGCATGAGTGAAAGTGAGAGTATCCTAAAAGGAGGAGCTAAACTGAACACAGAAGTGATTTTTTGACATTCTCCCATTTCCATTGGAAGCTTTGTCTCAGCACTGTACCTTACTATCTCTGGACCAGTTATGTTTCTTTGCTAAAATGGTTTGGCAGCCCTGTGTTCAAGGCCAAGTCTCTTTTTGAATCTGATGCAATATGTGGAAAGCTGTGTCTGTGCACGAGTAGAAACTCACTATGGGTCAGGAAGTCACTCGTGTGTTCATGCACATCCACAAGTATTTGCAGCTCTCTATCATGTTTTCTCTTTTTCTTGTCTGCTTCAATTCACCTCAGTGCTTAATTTTCTGCATCTTGTCACCTGCTTTGATCTCTTTGAGTTTCCTTGCCATGACTGTGCCATGGAATCCATATTGTCTGTTCAATCAGCTGCTTTCTAGGATAAGAAACCATTGGTGAGTATTTTTGTATCGTAACCCAAGTCCATAATGGCTTGCTGTACATGTAGGTAAGGAATTGGGTGGAAAATCCACAGAGAATTTACAGTGCCTATCTATCACTTGGACTAGTGCCTAAAATTATGATGCTTAAAACTTCTTCATGCTTAACCTCTAAGCCTCAAAGCAGCTAAATTCTGCAGGCACGTGGGTGGCAGGGCAGCTGGTGACAGTGCATGCTACCTCGGTGACTGTGCTTTTAGAGAGAGAATTGACTTCTTGTATAGCGTTTGACAAAAAAACAACAAAAAAAGAGGACTTTGGTGCTTATCTGCTAAAGATAATGCAGCCTTTGGATATCAAGTGGAGGCAGGAATGGTTGCTGGGAGCCCAAACTGCAGCAGGGCAGAGTTGAAGGCACACCTCTGACCTTGCTTTTGGAGGGTCCCCCGTTAGGTGAGCCCTTGCTCAGTGTGCTGGCATTTGTTATCCCGTTTTGAGGTCCTGAGCTTTGTGCACATGTCCCCCAGAGGGAACACAGATACAGCTGTGCTTGAACATGTATGGAAGTCAACAGGGAAGCCCACACTGTTAAATACGATACCTCCCTGGGGTCACTCCTGGGTTCCAGTCACTTGCTTGTTCAGATTGTGCAAGTATTTGTTCTTTGTGAATTCTGTTTTGGAGAGAAAGTTCCACCCCAGACAAAACACAGCTTTGCTTCTGGAGTGGGTTCACGCCAGCAATTCCCTTATCTGAGTCCCCACAAAGACTGCAAGGAAGCAAGGTTGAATCTACATGAGATCTGTCTCGCTCAGCTCTTCACAGCCCTCCAACACTTTCACAGCTGAATTTCACATCCATATGCTCTCAATCTATTGTTGAATGCAGCAACACGTATCTACAGGTTTGTGACATAAAAATACCATTCTGGTGGGTCTTAATATGGCTTGTACGGTATTTGATATGCCTGAAAATTTGATAGCCATTTTTAAGGCAAAAATACCTGCCCTGCTGGATGGCTCTTTGGGAAGCCAAAGCTGCTTGTTTATATAGCCCATTGATGTATAGAGAGGGGACTGCACCTCTTGGCTTAGAGACTGTGGGACATCTATGGAGCAAGTGACTTCTATTAATCTATGTAGCTGCTATGATCCAGGGACCTTTGTAGGGCTATTTGTGGTTCTTTAAACTTAAAGCTAATTCTGAGAATTAGATGTAACAGTTATTTTGTTGTCTCAATGGTAAATCATCTTGTTACTCCAATTGCAACCTTACACATATTTTATGTCCAGAGATTAAAAAGGTGATGTTGATTTGAAATCACAATTCATCCTTACTTGGATATGAAATGCTGTGGTCACATTGTTATTGTTATTAAAAGATATCTAGGATGAGAAGAAAAAAGTTTTGCTATGTGTTTATATTTTTTCTTAGCAGTGCTTCTGAGTAAGACAAGGTTTAGTGTCGTGTTCTATAAACACATTCTGTTTCACAGGTATTCAGCCAGCTGATGGCTATGACACCCTTGAATTATTTAATAGCTTCCATTTCTTTTTTGCCAGTAGAGTTTTATGAGAACTGAGATAAACTATGCTCCATTTGGCATGTAAGTACTTTACATCATAGACCTAGTGATCTAGAGTGCTTAAGCACCATGGTGGAATTAGGAGCACTGGAGAAATGAACCACTTCCCAGTGAAGTCCATGGAAGTTCCTCCATGAAGTTCTGTAGAAATCAATCATGCCCTTAATTGAGGGAAGTGTATGACCTGAGAGTCACTTGATGGATGGTGTCCTTCCATGACGGCCATAGCTAAGTCCAGCAAGGATATTTGGATTCAGAATTGTAACATTTCTTTGGTGACCTCTTTGTCCTCCAGTGGAAGCTGCATCCCTGAGTCAGGCACCAAGGTCCTGTAAAGCCAGGAATGCCACCTAAAATGAGATTTATCAAACCAGGCATGCCAGAGGTAGCTGGTGGGGAATAGGACAGAGAGTTACTGTCCTGACAGCTGTTGGAATATGGTGCTTCCTTTCATTGTGTTACACTGCCTAATACTCTCCCAAGGTCAAGTGCTTTAATGAGGTTGGATATTCTCACACACAAGGGGAAACGGTGCCACGTCAGTTAATAAGAGCATTAATATTTAAGATTGCTTCCTTGGGCTATGAAAGACCAAGGTTGAAGTCTCTTATCTCACTGAAGGAACTTGAACCGATATCTCCCGGGAGGGTACTGAAAGCCACTGGACTGTAAGCTCTTTTTGAGCAAGTCTTGCTTTCTCTGTCCCACTAAAGCTGTTCAGCTTTGTATGGGCTCATTAAATACCCATTCAATCAGTCTGAAAAAAAAGCAAAGAATGACAACATCTCTTAGATCAGATGCAGGAAGGGGATGAGAGTGCTCTGAGGTCCTCTCTGATGAATATTCAGATGTCTCACAATCATGCCGCATCTTCATCAAGAGTCATTCAGACAGACTCACCAGAAAGATCTGAAAGTTTTGGGTTTAGGATGTGCTCATGAGAGAGTTTTCTTCATGTCTCCCCTGGAAGAGATTGGATCTCTGGTTCTCACATATCCTGCATGACTGGTGTAACCCAGATGCTATTAGATATCAGCTCCTCTTGGTTTCTGTTGTGTTAGAGCCCTGCCATACTTATACCTCTGCCAGGCCAGGCCTCATGAATGCAGATGCAAGAGTTTGTGACATGAGTTTGGGCTTCTGTGGGAAATATACTCACACTACTCTGTGGTTCTGCTTGTGTCTCCAGGAGAAATATCAGGAATTTTGAAAATCAGAAAACTTATGCACCTCAAAATGTTGAAAAATTATCGTGAGAATATTGGTATTTCTGAACCCTGAGTTTCATGATATTTGACATATAACATGAAAGAGATAATGAGCCTCTGGTGTCAGGAAGGTTTTATCTTCATTTAGCCTATAAATCTTTGATGACATCGATCAGAGATTGACATCTGTGTGCTTCTAAACATATGATCTTTGCTATTCCTTATAGTGTAGCATGGCTTACCATATATTCAAGTAAGAAAAGTTAGACAAACTGCAGATAGGAAAAAAAAAACACATCAGAGAGTAAATTCTGTTTTTTTCTAAAACTCTTACTGGAAGCTTATGGCTCTGTTATCTACTTCCAACACTGTAATTTGTGACTAAATGTGATCTGTGGCAAAATAAATTGCTGAGATTGCCAAAGCTGCAGAGTTTTTAACTGAGACATCCAAGCTGTATCTCAGAAGCTCTTCCACTGTGAGTTTTTAATTGGTGCATTTCAGCAAATGAAAACGAAGTAATTCATATGTCAGTAGGGGCCTGGATTCGTAGGAATTGCTATCAAACCGACTTGAGCAATAGGAAAAGCTTAATTAAAATGTAGTCCTTTTTTTTTTTTTTACCAGAAAATAGCAACTATATTTCAAACATAACGAGGAAAGAGGTACAGCACACGCATTTTTCCAGCATGAGAACTACTCGTCCCTTGCATCTCTCATCTGTCTCATGCTGAGCTTCTGCCCTGGAAGCTCCTCCTGTGATGTGTCTTTTAGCACGTCACAGGACCGCTGGCTGCCTTGGTAGCACAGCGTGTCCTTGCAGCTGGGAAGGGGTGGGACTTCTGATGGAAGAGGCTTCTGATGATTGCTCCTGGTGTGCAGTACCTAAGCAGAAGCCATTAGCAAAGGGAAGGAGTCTTTTCTTTGGCTGTTGCCATACTGCTGATAAAACATGAAAGCATTAATATGAGGTAAACACATCGCTCTTTCCAGCAGATCTGTGGTGTGACTGCAGATTACTCAGAGAAACTGTGGTTGTCCTGTCCCTGGAAGTGTTCAAGGCCAGACTGGATGGGACTTCCAGCAGCCAGATCTAGTGGAAGGTGTCCCTGCCCATGGCATGGGGTTGTAACTTTAAGGTCCGTTCCAACCCAAACCATGCTATGATTCTATGACCGTGTGCTGATGCTCCCATTTAAAAGGGGAGGAACAGAAGAAACGCTGATCAAAGTCTCCTGTGGGTGGTGTCTGTGCCAGAATGTGAGGCTGGTGAGGTCAGACCAAGTGGCCATACACAAGGTGGTAACACAGCTGGGAGTGTGTGGGGTCTGCTCTCCTCAGCCCAGCTTTGGATGCTTGCTAACTCTACCCAGAAATATTGGCCATGGCTGCTCCCCGCAACTTCTGCAGATCCATGGCAAAGTACAGGAGCCATAGCTGAGCAGATAATCCATCTTGTCATTCATCCATTAGACTGAGAAACAGGTTAATATTTTGTCTTCCCTGGCCAAAGGAAAGTAACAGAGATGCAAAGCCTCAAACCATCTGTGAGGGTGATGTTTAGGGCTTTCTATTGGACCTGTTCCAAATCCAGCAAAGCAGGACTCAGCCCCTGGGTGGTCTCAGTTGCTGAGACTGCAATGCTGCAGGGGTAGCAGCTGTGTGGCTTGTACACAGCCATTTGCACCAAGGAAGGCCTTGGGCTAGCCTGGCTCATGGTGTGTGTGTGGAGGGTGGGAAAGGGCTGGTGACAGCTTGCCCTCCAAGTAGTCCTCTCAGAAGCCTCCTGTCACACTGCTCCATCTCCCAGAACCCTCACCACAGATGGATGCACAGAATGAAGCTGCATCAGCCCCAGGTGTGTTATGGGTATGCCTGTGGAAGGGGGATTTGCTGAGCAAGACAAGGAGGGAACAGGCAGCTGAAGGATCTGCTCTGGGGCATTAGTGTTGAGGCAGAGCTCATGGGCTGCAGTCTGCGTTGGTCTGAGGTAGTTTCGCACACACTCCCATCAGGCTGAGGCGCAGCAAAGCTGGGCGTGAGCAGCAAGACACCCTTGAGTGCACCAAGTGTGCTTTAGCAATGAATTTGGACGTCTAATGAAATGAAATGGGAAGATCAATGCTTTCAGGGCTCTGGTCTCCATTTGTGAATAGCAGCTACTCCTACTTGTTGCACTGAAGTGCTGCAATGATAAATAAAACCATTAAGGTCCTGAGGTGCTCAGAGTGCCTGCTAACAAGGCCCACGGAGACAGAGAGGGAGATTGCCAGGTAGGTGACACGTTTTTCCAAGGAGCAGGAGCATCCAAATTTGAATGATCCTGCTGATGTCCACAGTGCTCAGGGAGGCCCCTGACTCCTTGCTCAGGCCTTCATCTAGAAACAGCATGCAGGAAATTCCCTGCAGCACACACACCAAACACCTTCCAGCGAGGTGGTTTTCAGTCAGCTGCAAGCATCCCCCTCCCATAACTCACTAATGATGCTGCTGTGGACCAGCCAAGGCTGCAGGGGACCAGCCAAGCCCAGGCAGGCTGGAGTCACTCCTGTGGATTCATTCATTACTGCCTGCTGCCAAGAACCATTTTCCACCTTAGTTAAATGCACACCTTGAGACAACCTCCTCGGCTTGTAGACAAATAGCAGGTACAGCGTCTGCTGTGTTAAACAATTGCTGCCCCTTTGTGGAAGGTACGTAAGCACGAGGAAAAGCCGCTGTGCTTCTTGTTTAGGAAAGCATCAGTATTATCTTTGTCTTCCACTAAGCCCTTTCTGATAGTGCCTGTGGGAGGAGAGCAAGGAGCAGATGGTTATTCCTTAAATCCTGTGAACTAGTTAGATGAAAACCATATTCCTAGTAGAATCTACTGTCAAGGAAGCTTCTGACCTCCTGGATGGCAGTGCTGGGTTGGATTTATAAAGTGGTCTCTGGATAATGATGTGTACGCTAGTAATAATGACTTTCATACCTGTTAGAACTGACAGCCCTCTGTGTTTGTCTTTCTGGAGACAAATGTTCTCCTGCCTGGTTGTGTGGGTTGATTCCAACTGGGGAAAGAGGACAGCATGTGCAATGTGCTATTCATTGTTATTTCATTCCCCTTTTTATTTCTTTCCCTCCTTCCCTCCCTCTTTCCTTCCCCGGGCTGTCTTTTAGGCAGGAGCCTGACGGATCACATCGGCTGCTGCAGGGAAGCCCCTTGGCCATCCAAGTTCATCTTCCTCTGCCATCTATCAGAGCACAGGAGGAGGCTCAGGGCAGGGCTCTGAACTCGTCTCAGCTCAGCAGCACTCCAAGCAGTTTGATGCTTTCCATCCTCACATGTGATTCCAGCTGCAGACTGGGCTTGATGCTCATGCTTACAGGCAGTGCTTCATTTCAGACAGCCTCTGTATAGGCTAAAGTTGTCAGCTCGACACCAAATCCCTTTTCTTGGCTTTTTCTGTGTAACATGGTGTTCTCTTGCTCTGATTCAAGTGTTTTATGGTTCCACATGAAGAAGAAAACAGCATGAGCAAAGCTGTGGGTAAAGATAAATCATTTGTAGGGGAAGATAGAAACACTGTTTTTTGGAAGGCAGCAAGGCCACCACGCTAAGGGACCAAAACACTTACTGTAGCAAACGTCTGCAACGATCAGCTTAAATCTTTACTGCCTTAAATTCAAAGTGATTTCAATGCAAAGCCATTTTTCAGTGCAATTTTGTATCAGAATGAGCAGTACAAAAACACTCCTGTATGGAAGATTCAGATTCTCATTTTTCACCTGACAGGTCCCTCATTTGTTGCTATAAACTAAATCCAACCCATGGTTAACTTGAGGGAAAAATTCCAAATTACTTCAAGGGAAGAAAAATTAAGTTGTGTGCATTGTGCTCTTTCAGGGATACTCTGATTCAATGGTCTAATTCTACTGGGTGTCCTCTCTTTTTAACATTTACAATCTACTGATCCTAAGAGTAATTGGAAAGAAGACAGTGTTATTTTGCTGCTATGGAATAGATCAGGCAGAACAATTCCTACAGTCTATGCCATTTCCTTGTTCAAAGTAACAGTAAAATCCACATGAAGGTGATGACTTTGGGATAGATTAATGAACTGTAGCTTGATTACAACAGAAAAAATGACAAATTAGTCTGATTTTGGATACTCTAAAGAAGTGTCTCCATGACTGTGCCACTCAGAATAATTTTGTGTATTGATGAAACTCAGCAAGACTTACCAGTCTAGTGAATGTAATTTTTAATTTTTTTTTCATTTCGCTCTTCATCCATGAGGAACTCTGAACAATTTGTGGCCCGAGTCACAGTCTCTGTTGCACTTTCTTTTATAAGTGCAGAGGAGAAACACTGCCAGTTCTAGGTTTCCAGTACAGACTAATTAAAGCTATATAATAGCCAGATTTCAAGCATGTCCTTCAAGGCAGACTGTGTCCTGGGCTGTATTAATGAGAGTGTAGCCAGCAGGTCCAGCAAAGTGATCTTTCCCCTCTGTTCAACACTTAGGAGATTGCATCTGGAGTGCTGCTTCAGTTCTGGGCTCCCCAGCAGAAGGAGGAAAGTGACAGAACCAATAGACACAATCTGAAATCTGTAAAATTCCATTTTAAATATTAAAGGGGTGAGGGTTTTGGTGGTTTTGTTTGTTTTGGTTTTTTACCGAGGGAGTGGTCAAATACTGAAATAATTTGCCCAGAGACATTGTTTAGTCTTCATCTTTGAAAGCATTAAAGACTCATCTGGATCCATCCAGAGCAACCTGATCTAAGTAGACCTTCTTTGCAAAGGGTTGAATTAGATGACCTCTGCAGGTCTCTTTCAGGCTGAATTATGATTCTGTGATTCTCACAGGTCACAATAAGTCTGCTTATTAATAATGCCTACCAGATCCAGTGAGTATAATGTACAGCTTCTTACAATTCCATCCTGTAGTCTGATTCGGTAAGAACCAGATAAAATCTTCTGCTCGGTTTGAAACTCTGTGAAGAGAAAAGAAATCCTCGAGGCTTTCCTTGTCTAAATACTTAAGTTCTGAATTTCCTGGACTTCAAAGGCAGAACACTTTTCTGCCTGGAAATGTCTTTGTCTGTGGATGCCAGAGAATATAACTTTCCTTATCCTTGCAGGTATACCAGGTCATCTGAACAAATGACCCCAAACTGCTTCCCTGATTCTCCCCCAGCCGTTTGTTCGTTGCAGGGCTGTGTGTGCACTCTATCCGTGGTGAACAGCACCCTCTCAGTTACCTTAGGTGGAGCCCACGGGACCTTGTCACTGCCCTAGGATGGGGCTGACAGGCTGGAGCAGTCAGGGGTTCTTACAATCCAGAGTCTCGTGAATTTCCTCCCCCATTAGAAATTTTGGCATATTAGTACTGATGGGCTTAAGTCCGAAATCCAAGCTCAACGCGGTACTAAACTGACTGCAGCGCCAGGTCTTACGAAAGATAGACATTACAAATCCCAAATAAATGCATGCTTTAAGGCACGAGGTTGCTTCCATTCTTCACTGATCTAAACAGGCTTGTGAGAAGGTGCTACTCTTTCAGGCAAGGCCGTGGGAGCTTGGCTCTCAGGGACTGTGGTCTCTTTGGTACTGCTCTGTTCAGTGCTTGTGATGGACAACTGGGTGGCGTCTGGGGTGAAGTCACTGAGAGCCGTGCATGTCTGGGCTCCTCTGGTTTGAAGCTGGCCTTATTCACTCCAAAAAAGAGGCTTTGAAAAGTTGATTGCTTAGGTTTTAACTTTTCCAAAAAGGTTTCTCTGTTAAAAGCTTCTGGTTGGAAATACCAAACCCTGTTGTTGCTAAGATTAAGGCATTTGTTTCTTAGAAATGGCTTATAAGCAGAGACCAGCACATGGATTATTGCTCCTTCTTTAGCCAAGTGGAGCGAAGGTGCTTCAAGTAAATTGAGCTTCCAGGAGGATCAGTTTTGCATGTGATTTTGATAATGGTTTGGGGGAAGGAATGGTCAGATCTAATTTTTTATATTTGTAACTCATATGGGGGGAAAAAAAAAAAAAAGAAAAGCAGTACTTACCACTAACATACTGAGGGGTTAGGCTGTTTTAAATGAAGATTGCAAAACCAGCTATTGTGTTTCAGTAGAAATTTAGAATGTGTTTTAATTTTTCATACTAATGAAAAAATGGAACATGATCAGATTTAGGGGTTTTGCTTTTCTGGAACAGGATTTTTTTTCCTTGCTTTTTTCTGTGGTTCACCACCGCCCTCCTCCTCAAGGCTAATGTCATAAGCAAAATAAAATCTGACTAATTAACAAGACCTCGGGAAGATTGTAAATACCTGTCAGGAAACAAGAATATTTTTTGCTGTTGCTGAAAATGACCTTAACGGTGACCTGGAAAACTTGTGCTTGTATTTAGTGAATGATGTCGGTAACTGTGACGTGGTACTGCCGGCCCTGTTAGGAAACGCACATCACAGATTGTGTCTAATTGCACACGGTGGTTTTATGGCATCCGTAGCTACTGATCCAAGACTCAGATGTCAGATATCAGCACTCTTGCTATAGTTAAATGCTGCTCCCATGTAATAGGTTCTGTTTATCTCTCTTCCAGCTTCCAAATTGCTGTGTCTTAGGTCAGTGGCCTAAGTTCAATTTTCGTAAATTCCTGACTGAAGTTATTAGCTCTCCTCTTTAAAAACCAGGATGAATTAATGCTGCATTATGCCCCATTCAGGGAAGCGTGGCCTCAGCTTTTATCATTGCCACTGGGCTTGCTCGTGCTAGGTTTCAGCAGAAAGAGATTGGTGGAATTCCTTCAGGGGGGTGTATCCATCCCTTTGCTTAAATGAAGAGGGAAGTCTTCTGCTGATGTTTACAGATCTTGCAGGACTGGAGGCCTGGAAGAAGGTAGACCTATGGTGTGGAGAACAGATACATTCTCATTTCCCCCAGCCTCAAATTCACATGAGCTTGTGATATACTTATGAACAAAATGTACGATAAATAAATGGATATTCGTGTTCCTAAAGTTCAAGGGTGCAATGCTGATGCCTCGGGCAGCCTCACCTAATATTACCATGCCACCCTTGGTCCTCTTGGTCAGTCCTCCCTGCGCCTACCAGATTCCAAACACCACAATCTGCTTCTGTATTGCCCAAGGGCCCTTGTGGTGCCCATGCCTGGAGGGAGCCTTCTGCAATGGTCTTTCACTCTCTCCTTCAACTTCATCAGATCACAAATGATGACAACAAATAGCAATGGTGTTTAAGGTCTTTCCACCAGTGACACCAGAATAAGATGCTGCTGAGAGGGATTGTGTGAGTCCTGTCCTGTACCTGTTTTTCAGACAATCAGCACTGCATAGAGCCACTTTCAGTCTTTGGAATATATGGTGTCAGCTGCCAGGAAAAGGACTAAAGTGCTGGGCTCCTTGCTACACTTCATTTTCATGCAGCCCTGTATTACTTCCAGTTTCCAGTTTCATAACAGTTTTTGCAGAGTGCTTTGTTCTTCCCCTATGCACTTGGAACTGGCAGTAAAATGTGGATTGTTCTCAATGTTTAGCATCAAGTCCTACATGTGGGAAGTGATTTATCAACAAGATTACAGGCTGGAGTACTGTGGAAATTGGACTCCAAGGTGCCATAATTCTTTGGAAAATGCCAGCCACGGTAGGTTTTGCCTCCCAGCGGCTGTCCATTATTGATAGCCTTATTCTAATATTATGCTTATATTGTAAACAATGACCAGCTTCTCAGCTTTATACTTATACAAGTGCAGCTAATTCAAGTTTTGATCACCATACTCATCTCTGTTCTTTCATCTCAGTCCCCTCTTCCTTTGACCTCACGGTCTTTTTTTTCTTTTTTTCTTTCATTTTATGCAAGAAAGCTGATATCTCTTCAAAAAAAAAAAACCTTTTCCGTGCAGAGTAGTGCCATAAGAAGTCACAATCACTAAGATATTCTCCTGGAAACGTGGAAATGTCAGTGCCTAAAACATTCTGATGTGACAGATGAGATAGACAGGCACTTGGGCCAGTTGCACAGTGCTATGGAATCTTCATGTCACTGATGGCTCATGCCTCTGCTCAGTGGCAGAGAGAAAAGAATGCTGTAGTACTCCTGGGACATTTTTTAATTACTGGACCTATGGCGAGGGAAAGGAATAATTAGCACAAATGCCCACTTTAGGATATCCAGCCATTGGGTTTTTCTTTCACGGGAGGGCTACGAGCTGCGTTACAAAATGTGCTCAGTGGGGTGATGCGGCTGCTCTTGAGCTGAGAGCAAGGAATGAAGTGGTATTTCAGTCTGTCTACCTGCCAGTGTTGCCTCCTCTTATCTTCTTAGCTCCACACCAGAGCTTGCTGGCCCATAAACAGGGGCGATGCTCTCACTTGCTAGACAGCCAACCCACTGAACCTGGGGGGGGGAACCCTAAATTCTCCTGGGCAACATCAAAGGTCTCAAAGTCAGCTGGAGGAACAAAGAAACTGAGGAATTTGGCATGTGTCTTCCACGACCCCATGAAACTTAGAGAAGTGACAGACTAAATTGCTCTTTACATTTTTTGCTTTATATCCTGTTTTATCTGCCTGCCAGGGCATTGTCTCTTTCCCTGAGAAAGCAAGGAACAGCAGGCACCGAAAAAAAATCAAAGTGGTTGAACTGCTTGGAGGCTGCAGTCAGTGGTCTCAGTAAAGCTGGAGGTATGGAGACTTCTAAGAAAGGCTGTTATCTAGAAGCTGCAATAAAATACCTGAGAAGTGACCAAGTGTAAAGGTTGCCCATAACTGTGCCAGCCTGTTTTAGACTGGAATTCTTTGATATTGAGATAGGCATCACAGACTATCCATAAATATTTTGGAACCAGCAAATTTAGGAGGCAACTGTGATACAAATAAAAGGAATTTTGAGGGTCATGAAGCAAGCGAAATTAGCAGAATTCCTATTGACTTCACCAGGAACAAGTTTGGTCCTTGAGTTATTTGGCTCATAAATCTTCAGCAAGATTGAAAGAAAAAGGGTTTAGGATTTTTTTGATCTAAGATTTTATTAATGTCCAACCAGGATGCTGTTTAATCTTCAAAACAAATACCAGCACTCAGAACACATCAATTGTTTGTATTCTGAGCTCTGTGTTACACTTATTCATGGACAGGGAAATTACAATGAGAATGATCATTGTCAGAATACTAATGTGATGTAAACTAGTGTAGAGATATTTATTCAATGGAATGCAATTACCAGCAATACTCTATTTTCTGAACAGTGTGACTGTAATCCAATTTAGGCTGTTTAACCCCTGGTGATTTGTTTCCGTTTGTATTGTGATAGGCTGAAAACAGGCAGGATTGCTGGGGGCAGCAAAAGGGAGAGTAAGGGGAAATAGGACCCCATGTAATCTTAGATCTTAATGACTTTACTAAATCTACATAACCACAGGGCTGTTCTTCATGGTCCTGCTGCTAATTGAATTTTAAAATAAGGGTAGATCCTACACTCACTTTCTCCCAACATCATTTCATTTTCTGATGAATGCTTAGTCACCAGTTTAAAAAGTCCTTTATGACTTCAACCTGAAGTTACATCAGGACCTTGGATTTCATATAGGACAGGATTCTCAGGCACACGGTGGAGGCGAGTGATTAAGAAGATGTTCAAGGTGACTTTCATAACCAACTTCTCCTGCAGAAGCGTTCTCGACTGCAGGAGTTGCAGCAGGATCCCATGGGCAAAGGGCAGCTTCTCTCCTTCAGAGAGAGCGGCATCACGGGAAGGACAGAGCGTGGGGACCTTTCTGCAGGCAATTTCTGAAGACTAAAAACCTTCAGCTTATACTGAAGTATACTCATTAGCACAGAGGAGTCCCCCTGAAACTAGCACAGTTTCGGTTCTTCTGAAACTAGCACAGGATATCTTATCAGCACAGATAGAATTCCTGGGATCTGGTCTTTAAAAGAAATGCCTGAGTAATCTCGTTTTAGGTGCAGAGGGGTATTTTGTAAACACACAGAAATAGGTGGGGAAGACCTCTGTCCATCTGGTACAGAGTTTGCTAATGGTGATGGCAGTTTCCCCAAGACAGGAAGCATTCAAGCAGAAACCATTGTGTAACTGCTACCAGACTAGAAACCACAGAAAACCAGTTCTCTCCAGAGAAATGGGCCTGGATGGGAACCTGAGTCAGATTTCCAGCTTTAGGGCTTTTGCACTTCCATTCGGGTTTTTGTGTCACTTAAGCACCTGCCTTGGGCAAAAGATGCCAGCTGGGGCTTGCCCACCTGTGCTGTTGGTACATCTTGCAGTGGTAAGAGGGAAGCAGAAATTGCACTGAATTTGAATTGAATGGTAAGAACTGTGCAGTCAGGACAGAGTGGTCCCAACTCCCAGGGATTCTGCATGTGGGAGATTTGCAAAATCAGTCCCTTAGTATTTCCAAAAGCCATTTGGCCATAAAAGCTGTGACTGAAATGCACACGGTGCAGCTACTATTCTTTGAAGTCCCAGTTGAGCTGTCTATTTTTTCACTTTTAATTTTTAGTATAATTTGTCTTATGAGTTTGTATGAGGCGTCCCTCCCCAGTCATTTACCAAGAGTGCTGTGGGGATTCCTGGCAACACACCTTGGGCTCACCACATCAGTGAGCTAAGGAAGAAGGCAGTTGTGTTTCTTAGAGCAGTTCTTACCCGGGCCCAGTTGGATTCAAACTGCAATGCACTGGAGGTTTTGTACATCTGTAACAGAAGGAACACCTGCAGAGCAGACTGTCAGGTGACAAATTTCCTCTCTCTGGACTAGCTCTCATCTAAGCTGAATTCTCTTTGCCAATGTGCACAGCCCATGTTACTTACACTGGTGTAAAATAAAGAGAATCAGAGCCTTTCTTTCCTTCAATGGGAAAACCTTGTCCAGCACGTGGTTGCAAAGCAAATCCGGCTGCACAATGCCCAGGCACCTCCTCTTCCAGTGCCATTCCCTCTAAGCAGTCTGCTCACATGGAACAAATTGCAGCACATAGCCTCTGTGAAAAGCCAGGCCCTCTTTGCCACTTCTCATATACCAAACTTTGAAAGGCCAGTGTTTTACAGTGAAGTTGAATGTCAGTTTCTATTCAATACATATGAACTTTGAAATGAATCATAGTTCCATCTAAGCCAGTTTCCACTGGTCATAGACCTTCATAATTCCTACAGATTGATTATAGTAATTTCACTTGATGAGGATTCTATGCACAGATTTTGAGCCATTTTTAAAATGTTTTTGGCTGTGAAGATACCATACCATTTTACCTTGGAGAAAAGACTGACCTCCACCTGGCTACAACCTCTTTTCAGGTGGTTGTAGAGAGTGATAAGGTCTCCCCTGAGCCTCCTTTTCTCCAGGCTAAACAGCCCCAGCCCCCTCAGCCACTCCTCATAAGACTTGTGCTCCAGACCCTTCACCAGTTCCCGAGTTGCCCTTCTCTGGGGGCTCCAGCACCTCAGTGTCTTTCTTGCAGTGAGGGGCCCAAAACTGGACACAGCACTTGAGGTGTGGCCTCGCCAGCGCCGAGTACAGGGGGACAATCCCTGCCCTGGTCCTGCTAGTCACACTGTTGCTGATACAAGCCAGGATAACCCTGGCCTTCTTGGCCACTTGGACACCATCATCATCTGCTGGCTTATGTTCAGCTGGTTGACCAATACACCCAGGTCCTTTTCCGCTGGGCAGCTTTCCAGCCGCTCCTCCCCAAGCCTGTAGTGCTGCAGGGGGTTGTTGTGATCCAAGTGCAGGACTTGGCACTTGGCCTTGTTGGCCAAGTTGGGTTATTGATCCCACCATCTCTTTTGAGTGGGAAGCCCTAATTCCTATGTGACCGTCCTCAGGAACTTCTGTGGTTTCTATAACATCAATAACCCTTGTGTCTTTGCTGACATATGGATCTCCATCTCTACCTCCACTGAGACAGCAGGACCTTGCTAGCACACCATCCCTCAAACATTGGCATGATGCCAGGCTTACCTGTAGTGATCCTGGTTTTATCCTTTTTCCCCTTCAAATCTATCTTAAAGTTCTTTCAGTGAGCCCTGCTGTCTCCTGCACAGTTCCTTTTCCCTCTTTGACAGAGGCATACCCAATATTGCCAGCAGGCTTGGTGTCGTGTAGACCAGCTCATGAACAGAAAACCCAAAATTCTGCCAGTGGCAGCAGGTTCAGAGTCAGGTATTGGGCTGCTGTTCTTCCTATTTCTTCCCCCATCATTCCCTGCAACTGGAAGGGTAGAGGAGAACACTACTTGTGCTTCAAATGTTCAACTGCAACCTTACTGGAATTTGCAGTGATGAATTCTTATTTTTAGAAGTAAGCATGGAGACTAAAATCCTTATTTGAGGGGATGGTAGGAGCCAAAGAGCCACATTTGGCACCCAGTCAGATCTTGAAGTTTCGCAGTCCAAGTAAATTTTGCACCTGAGAAGGCCAAGTGCTCTGCAGAGGCTTAAATGGGAATGTGTGATAAAGAGTTTTAGAGAAAGAGGTTAGAAAGGCAGAAGGGAAAAGAAAAAGAAATACATTATTAACATTTCAGATTGTCCATGTAGAAGCAATATAAGGTGGGAGATGAAGTTTTTGTGTACTGTTCATCACTGTCATGGTCTGAAAGATCCCGGTGTGTGCTCCAGGCCATATAAAGGAGCTCTCTCCACCTGCATCCAATATACTCGTTCCAGGACAGTTCCTCCTCATGTTTTCCCTTGTTACCGATGGTGTAACACTGCAGAAACAGACGCAGGGGAAGTATTTGCAACTCATTTGGTGACAGGATTGAACATGGAAGGACTCTATACTTTTGCACCAAAAGGATTACAGAAATACCCCTCACCTCTCCTCCTCCAGCAAAGGCAGCAACTGAGGAAGATTGAGGAGGGACATAAAGATGAGGAACTACTGAGAATTCGTGCACATCTATGCCTTGACACACACCTACTTGCTGGAGTTGTGGCCATGAGTTTTGGATCTTTGCTGCTTTAGGACTGGTGCATTTGTCATCAACCTTCTCTCTAAGGCTTCATTCATAAATCACTTTTGGAGTCTGAATAAACCATGGGGATGCTTTAATAAATGGTTCTTCACATAAAGTTTTATTCCCCAGTAATGATTAGCTTATTAGTAAATCCCTGATGGCATTACTAAGGAGGTCATTATCATTATCCCTGTTTTATATCTGTAGAAACTGAACCAGAGAAGGAAAAGTCACCACTAAGTAAGATTTGTGGATGCAAACTCCTGGATCAAGGTACATGCTTTGTTCAGCAGGTCACAGGACTAATAAGTGCTTGAAATAAGTGGTTAATCAACTGGTTAATCAAATCATTACCTCAGAAGGCTATAGGACAGTGATATCTTCTTAGAAGATGTTTAAAACCATAGTTACTTGCATCTCCGGTTGTCAACATTTAGTAGCCCAAACTGTTCATGGAGGCCAACTTAAAACACACGTGACTGTCGAGTTCATCTTCAGGAACCTGCATAGGTTGTGTGCTGTCAGAATTTGTGCCATCATCTCCTGATTTGTTGAAATGAAATTGGCATGCCATTTACTAAGTTTTTTACTCAGAGGCATCCATTTTATTCAGCTTATTCCCGATCATTTTGAAAATAGTTCTGGTACACTTAATTGTTTTAACAGTGCATTACTGGCCATAGAAAAATCTACTGCTGTCTCAATATACAGGACAACAAAATGCAAAGTGGAGTTAAATCAAAATAGATGTCATGAAGGCTGCTGCAATGACTGCATCATACAAGGCAGTCTTCAAATTCAGTGAAAGACTTGTATGCCTTTTTCCGACAGCAGCCAGAGAGGATTTCCAATATATAAGGATTCCTCTTGAAATAGAAACCTACCATGCCCAGCTATACAGGAGTGGCCTAAATACTCCTTAAGGTGGAGAGAGAAGTTTAGACAGAGTGCTTCAAGTCTGCATTGTACAGAATGATAGAATCATAGAATTTTTAAGGTTGGAACAGACCTCTCAGATCCTACAGTTAGCCTAGCACCGCTCTGTTCATCACTAACCCCTGTCCCCATGTGCCACAGCACACATTTCTGAATGCTTCCAGGGACGGTAATTCCAGTACTTCCTCAGGCAACTTGTCCCAATGCTTGTCCACCCTTTGCATGAAGAAATTTTTCCTTACATCCAATCTAAACCTCCCCTGGTGAAACTTGAGGCCATTTCCTCTTGTCCTATTGCTTGTTACCTGGGAAAGCGACTCCCACCTTGCTACAATCTCCTGTCAGGGAGTTGGAGAGAATGATAAGGTCCCCCATGAGCCTCCTTTTGTCCAGGCTTAGCCCCCCCAGCTCCCTCAGCTGCCTCTCAGAGGACTTGTGCTCCAGACCCTTCACCAGCTCCATTGCTCTTCTTTGGGCATGATGATACTGAGACTGCAGCTCCTCCAAGCAGGCTCAGGCCCTCGGAATTTACACTAGTTTAAATTCAGCACCATAAAATTAGTGTAAATTTAGTACATTACTGAGCAACTTCCCAATTCCTTTTGTAAAGAATGGTGGGGAAAATAAATACTTGTGATAGGTACCATGGGATTTACCTCTAATGTGCTGAGCATTATGTCCTCCAAGACAACCAAGAGGCAAACCAAAAAAGAAGTTTGAGAGACTGTCATTTGGGCTTCTTGGTCCTGCTGCTCAGAGTCTGAAACCACTCTTAAACTAAGATCATATATTTGGAGACTCTTAAAATACTTCTGACACCATTTTGCCTACTGACGCTGTGGTGAAAACACTCAGTCAGAGGTGGGATTTGAAAGTTTGGAGACCTTCTCCACCTAAGGAGGTTTGACTCTGTGACTTCTGGACTCCATGAAAAAGCCTTGAACATCAGGGTGTAACAGAGTCTAAAAGGCCAGTGGGGTGAGCAAAGGTGCCCTCTGCACTTCACCAAGTCACAGGATAGCCAGGGATTCAGTGCTGCAATGGAAAGACAAATTCAGAGAGGGGAGCCTCCATAGCAGCCTGTGCCAAAGCTCCTGTCTGATTCCTGGATCTCTGCATGCTGCTCTCAGATTTTTTTTCTTGGTTACTGTTTTTACTCCTTCAATCCAGGTTCTCTAATGAGGAATGTGTAAAGAGTCGTGGGAGCAGTGTAGATTCTTCAGGCTGTCCCTTGCCAGCTGAATATGCAGAAAGCTCACACACCATCCGTGTTGCTCAGGGGAGCTGGTTAAGGTAGGATTGTGTGTATGAAATGGGCATAGTTAATGCCTGTGAAGTAGTTTAAAACATCTAAGGGCAACTCAGACTCAAAACCTCCTGCTCCAGTGTGCTGCAGAAACCTGAAAGACCCTCTGGGGGAAATGTTATCCCCCTTGGTCCAAAGACTGCCTGTAAATTGGTCCCTTCAGTGGAGTTTTTGCATGTGCAGATAGCTGGCCACCTCCCGCAACACTGAACAAAGAAGTGCAAGGCAAATTCCAGCGCTTGGAGTGTGACATGAAGAGTTTGACGTGCTGCTAAGGAGCCACACATCCCCATAATGACTCGAAATTCCATGCCTGGCAACCAGGTGCAGGGGGTTAATTAGGCTCATAAGCTGGCAGAGCAGGGAGACCTTTGGGAGAAGCTTGTAGACAAGCAGCAAAGCATATGACCTCATTTGAATTTTCCTATTAGGTTTCCTGCAGAGATCTCAAAATCATCCTCCGATCGCTGCCTGAAACTGTTGAGGTTTCACATTTGCAAACACAAGGCATCTCCATTAGATTCTGAAGCTGCTGCACGTGTTTTAAAAGATCAAACTGATGATTATGACAAGCAAGTAGATCCCCCCACCTCCTTTTGTTTATTTGTACTATTGACTCTCTTGACTCTCGGGGCAAACAATCTGCCGTTCTTCCTTTAGAGCTCTTGAGGCTGAAGCTGAAATGGGCGAGACTGGCACTGCTGGACATAAGGCTGTGCTTATGTGAGGCTTTATTTTCTCAAAAAGGCTGCAGTAGGAGCCTGAGCTGTGTCTCTGTAATCTGCAGTGGGTTGCAGTGGGCTTTTGTACAAGTGTTTGGTGTTTCTCTCCGGTTCATAAGTTAGTGTACTGTTCTTCTCCTCCCCCGCCAGTTTTCTTCCTCAGGTCATAGCTGTGGTGCCAGTACAGCACATTTCAGTCCTGCAGCCTTTTGGTTGGAATAGGGGAGATTTCCCCAGACTAAAAGGCAGCTAGTCTGTGCCTATGAGCCTGCAAAAGGCTTTGCTGGAGAAGGAAAAGGAAAAGATAGGAAGGGGCCATAACTTGAAAGCCACCACCAATCCAGCACCAATCCTCTCAGTCCTTTCTCCAGCTGATGCAAAACCGCTGCTGTTCATGAGGGTCTTTCCACTGGCCATAACAACCACGGGTTTCACATCAGCAGCAGCTCTGGGAGAGCGTGGAAGGGGGGAAGGGGGTTACTCATCGCGGTGTCCAGTTGCAGCACGTGTCACTGGAGAAGTGTAAGGGGACTCTCATTTGAGTGCCCCAATCCCTCCTGTCCCAGATGCACGTTTTGTTTCTGCACAATAAAGTAGTCCTTGCTATCAAAGGGAGATGATCCCCGCTGTCAAGACAGGAGCAAATAATAACCTTTACATCCATCTAGGCAGAAATCATGCTTGGAATAACTCGCTCTGAGAGTTACAGTGAATTTCACCATTACCTCGGTGCCTGTTCCTTGTGACGACGGCATCAGGAAATTCACCTTCAGCTTTTTGGGCACCCTGCGATCCCAGGCAGCACCTCGGCCATGGAGTGCGTGCAGCCCCCAGGGCGCACAGACGTCACGCTCGCTGCGCAGCCACCTTTTTCCATTGTACGTGTGCGAGGGAAATCAAACCTGGGGGATTTCTTCCCAGCACTCCAGACACGCAACCGCACCACGGAATACAAATGCAAGAGCCAGGCTGACGCAGGCGTGAGGAGTTCAGCCCTCAGCCCCGGGGACTAACAACAGGCAGGCAAACCTTGGAGGGCAGGGGAGCTCGTTAACTCAGTGCTTTAAATAATAGCAGTGGTGAGGGTGCTGGTGACGAGTGTCCCTGCAGTGTGCGTCCGTGCCTGTGTGCTTTGACAACAGCTGGGAAACAGCACTTGCTTCTTCACTCCTCAGGCAGCTGCCCTGTGGAATAGCATGAAGGAGGGCATAGGAAAGAGGTTATTTATTTTTTCTTCTCCTTGGAGATTTTGGACTGATTAAAAAGCTATTTTTGCTAGGAAAGCAGCAAGGAAAGAAACCTCAGCCATACGAGGCAGGTATAAAAGAATGTTTGATTCTTCCGATAAGTACGATAGGATTTAATATCTTTGCTGCTCGACCCAATATTGTATCACAGGCATCACCGGTGTTGTGCTTCCCAGCATGCCCTAGCATTCCTTCAAGCAAGCATTCACAGTAGCAGAAAGTCCAAGAAAAGGTTTACTCCCTTGAGGATCAAGAAGAAAGCAACAGTGAAGAAAGGTATAGTAGCTATTAATATTAATGTTAAAAGAAGAGGGGGGAGAGAGGACATAGGAGCAGCAAAAAAGCTACTACTTATGGCTTTGATGTGTTCATTTTCACAGGACCAATAGCAACATGGAGAATACGGAAAGCAGATAAAGAGGAAAATGAGGAGGTGGAGGTGAGCAGAAGGCAGCTCAGAAAATTGCACAAGCTGTGGGGAGTTTTTTCCTGTCTAGACACTTGCACACAGCAAAGGGAGCGACTGCCATCTGCATCTCCTCCAAAAAAAGGAAGGGAAAAAGGGGACAAAGCTGAGACTGAAAAGGAAATCCACCTTCATGCCTCTCATTTTGGCTGTGGTATGGCTGATGCACACTGAATGCCTGCTGTGGGAGGGGAGAGAAAGCTGAGAGAGGTATTGTTGTGTCTAAGGAGGCACAACATTAGGGAGCATGTGAATCCTCATGCAGGGCTCTGTCCTACTGACACAGTGGGAACAGGAGGGAGGGAACTATTTTAGTCCTGTTGAGGCTGCTGAAGAGTAAAAATGGAAGTAATTAAAGGCCTATTCTAGTCTCACTTAAATCTCCGAGTCTTCAGGCCAGAGTTATTTTTGTTACATTGCTTTAATGGTGTTACACTGACGTTTAGACTGGGTTGGACTTTTTTTTTTTTTCTACTCTGAATTTAGGAAATGAGCCAGCACTTTTCTGTGGCAGTACACTCACTTCACTGAAATTTTGCCTGCGAAAGATTGTTCAGGTCCCAGGAGGAATTTTGCTAAATCCCAAGCAGCCCCAGCATAACCAGTGCTTGGGCAGCTGGGCTACTGCCTTACAGTGTAGAAAGGGCAGGTTTGAGTCCCAGTGTCAGCTGGCCTGAAGCTAGACTAGAAATATGAATGACTCCTGAACCTTTGCAAATGTGTTTGATAAATAATGACCCTTGAGTCTTATTGTCCCCTATTTTTTCACTGAGAAAAAAACCCCAAAACTTCACCAGTTAGGAACAAGTACAAAACACAGAGCAAGAGAAGGACAGGTTTTTCTGTAACAGCTCCAGTGCTGCCCATCTTGTCCTCACTAAAGGCTGCAGGGGCTGTAAGCAGTGACAGGAATGGCCTTCTCTTGCCGCCACATTCATCCTCGATGAAACTCATCTCAGCATCACTTTTAGTCTGTCTGCTCCCAGGTTTCCCCGTGCAGCCGCTGCAGGCTGCACCTGTGACCGTGTCTCCTTGGTTGGCACCTGTCCCATGTGGGATTAACCCACATCTGCATCCTTATGTGGCCTCCTGACAGTGCAGAGTGTCAACAGGAAGAGATTGGTCTCTTCTCAGCACAGATATTTGTCCTGTGCAGGCTATCCTCATCTCACAGGTCACTGCAGGCAAGGCAGTGTAAAGAGCACAGAACCTGATGCTTGATTTTCCAAAAAAAATCAATGTTGCTGCCCTCCAGCATTAGGCCTCACATGGCTGTTTCAGAACTACCAGTTCATATAAGCAGAGATACAAAGTCCTCTGTTTTCAGAGTCAAGGAGGACCCTCAACCCGGTGTCCATTAGCTCTGAGCAGTCACAGAAAGCACAGCATGGCAGGAGCTTGCCATGGGAAAGTCCTTCACCTCCCTGGCAAGCAGGGCTGAGCATCACATTCCAGCAGACACTGACAGCCTGCCCAAAACTTCTCAATCCTCTGCTCCAGGACAACCACTGAGGATCATTCCCCTGCAGACCAATTGCCCCAAGGAGGGAAAGGATGCATTTAACCAGCCCCAGTGAGAGGTACTGGCTCGGTTCCCGTGCTCACCGAAAATGCCTGTGCTAGTTGTGTCCCCGTACAGGTACCACAGGCTCATTTAGCAACGGGGAAAAAGCCTCTCCCTGTCTTCTCAGAAAAGCAATAAAGGACCGAGCCCTTGGACCAGTGGCTCAGGTCAACAGAAAAGGAATTGCTTGGGCATAGTGAGATGTCATGAGGGGAAGGATAATTTTCTGGTGTGTAGGCAGGGAAATCAGGTGAGACACTTTGAAACCCAGTCTACATGTTTTCACCTCCAAATGGTATTAACGGGTTATACTCATTTGCAGAGACTGACTGAATGCTATAGGTGTGTTTTAGACCTTAGACCATTCTTGTTACTCCACCCTAAATTTTCTACAATTCTTGTTTCAGTTCCTGAAAGCTGTTTTTCCAGCTAGACATAGTGCAACTGCTGAACTCCTCTGGCTCTGCTCAGAGCCAGAGAATTCCAGACAATGTGTCTTATGGGCAATTCACCCCTTTATTCATCTCGGCAGGGGAATGGATTATGTTACATCTCAACATCCCTTCTGAGCCTATTTTTTACATTCATACCATCCCTGTTATCCCTCCAGGGATACCAGTCACTATCACGTAAGCTCATCAGACTTGATTTCTTGTGGTTGCCACCCTGTGTGCCTCACATTTCCATAGGTGTGTTAAAAACAGATGACCTTGTTCTTGTCCCATAGCTTACCAACCTTATTTAATTCATCATCACAAGCACTTGCCCAGCAAACAGTGCCACCAAATTCCCATGGCTGCCCATGTTCAGGTTCTCTTTTCTGCTATGTGTTCTTCAAGAGCACAAAAGTGGCACAGAATGGTGAGCCTGTGTCTGTGGATGTGGGAGATTTGCTGGGCCATGGATGCCTCCAGGCTTCCAGAGTTCACAGAAGAGTGAGTGGGGCTGCTCAATCTCTCTCAGTTACTCATTCCAGCAGATTAAGGCTGATTATTCCCTGTTTTGGCTTGTGGAGTTACTTTCCTGCTCTTCCAAGCATGGCTCTTTACAACAAGCTAAGCAAGAGTTTGAAGAAAGAGGGCAGCCAGGGCACTTCTAGTCCAGGCACGTGCTGGAGTCAGTTCATTACTAACAAGCAGTTGGTGTCAGTCCCACTGGAGAGGGCACGTGAAGTCCTGCTTTGGACCTGCTGCTTGGCATGGCTTGCCCTTTCCATAGGATGAGACGCAGCAAGATGTTTAAGCTAAAGCAGGTGAGTAATCATGTGTGTGTTTGCTGGCTGGGACGAATGCTGAAGGCATGTGCTGAAACACTTTGCTGAATCACAGCCACAGCTGCATTTGAGACCCCCTTTAAAATTCACCTCTGGCTATGTTCAGCTGCACGGCTGATACAAAGTGGTCTGGTTTTCAGCACCTTGTGTTAGAAGCGATCTTTCTGCACTGCCAGCGGGAAAGTAAGACACAATACACAGTCATCTCTATTTTGAAAAAAGTTATTTTAGATCCCCAAATGTGCAAATGCCAGCACACCTCATTGGCATCAAGAACCAATTAGCATAACTTATGAGTGAAAGGAAATCCAAATACAGTCAGATCTAACAGACCCAGAGTCAGGAATGTAAATTATACAGTTGCACATTCTTCTGTCAGATGACTTGGTTTGTTCTCTTTCCATTGCAATCAAAAGTGACTTACGATCTCGAAAGGTTCTATCTCTCCCAGATAACTGAAAAAACCTAATTAAAAACAAAAGTCACAGATGTAATCATTGCTAAATGTTGTAAGCATAACATGACCTAATGCTATTATGAGTTCTGAACAATTTCAATTAGGACTCCAGCTGGTAAACAGATAAATGTGATAATGATATTTTAATATTACTTGATAATTTGTTAGTAAAAGCAATTTTTATTTCAGCCATTCTTAAGTATATAAAATGGGTTCAGATTTGGGTATGTTTTTCAGCACAATTAGAGGGCAAAAAACCATTTCGATGAATAGCATTTGAGAAGATCCTCCTCAGAGATGTGTTCTCTTCTTATTAGTTAACCAGTTTTGGGGTTTTTTTAATACAGTCATCATCACTTTGTAGCTTGCTAGTGATTTACACCATTACCAGATCAGAAGAGTAATTAAAACACATACTTTACACTCTGCATTGGGAGGAATCACTTCTAGGTTACACTGGCCTTTTGTTGCTTTGTTATTTCTTGTCTTATTGAGCTTAAGGGAACATAGAAAGTCGTGGCTGTGATGTGGAGTCAACAGCATTTCAGAACATGTGGAAAAGTTGAGGTGCAAAACCGTAAGGTCTTTCCAGCAGCGTAGGCAGTGATGTAATTCTGAGAAGAGAACAACCATGAGTCTGACTGGATCCCTGTGATACATAAGGGTGGTCCATGGCCAGAGTGCTAGCACAGCTTTGGAGAGCCAGGACCAGTTCCTTGCTCTGCCAGACTCCCAATGAAAGGTGAATAAAATGCTCAACTTACTGAGTCTCAGTTTCCCTAAATAAAATAAGTACCTGGATAATGACTTGAAGTGACTCCCCTGGAAACCAGGAGTGCACAAGGAAACCGCAGTCAATCTGCTGCTCTTTTTTTTTTGAGAGGCAAAGGTGAAAAGCAGGGGCTCTGGAAGGATGGTCTCTCCTGTCCAGATTGGCATTCCATGTCTCTGCTGCAAAAGGTGCTCAGGACCAGCATTTGATTTCAAGACAGGTGTGGAGTAGCTGCCTGGTGGGATGGTGACAGTTTATCACCTAATCAGCATACAATTCCTCTCTCATGATTTAGAACATAAAATAAATTCCATCACTCGGGGAGCATAGTGGCCTGACAGCACTGAGGGAGGAAATCCTATCCAAAATTAAGACACTGAAGGAAGGTGCAATGCAAGGCTCTCCCTGATGTGCTTTTAACCAGTCTTAACCTTGTCCTCATGGGACCACCCCTAATGTGGGAGCACTCAGCATCCACTCCCTGGCCTCCGTGCTGAGGGGACCCACTTGCCACTTGGATGACAATGATACACATCATGTGGACGCCTATATTTCATTTGCCTTCATTTGCATGCAGCAGCCTTCCTGAGTTCAGAGTTATTTGATGGCAGAGACAACAGAAGCTGTCACTACCCTGAAATAAAATCCTTGCTATCCTTCTGTGACATGATTTTTTTCCCCTTCCTCCTTCAATTTATCCATTTTAAATATTTATTATATACCCTGTAGGGTTACTTTTACTCTTGAAAGGGCAAGGGTTAAGCTTTCTTCTTTTTAAGCAAAAGGAAGCATTGAAATAAATCACTTTTCTCAGCAGCAATAACAATAATGCACACAAAAAGAGAACGAAATCTAATGTGGAAGTGTACTTTTCTTAGTTAAAAGTGCAATCATTCTTGGGACTGAAAGCTCTCCTGACTAGCTGTTGTGTCTTCTCCATTATTTACTCATATCACAGTAGCAACTGGAGGTTTGAAATAAAATACAAGATTGCACAAGCATCCTGTAAGATGTAGTAGGAGCTCCCAGTCTGTGTAGGCAACAGAACACTGTGGGAAGCGGAATGTGACTGTGTCCATGCGAGAGAGAAAAGTGTAGAGAAACAAAGTGACTTGGGTACAGAGGAGGTGGCAGATGTGGTTTGTGGTGAGGTCAGGACTGAAACGACGCTCTCGGAGCATTTGTACAGTTGTGAGTTCATCCTTCCTGACGGGAATTTATGTGAACCTCCCAAGACCCGGGTTATCACTCTGATCCCCGAGTGACTATTAGGGGGATTAGCGAGATGCTGTTTTCTAACTTGACATTTCTAAACTGTTAAGTGCCTACCTTTGAGGCAGTTATGTGGAATTCAGCTATGTTTATGGAGAGCCAGTCAATACTATCCATAATACCTGGGGCATGATTTGTCTGACCTAAATGTGAATGTCTGCTTTAGAATAAACTGACTGATGCCTTATGGCTGTATTGACCAGATCTCCAGCGACTGTAACAGGAATGCAGCCAACAGAGACAACCTAATTTAAAGAGATGAATAGCACCCCATTTCAGTCTGTGCACAGAGATGCCTTTGCAAAAGCTCTCCTGTCTTGACAAATGCTGACGTGTTGCTGAAGTTGGCAACCATGGTGCTGAGATCCTAAGCAGATGCAGGGATCTGAATAGACTGTAACAAAGTTAGTTAATGGGAGACACATTTTGCCAGAACCGACACAAAATTGGCAAAACAATCTTTAGGCTGCTGCAGTCTGCATCACAGAAGTCTTTTTCTGTGTAGTATAGGTGGGGTTTTTTATTGTCTGCATCCGGAAATAGTCCTAGCTGTCTTAGAGCATGGCCTAGCAAAGCTGGCTGTCCAGACACCAGAAGAAATTCAAGAGAGCTTGAAGGGTGAATGCTAAGTGGAAAATATTAATCATTTTGACCATCTGGCTTGTCTGTGCCAAAGTTGCATGGCTTCAGGTAGAATAAGGTCCATCTCTGCTGAGCGCCGATGTGGCTCTAGTGGTTTGAAAGCCTGGAGGAAACTCTTACAACAAGCCAGGAGACTGTCCTCAGCTGCATAATGTCCCCTCAGATAAAGAGACACAGCTCAGTGGCCTTGGCCATGGGAGTGGGATCTGGTCTTTGGCACTGCCCAGAGCACAGGACAGGCCGGGTCATTCATGGAGGTCTCACAGAGCGAGGTGGCTCCAGCACAGCTGTCCCAGCAGTAATTTCAATAGGGTCCTGTAGAGGTTTCCTTCTTCAGCTCCGAGTTTACTTCTTTTAGTGCTTATCCTCATCTTACTTCTCTGCTGAAGCCTACTGAGGTTCATTCATATGGAATATATCACACATTCCTGGATGCAGGTCGTTTCTTAAGCCCTCTTTTCCATTTTGCTCTCCACACAAGATTTCACTGATTTCTCTCCAGATCAGATTTTGCATATCGGGTAAAATATAACCACCAATTCCTTCCTTCAGGAGCTCTCACTTTATGTGACCCCTACTGCTTTGTTTATGCTCAGCATCCCAACCTATGGCCTGTCTGCCTTTTATCCTATTCTCATTCCCTCCTTCATGCTCCTTCTCCACTCTGAGGACATATTTTTTCCTAAAATATAGGCCTACTTTTGCATTAATTTATCAAACCCATTGCTTTCAACCCTGCACATGCTAAATGCAGTTCTTAGAGTCAGACTTTGATGATGCCAGACCCTTCCTAATCCTTTCCTTCAGCTCCTTTGACACTGCACTAACCACAATGACCTGGTCCAAACCAGCACTCCACCCTCAGCTCTTTTTGGCATCAGCAGCTTTAATCTTCCATGACCCAGTTCTCTCATACTTTTTTCCCCATCTGTAACTCTTTCTTCTCCATATTTCTCATTTGTTCTCCAAAGTGGTAATTCTCTTCTAGAAATGAAATATTTGTGGCTCTTCTCCTCCTCTATTCATTTACCATAAAGGTACAGAAACAAATCTATTTCAGTAGAGTAGAATATACAGAATATCTGTAAGAATAGAGTATATTATTGTATATAATATATAACTCAGCTGCAGCATCTGTATTTGACCTCAGAAACATTGCTGTGCCTTGAATATTCTAGAATTTGTATTTTATGTGCTTCTTCAAACATTTTTATGCCTCATAAGCCCTCTGAGTACCTGTGTAACCACTCAGTGACCACAAATCACAGAGAAGAAAACTCAGCACACTCCCTTATTCATTGAAGCCATCCTACTACTGATTTGCTTCCTTAGTTCAATATTTATTATAGGGTTTTTGCCTATCTTCTGGTTTCTGCAAACCCTAATTAACTGGACCTCCTTTAAACACTGTTTTATTGCCAGGGTATTCAGACAGCCCTGAAAACACCATATTAATTGATATTGTTGAAAATCTGGCATTTTAGTGGTCAGCAACCCTTCCTCCAATTCATCCTTCCGATTTCTCAACAAGGTCATTTTTATGCTCCGGCGAATGGAATAGATTTTTTAGTATTCCTGTTGTTAAATTGCTCTGACATCAACTGATTCTTACATCAAATGTGAAGGTAGGCAATTATTACTATCCCTCCTTTATCAAGGAGGAAAGAAAGGGCAGCATTCCCAGAGCACTGAGCCTGTCCCTCAGGTTTAGTCTCCCCGGGGCTCTCTGTACAGAGACAAGCTCTTCCAAAGGGCAACATTAGAAAAGCCTGCTGAGATGAGCCTACTAAGATGAGTCAGATAATTCAGCTGGCTAAATTAGACTCTTCAAATGAGTCAGTGGTAGCACTCCTAATGGCTTCAGAGGATGTATATTCCAGCAATTAGACACAATGTGTAACTGGAGTTCTATATAATTAGCTATACAAATTGCAGCAATATACAATGGGTTGCTATGTCTTAAATAAGCAATGAATAAGTACAGTGTGACTGGAGCTCAAGGTTATTCTTGTCTTCAGTTACCTCCTACAAGAAGCCTGCAGGGCTTTGATTTCCAAAGGGAGATGAAGTTTGTCTTTGTTAAGCCTATCATAACCAGATGATAATTCTTTAGGCCTGGCTTAGTATTCAACTTAGGCACTTCTTTTCTGTCTGCCTTACGTATTCCTTGATTATTGAATCTCATTTTGTGCAGTGACATTTCTGTTTTTCTCCCTACACCTCATTTCTATTCTTCTCTAAAATCTTACAAAGATATGATTGACAGGGACCTCCAAAGGGCAAAGCAGGGTGGCATCAGTGTTGGATCAGCTCCCTCGAGACCTTTGTGCTGCCTTGCTTTGAATATCTCCAAGGATGGAGGCTGCACAGCCTCTCTGGGTCTCTGTTGTAATGTTTGTCCCCCCTCACTGTGAAGAACTCTTCCCTTGTAGCTAATTGGTATTTCTAGTTTCCATTTGCTGTTTCCTGTATCTGCCAGCTCTTAATCTGGCTTCATCTCTTTTTTGACACTCTCTTTGGGTAGTTGAAAATACTAACATTGTTCCCCTTAGCCTTCTTTTTTTGCAGCTAAACAAGCTTGGCTTCTGAAGCCTCATTTTGTCCATCATATGATTTAGTCCCTAACCATCCAAGTGAAGAGCTTGCTTTAGCTGATGGATAACTTTGCTATCCTGTGGAGCCCAAACTGAACACCGTAGTCTGGATGTGTTCTCTTCACAAGTGGAAAGCAGAGGGGGAAATCCACTTGCTCAGAATCTCAGCCGTGTTTTTGCCAACACAGCCCTTTGTGCATTTGGCATTTGTCACTATAAAGCTGGTTGGCAAAACTCACGTTCGATTCCTTGTCCCTCAGCACCCCAGGTCTCTTCTGCAGGGATGATTCCTAGTCAGCCACTCCTCAGCCTGAGCAGTTGCCTTTAATTATTCCAACCCACATGCAGGTCTTTGTTTCCAGGAACAATTTCCAAACCTTGGTCCCAAGGTATACCTGAAATTCACAGGTTCTAAGACTGCATGTCAGATCCATCACTAATGGCTGTGGGCAGAGTTCTGCTAAAGCAAATGGAACAAATAACATTCATATAGCAAAAGATCTTGATCGTACTTTCTTTTTATTCCTGATATTTTTTTCTCTGAATACCCTCCTTAATGGTATAAACATCCAGTCTTAATTTCTATTCTTACTGTGCTTTTAGCTTCAATATTAACTTGTGGTAATGATTTAATTTTGACTGGTATTTAATCTGAGAGGCTTGATTCAGCTTGCTTCTTTCTTTAACAGGATCTTTATTTCACGCTGCATGTTGTAAATATGCTGATAAATGTATTAATTGAAATGACTGTCAGATAAACTGAAAATGAATCCTTGCAGGAGTCCTACCCAGAGAGCGTATTCATAGCTAATTCTAAAGCACAGATCTGTACAAGTTAGACTGTTTTTTGCACTCTAAAGAAACAGCAATGAATAATTTGCTGTGAAGCACAAAGGCGCACATGCACAGGGATGCACACACCAGTGCACGCTCTCAAGGATATAGTTTAGGTAGATTCATTATAATGGTGTACAGCGTGGGCAGTTTTGTCAGTCAGCTGAGCTCTAATCAATCTGTCTAATGCCTTTCACAATATCATTTCATTAGAGGCCCAAAATAATCATTCGCTCATCTGCTCTTCAGCTGCTGGGTTTGATTTGTGTTCTTTTATTGTGGGAACTAACGTGCATCCCATAAGAGCCTTTCCTATTTATTGCTTATGTGCTAAGAATATGTATTGCCTTTTTTTTATAGACATTAGAGGGTGAAATCCAGTGGGGGATTTCTACAGAGTATGGTATGTAAAACAGTTAAGTTCTTGTACAGTTGAAATGGCTCAAATATTCACTGAGTTATCAGCCATCCTCCCCACATGAACCAGGTTAATTAACATCCTGCAGAAGCCCTTAGGCATTTTTATTACGATTCTTCAGGCTGTATTCCACCTTTATTTAGACCTCAGTTTTCAATGACCTTAAAGGTAATTTGAATGAAGAAGTGGATAGTGCAAAAATCTGCCTTCCACTTTCAACAGTCTGTGTCCATCTAGAGAGAATGGGAGGGGAGATGTAATCAGAGGGGTGAAAGTTCCCTCTGATACAGAGAATAAAAAGAGCAGAACCATGGAAAAAGCAGTGTCCAGTAAGGAACCATGATATCCTTGGGCCGGTGTGACCAATATTCCTGTTTCCATGTGTTGGTTCCTGTCCTTAATCAATTACCTTTTTCTTCCCCCTAATACTTCCATAATATCATTCTAGAATCTAATCCACCTTGATAATCATGTTTACATTTCCCTCTACTTACATGCTGTATTTATTCACATCCAGTTTGTATTTATTTGTTTTCATGTTAATAGCTGTCATTATTCAGACAACACATTACAGCTGCCTTGCTGAGACACCAGTGTACCTCCATAAGGGACGTGGGTGTTTTGCATGCCAGACTGACTGAAGCTCTCTCTAACCTCTGCTCAGGATCCTCCACAGGCTGGCTCACTGTGTCTCAGATCAGAAAAGCTGTCTGAGGAGCTTATCTTAGGCTCTTTGTGGATGAGTGATCAAAATGACTTTTCTCCATTCCTTTCTCTAGGTCAAAAACTGGGCCACAAACCCCGTGTCGTCTGAGGGAACGTGGCTGACCAAGAAGGAAGAGGAAGAAGCATCTGCAGCTGAATTTTGTCTCTTGTCTTCTGGCTAGAACCCTTGTGAGAAAGAAGAAGCAAGTCTGGGACCAAGACTTTCATCTGCCTGAGAGAGGTGCTGCAGCTCTTATTCTCTAGGGGTGTTTTCCCACCAGTGTGATCTAAAATCTTCATGGGACTATACTCTATGCTGAAGATGGGCCACTGTGCAAAAAACAAATGTATGATATCTGAATCCAGAAGGATTCTGATCCTTTAGCCTATTTAATGGGGCAGTGGCAGAACAGTACTGGATTCTTTTATCTATTTCCAGTGCCTCTGGGTGTATTTCATGTACTGACCTTTCTGGGTGACAAATACATGCTGTTTCTGAAACAGGCACTTCTGCTGATTGCAAGATGGTTGCTCATCAGCTAAAACAAGGTATTCTCCCCACCAGTGAATTATCACAGAATGGTCTCATCACTCCCAGAAGACACAAGAACATCATTTATACCATCTTTGGTGGAAAAATGCCTAGGATTTGTGTTTCCACCTCCTCAGTCAGTTGTATGACCCCAGGCTCCACCGCAGGAGGTGCATTCCTCCTGCTCTCAGCTCGCAGCTCTACTAAGTGCAGTTTGAATTCTCCTAGTGAATTATTCTCAGAGGCTTTTGGTGTCTCTCTGTCCACCTCTGGATTGCACCTGAGCAACTTAGTTCTCCACAATGAAAGGGCAATGCAGCTTAGCTACTGACAGGGGCAGGTAGCTGTCCCAGTGCTTGGCCTTAACATGGGCCTCACACTGTCTCTTAGGTATTTTTATTCCTTGGTAGTTTTTACTGTCTGGCAGACTTAGCAGGAACAGTGATACTGTCTCCAGTATTTTTTTCTCCTCTAGTAAGTCAGGTTCCCTTGGTAGCGTTAGGAGTCCTTCTCTGCCTGTCCCAGTTGGAATTCAGTATTCCTGAATGTGGTTACACACTGCATCCCACATAAATTTTGGCAGAGCCCGATATTAATACTTCAGTATCTCTCCTGATATAACCAGTCATCTACTATCATCTCTCCTGTCACTTAAATGTCAGGAGAAAAATGCGTTTGCATGAGCAGATCACCCAAGTCATTTCAGATTATACAACAAGATGGTAGCCAGCAGATCATAAAGGGTTTTAGTAACCTTGGCAATGCTGAACATAACTTGAGTTATTTGTCTGACATGTTGCTCACAAAAAACCTTAAAACTGAATTTCAGACTTTTTCTATTTACGGCACCTAGTTTTTCTTCTCTCAGACATTTTCTCTGGATTGTGAGGGAGTTCTCTCACTTCCATCTCTTTCCAGCTTCTCTGCGGGGGTGACATAAGTTGTCATTTTATTTATACCCGCAGAGATTTCTTGTTTTATAAGGGCATTTAAGATGTCCTCTACCCAACTTCAAGGCCACCTGATGATTTTAGATATGTGGATGTGAAACAATGGTACAGTAGGACTAGGGAAATGATCCTTGCCCTGTACTCAGCACTGCTGAGGCTGCACCTTGAATATGTGTCCAATTTTGGGCCCTTACTGCAGGAAAGACACTGAGGTGCTGGAGCAAGTCCAGAGAAGGGCTGAAGAGGGGTCTGGAGCACAGGTCTGATGAGGAGCAGCTGAGGGAGCTGGGGGTGTTTAGCCTGGGGAAGAGGAGGCTCAGGGGAGACCTTATTGCTCTCTACAACTCCCTGAGAGGAGGTTGGGGAGAGGTGGTGGGGGTCGGCCTCTTGTGCCAGGTAACAAGTGACAGGAGAAGAGGAAATGGTCGTAAGTTGCACCAGGGAAGATTTAGTTTGGATATTGGGAAAAAACCTCTTCACAGAAAATGTTATCAAGCACTGAAACAGTCTGCTCACAGAAATGTTGGAATCACCGTGCCTGGAGATGTTAAAAAGACATGTAGATGTGGCTCTTAGGGACCTGGTTCAGTGGTGGAGTTGGCAGTGCTGGGTGAACAATTGAACTTGATGATCTTAGACATCTTTTCCAACACAAATGATTCTGTGATTCTATGATATAAGAACAATTATTAAAATTCTGTACCAACTGAAGTTGTATTACCCTAAGAATAACCTAAGAATCTTATATTCACACTCATAAGTGCTGCATCCAGCTCTGGCGTGTCCAGCAGAGGAAGAACATCGACCTGTCGGAGCAGGTCCAGAGGAGGCCGCCAAAATGGTTAGAGGGATGGAGCATCTCTCCTCTGAGGAAAAGCTGAGAGAATTGGGATTGATCAGCCTGCAGGAGACAAGGCTTCAGGGTGACCCAGTTGTGGCCTTCCAGTGCCTGAAGGGAGCCTACAGGAAATATGGAGAGAAACTATTTACAAGGACATGTGGTGACGGGGCAAGGGGGAATGGCTTCAAAGTGAAAGAGAATAGGTTTAGATTAGATATCAGAAAAAAATTCTTTACTGTGAGGGTGGTGAGATACTGAAACTCAGAGAAATTGTGGATGCGCCATCCCTGGGAGTGTTCAAGGCCAGGCTGGTTGGAGTTCTGAGCAGCTTGGTCTACTGGAAGGTATCCCCCCCTGTGGCAGAGGGGGTTGGAACGAGATGATCTTTAAGGTGCCTTTCAACCCATGCCATTCTATGATTTCATGTGAAATGTTGCAGATTTGGGCCGTAGCATTTATGTGAAATGTTGCAGATTTGGGCTAAGAGGAGTAGCAATAATCCTGGTTATTGAAGTCGTACCACGTGAATGTTTGGTTATCAGATTGACACCAGATGGTTACTGGATCTTTGGACTTTGGTCTGAGCCCCTCTTATCTTTCAGTCAGTCTGCTGTTTACATGCAACAATGAAAACGCAATAAGAAACGCTTGAGCATTCATCAAATTGTTTAGAACAACCTACAGACAAACCAGCTGAAATCACATAAATTCATCTCAGGAAGCGAAGGAAAGGTATAAACCCTGCAAGGTAACCCCAGTTGCAAAGAGCAATGAGGGTCTTTAATATTCCTGCTTCACACAAATTCTTGAGTTTTGCCTAAGAAGAAATATGAAGTCCATGCAACTACATTCACATCGAGCTGCAAATTATCAAGTTATTTTTTCACTTATTCAAATGTTGATATAGAATTTCCAGTCAACGTTTTTCCTTAGTAGAACCATTTTTGTGCAGCTCCCACCAAACTGAAACCAGAAAGGTAGCAAGGGAAGTTACCATGTTAGATCTTTCTCTTTCTTTCTTTCTTTTTAAATTTCAGACTATAATATTTATTCTTTAGTAATATTTATTTAGGCTTTGTTGGTAAAAGGAAGCTGAATTTTTCAGAGCTCAACTCTCACTACTGAGTCAAGAGGCTCCTAATACAAATACAGGCTTTTAAATTTTATCTGAAAGGATTATAGTGGGAGCTATTAAAGCACTGGGCACTTTTGAACATGTGACCCCTACACAGGGGATTAGAAACAGTTGTTCTTTTCCGAAAACTTTGTTCATACTTGCATACTATAGGACGTCTGGCTTCTCCACTCTTCAGTGGTTTCTTGTTCTTTATCCAAAGATAGGATCCCGTTACTGAGGCTGAGACCTGCAAGCTCCTGAGAATCAATCTGAAAGTCTAAAACATATTAAATGATTGCATGCCAGAAGACTAACTGCAAGAATGACTTTCAAATGGAATTCTTGTACAAAATCTATGATGCTGCTGAAATCCTTTCTTGGAGGAATAGCAAGGGTTATGTGGTACAGATTGAAATCTGGCAGGAGAGGAAGGGATTATGGCATACAGTGAACAACAGCAGGGAGAGGTCATGTCAAAAGTTCATATGCAGTATGTGACAACAAGAGTTTACGAGGCACTTCCATTCCCTTTTCTCTCTCAACAAAGCTCTCTACAAGCTATTTGGAAGGTTTGCCTCGTTCACTGGTTTTGCTACGCCACAAATCAATGAAATATTCTTACATATAAATTGATCTTATGTCATGTATGTGCATCTTTACTGTGTCTTCAGTGCAATGCAGCAGGATATATTGGCTGTATTCAGCAGTGCCAGATAGCATCCCTTGACATCATCATATCCATGACTGTTATTGTCACTGACATCTCTGAACATTTTGCCTCTTTTTATTGGCCCATCCTTATGCATCAAGTGACAGGAGAGTAAACCCCTTTGAATATGTGGGTTTGTGTATGTCTGTGTCAAAGATTGCTGGGGAACGGGAGCCTTCAGAATGCAAAGAAGTTTTGTTCATTGTCTAAGGCATTGGAGGGACATCCCAGTTTGATAAGGCTCCTAGAGAGGGTTTTCAGTGAAAGAAACTGGAATGAAGGTTTGCTTGATTCCCAATGGCACAGAGATATGAGGGAGAACAGATTATATTTCCTATCTTTCCTTCTGAGTACAGTACTTGCATGGTGCACAAGATGAGATATTGATGGTCTAAGGGCATGGCTCTCTCAAGACTGTGTTTTTGAAAACCTTATCAGTGCTCTTTCGGGGTTGAATAACTGAACAACAGAAATTATCATCTAGAGATGAACTGGGAGGAAAAAATGGTAATTCACCAACCTGAGATATATTCATTTTGAAATAGGAGCATGAAGAAGGATAGTCTGATCTATATAGACTGCCACATTCTCAGCTATTATAGGCAATTTTATTTAGGAGGAAAAAAAGGGCTAGAAATCTTGAATGCAGTTCTGTGTATTTACAAGCATGCACTAAGCCTGTTGTCCCTGAGCCTGGGAACAATCAGAGATGGTTTCCACTCTCATCTCAGCACCCCCAGACCAACCCCTAAGTTCTGAGACTATCTCTGTCCTTGTCCCATCCTGGTCAGCTTATCCTAATTGATTTACTCAGCTTGTTCAGTTTTCCTAGTTACATTCCTGTGCTGCACTCTCCTACACACACACACACCTACACATCTTTCCCATGGTACTAGTCACTGAAACACATCAACTTAGAGCACTGAAACTTTGTGTTAGGCGGAAATGTGTACTTTAC